>QOVD01006423.1:0-411193 GCA_003521225.1 Tuber microsphaerosporum | reverse complement strand
GGCACTTGCGGCCGGGGAGGGCGAGGCCGACGGCGCCGGCGAGGGGCTGGCCGACGCGGCGGGCGCCGGGCTCGGGGTCTGCGCCAGAGCGCCGGGCACGCCAAACGACATGGTCGCTGCCGGGATCAGCGCGAGCAGTGCGAGGCGACAAAAACGATTCATTCTATTCTCCCCAAGGGCTTATGCGCCAAGGCCTTACGTCCCCAAGGCCCTGAGCCGGCCGCGCGTCCCGGATTGCGCGAACCGTGCCGTTCTAACACGCGAGTGCCGAATTCGTCCCATGACAGATGCGTCATGGCTATGGCGGCAAATCACTGGCCAAGCCGCCAAGGATCGCCATATAAGGCAGGCGAAATTCGGGACATTTCATGAGCGCTCTGGCCAACCACGCATTTGCCAAGATGAACGGCATCGGCAACGAGATCGTCGTTGTCGACATGCGTGATTCCGCCGCGCCGGTGACGCCGGACGACGCCCGCGCGGTCGCGTCCGCGCCGGGCGGCGTGCCCTACGACCAGCTCATGGTGCTCCGGAAGCCGCGGTTCGACGGGACCGAGGCCTTCATCAGCATCTACAACAACGACGGCTCCGAGGCCGGCGCCTGCGGCAACGGCATGCGTTGCGTGGTGCGGCGGATCTTCGAGAAGACCGGGCAGACCACGGCAACGTTCGAGACCGCCGCAGGCCTGCTCAATTGCTGGCAGGGCCCGGCGCCCGATCTCTACACCGTCGATATGGGCGCGCCGAAGTTCGGCTGGCAGGAGATTCCGCTGGCGGAAGAGTTTCGCGACACCCGGTACATCGAATTGCAGATCGGGCCGATCGACAATCCGATCCTGCATTCGCCCTCGGTGGTGAGCATGGGCAATCCGCATGCGATCTTCTGGGTCGAGGACGTCAACGCCTACGATCTCGAGCGTTTTGGTCCGCTGCTGGAAAATCATCCGATCTTCCCCGAACGTGCCAACATCACGCTCGCCCATATCGTCGATCCCCAGCACATCACGATCCGCACCTGGGAGCGTGGCGCGGGCCTGACCAGAGCTTGTGGTTCGGCGGCCTGCGCGACCGCGGTCGCTGCCGCGCGGCTGAAGCGCACCGAGCGCAATGTCGAGATCACGCTGCCCGGCGGCAAGCTCGGGATCGAATGGCGTGAAAACGACGACCACGTGCTGATGACGGGCCCCGCGACCTTCGAATATGAGGGCTCCTTCGATCCGGCGCTGTTCGCGCCGGTCGGCTGATGGCCGTCGACGTCGTCACCTTCGGCTGCCGCCTCAATGCCTTCGAGGCCGAGCTGATCCGCCGCGAGGCCGAGGGCGCGGGCCTCTCCGACACCATCGTCATCAACAGCTGCGCCGTCACCAACGAAGCGGTGGCGCAGGCGCGCCAGTCGATCCGTAAATTGAAGCGCGAACGGCCGGGCGCACGCATCGTCGTCACCGGCTGTGCGGCGCAGACGCAGAGCCGGATGTTCGCAGACATGGCCGAGGTCGATCGCGTCCTCGGCAATGACGACAAGATGCGCGCTTCCTCATGGCAGGAGACGCGCAACGCTTTCGATATTGGCGCCAGCGAAAAAATCGCCGTCAGCGACATCATGGCGGTGAAGGAGATGGCGCCGCATCTGATCGACGGCTTTGCGAGCGGCCTGCCGCGCGTGTTCGTGCAGGTGCAGAATGGCTGCGACCATCGCTGCACGTTCTGCATCATCCCTTACGGCCGCGGCAATTCACGCTCGGTTCCGATGGGCGCGGTGGTCGATCAGGTGCGGGCGCTCGTTGCGCGCGGCCATGCCGAGATCGTGCTGACCGGTGTGGACCTCACCAGCTATGGCGCCGACCTGCCGGGTGCACCAAGACTCGGCATGCTGACCAAGCAGATCTTGCGGCATGTGCCGGAGCTCAAGCGCCTGCGTATCTCCTCGATCGATTCGATCGAGGCCGATGCCGATCTGCTGGATGCCATCGGCGACGATGCGCGCCTGATGCCGCATCTGCACCTGTCGCTGCAATCCGGCGACGACATGATTTTGAAGCGCATGAAACGGCGGCATTCGCGCAACGACGCGATCGCGTTCTGCGACCAGGTCCGCCGCCTGCGCCCGGACATCGCGTTCGGAGCCGACATCATCGCGGGCTTTCCGACCGAGACCGAGGAGATGTTTTCGCGCTCGCTGGATCTCGTCGAGGAGTGCGGTCTGACGTTCCTGCACGTCTTCCCGTACTCGCCGCGCCCCGGCACGCCGGCCGCGCGGATGCCGCAGGTCGCGGGCGGTGCGATCAAGGAGCGTGCGAAGCGGCTGCGTGCGGCGGGCGAAGTGGCATTACGACGGAGGCTGCAAGAGGAAGTGGGTACGACGCGCGATGTGCTGATCGAGAGCGACAGCCAGGGCCGAACGGAGCATTATCTGCCGGTGGCGATCGCGGGTGAACGTATTGGCCGTGTGGTGCCGCTGCTGATTGCCGGCAGCGATGGCGAGCGGCTCACCACGTAAGCAGTGCTTGCTTCCTTCTCCCCTTGTGGGAGAAGGTGGCGCGAAGCGCCGGATGAGGGGTTGCGTCCGCAAGCGCGGAGTTGAGTTTGCGGAGAGAGACCCCTCACCCGCCTCGCTTCGCGATGCACCCTCTCCCACAAGGGGAGAGGGGAAGAGCCTACAACGCCCGCACCTGCCAGAATCGCAGCGTCCGCCGCGCGTTCTCCGACGTCATTCGCGCGTAATTGCTTTTCGCCCTCGCGATATCAGCGGGTTTCATCGCGCCGGTGGCAAAGCGACTCTCGAGCACGGCGGCTGTGGTTTCCCAGCTGAGCTGGGCCGCCTTGCACGGCACCAGCAGGCCGTCCTCGCGCAGGCTCTGCATCAACGGGCGAATCACCTCAATGGTCGATCCGGACAGTGCCGCCAATGCAGCCACGGCTTCCTCGTAGCGCCGCTGCGTGGCGAAGCCGAGCAGCGTCGCTTCGGTCAGCTGGCCAGTCGCCTTGAGATTTGCGATGGCCCGCTTGGCGCCTTCGAAATCGCGCACGACCGACATCTCGCGCTCGACACCGACGGTCACGGCGGCGATCGCGCCCTGGATCTCCTCGAACAGATGCGGCGGTGCGCGCGACAGCAGCCGGGTGCGCACGGCATCCGTCGCAGAACGCAGCAATCGGCGGCGCAAATCGGACGGCAGGTCGACGCGGACGCCGACGCTCACGGCGAGCTCGGGATCGGCCTCCGCCTGCCCGACGATGACGGCAAATCCGTTTCCGGAAACGCGCGCGCCGGGATTGGCGGCAAGCCGCCGGCTGACGCTGGGATAGCGCCGCGCCAGCAGCGCGTCGGTGACGATCTCCTTGAGCCACCAGCGCCCGGCGACCGCGAGCAGATGCGATTCGCCCTTGCTGCAGGCGATCTTCACCAGCTCGCCATCGTCGAGGCGCGCGGATTCCTGGAGCACGGGGCCGGCGATGCGAATTTCGTCATTATTGGCGAGGCGGCGGATCACGGAGGGCGGCGCCTGCGCGATCGGCGCAAGCTGCGCGCTGATCTCGGCCAGCGCAACGCGTGCGCCCATGTCGGCGATGGCGCGCAGCTCGATGGTGCCGATCAGGCGCTCGAGCACGTCGTCGAACAGCGCGATCTGCTCGTTGCCAAAACTTCCGGCGGAGGAGAGGAAGAGGTCGGTGACGCGGCGGGCCGTTTCCATGCCCTTTTCCGCCGAGCCGAGCCGAATCGCTGATTCGACTTCATCGATGATCGAAAACTCGGCCGTGGACATGACGCGTTGCTCGTCCTGAGCGAATGACGGAAGCTTGTTCTAAGCAATCGCTATCAATAGAGACGAGCACTGAACGTTTCGTAAACCACGGCCTATGACCCTCATCCTGAGGAGCCCGCGAAGCGGGCGTCTCGAAGGATGGCCGCGGGCGACAGTCGGGCCTTCATGGTTCGAGACGGCGCTGACGCGCCTCCTCACCATGAGGGGCTAAAACTATTCCCCATTCCACCCGCAGGCGCGGAGCTTTTCGTGCATGTGGGGCGGGGCCGGCGCGACCACGCGGATCGGCTCCTTGTTCCGGGAGATAGGCACCACGATCTCGCGGGAATGCAGGTGCAGCCGCGGCTCGCCGAAGCGCGGGCCGTTGCCGTAAATGTTATCGCCGAAGATCGGCCAGCCGGTCGACGCCGAATGCACCCGCAATTGATGGGTTCGGCCGGTCACCGGTTCCATGGCGAGCCAGGTCAGCCCGTCGCTCCGGCCCATCACTTTCCAGTTGGTGATCGCCTTTTGGCCCTCGGGATCGGGTTTCTGCCACCAGCCGCGCTCGGCATTGAGCCGGCCGAGCGGCATGTCGATGTTGCCTTCGTCCTCGGCAGGGCCGCCCTCGACCACGGTCCAGTAGGTCTTGCCGATCTTGCCGTGCTTGAAGAGGAGGCCGAGCGAGGCCGTCGCCTTGCGATGGCGGCCGAGCACGAGGCAACCGGAGGTGTCCTTGTCCAGCCGGTGGGCCAGCACCGGCGGCCGCGGCAGGCCGAAACGAAGCGCGTCGAACGACGTTTCCAGATTGGCCCCGCCCTTGGGGCCGCGATGCACCGGCAGGCCGGCGGGCTTGTCGATGACCAGCATCAGCCCGTCGCGATGGAGCACGCGCGCTAGGATCTCGTCGGCGGTCAATTCGGGAACATCGAGCAATTGCAAGACTTTCGGTCAACACTTTCGTTTGGGAGCCGGAACGGCTAACACACCGCCACCATGAACGATACCACGTCAGATCCCCCCAAGCTGAGCTGGTGGCGCCGCCTGTCCAACGGGCTGAAGCGTACCTCGTCCTCGCTCGGGACCGCGGTCGCCGACCTCGTCACCAAGCGCAAGCTCGACCGCGCCATGCTCGACGACATCGAGGACGTGCTGCTGCGCGCCGACCTCGGCACGTCGGTCGCGGTGCGGATCGCGGACGCCGTCGGCACGGGGCGCTATGACAAGGCGATCTCGGCGGACGAGGTCAAGGACGTCGTCGCCACCGAGGTCGAGAAGGTGCTGGCGCCGGTGGCAAAGCCGCTCGAGATCGACGCGGGCAGGAAGCCGTTCGTCATCCTCGTCGTCGGCGTCAACGGCTCCGGCAAGACCACGACCATCGGAAAGCTCTCGCAAAAATTCGCATCCGAAGGCCGCAAGGTGATGCTGGCCGCCGGCGACACGTTTCGCGCGGCCGCGATCGAGCAGCTCAAGGTCTGGGGCGAGCGCACCAGGACGCCGGTTATCGCTGGCACCCAGGGCTCGGATTCGGCAAGCCTCGCCTTCAACGCGCTGACGGCAGCGAAGGAGCAGGCCATCGACGTGCTCCTGATCGACACCGCCGGCCGCCTGCAGAACAAGGCCGAGCTGATGAACGAGCTCGAAAAGGTCGTGCGCGTGATCCGCAAGGTGGATGACACTGCGCCGCATGCCGTGCTGCTTGTGCTCGACGCCACCGTCGGCCAGAACGCGCTGTCACAGGTCGAGGCCTTCCATCGCACGGCGGGGGTCACCGGCCTCGTGATGACGAAGCTCGACGGCACCGCGCGCGGCGGCATCCTGGTGGCGCTCGCGGAGAAATTCAAACTGCCGGTGCATTTCATCGGCGTCGGCGAAGGCGTCGACGATCTCGCGCCGTTCACCGCGCGCGATTTCGCCCGTGCGATCGCCGGAATCGAAAGCTGAGAATGGACAAGACCCAGCCGCATCCGCTGTTCAAGCTCGCGACCGAGCTCGGTCCGCTGCTCGTGTTCTTCTTCGTGAATGCGAAGTTCAATCTGTTCGCCGCGACCGGCGCCTTCATGGTCGCGATCGTGGCGGCGATGATCGCGTCCTATGTGGTGACGCGCCATATCCCGATCATGGCGATCGTGACAGGCGTGATCGTGCTGGTGTTCGGCACGCTGACGCTGGTGCTGCACGACGAGACCTTCATCAAGGTCAAGCCCACCATCATCTACGGCCTGTTCGCGGCGATCCTCGGCGGCGGCCTGTTGTTCGGCCGCTCCTTCATCGCCGTCATGTTCGACCAGATGTTCAACCTGACCCCGCAGGGCTGGCGCATCCTCACGCTGCGCTGGGCGCTGTTCTTCGCCGGCATGGCCATCCTGAACGAGATCGTCTGGCGCACCCAGAGCACGGACTTCTGGGTGAACTTCAAGGTGTTCGGCGTCACGCCGATCACGATGATCTTCGCCATCGCCCAGATGCCGCTGACCAAGCGCTACGGGATCGAGCCGGCGTCGCTGGAGGCGAGCGAGGCCGACGCGGGGGATGTGCGGAAGGGGTAGCGTCAGCGCTTGCCGCGCGCCTTTCGTCCCGAAGATGTCTTGCGTCCCGAAGACGTCTTGCGCGCCACCTTCGGAAGATCTTTGTCCGGGCTCACACCTTCCAGCCGGTGATCGGCAGAGAGTTGAACGGACAGCTCCGGTTGCGTGCCGGCAATGACGGTTCCGAGTGCAGTGATCGAAGGGACGAAGAAGTAGCCTCCGCCGGACGCCGTCACGAATTCTCCGTCGGCCTCGACCCGCGCCTGCTGCAATCCCTTGCCGAAAATGCCGCACCTGCGCACGCCGTCCGCCGCCGCCGCGTTTTGCCCGACGATCATGTCGTGGCCGCTCGGTGCCTTGGGTCGCGATTCGTCGTTGATCCATCGCGCCTGGAGGAATTCGAATTGCTCCTCGATCGAGCTTTGAATGCTCAGGAACAACAATCCGCGCTCCGGTTCGCCCTCCACCTTCCTGGCGTAGCGATTTTTGAGTGACGGGCCGAAGGGGACGCCGACGCGCAGGAGTCTCCGCTCGTAGGTGGAGCTGCGCCCGCCCATATCCGAGGGCGCATCTCGCGTGTTCACCTTGCGGATGTGTGCGGCAAGCGGGCACGTCAGTCCGATCGGATCCGCCTCGGCCTGCGGAAACGGGTCCTTGCCGTCGATGAGCTTCAAGGCATGCGTGTTGGAATCAAAGCGGAAGTGATTGTTGGCGAACGAGTTCTCACCCAGGTCCTCGTCGTCGCCCTCGGGCACCCGGTTGACGGGCGCTCCGCTCGGCCAACGTCCGACCAGCCGGGACGCAAGCGTTTTCTCGTCCATCTTGTCGAAGCCGGGAAGGGTGGAGAGACGCTCCGCTTCATCGCGCATCGTTCGCCAGAACAGGCCGACATCCTGCAACAGGCGGCGATAGACCAGATAGGACCCGTTTCGCATCCACCACGGTGATGGTTCGAGGACAGGGCCCGGTATCAGCGGGTCCGGGCCTGTTTGCGGATAACCGATGACGAATTCACCCGGCCAAACCAGGTCTTGTCCCGGATAGCCATAGAGTGCGGCCGCCGGAAATTGTGAGCGGTCCACATATCTGTCGGTGATGAAGTCGTCATCTGCGCCGGACGCTCGTCCGCGGACGCCAGGTTGCGACACACCATCGTCGAAGCCGAAGTGCTCGTGACCGACCTGGCCCTCGACGTCGTCCCGGACATTGCCGACCTGCTCGTTGACCTTGGCGCCGGTGGCCACGAAGGCCTTCACGATCTCGTCCGCGCGCAGCCGGACAGATTTCCGGTCGTCGCCGGCGACGACCACGAGAATGTCGAGTTCCTCACTGGGCTTGCCGACGCTCCATGTCGTCGGATTGCCGGGCGTGCCCGGCGTCGTCGAGTCACCCAGCAAGGCGGAGCGCGCGACCATCCCGTTCTTGTACGCTACGCTCGGGATCAGCGCGGCGCCGACCGCGAGATCGAACAGTCCCTGGTAGCCGAAGCCGATCGCCACCAGGGGCGGGAAGACCGTCTTCTGCTTCTGGTCGGAGGACTTGGAGCTGGGCGATTTGGCCAACTGCCGGTGTTCGCGGCGATCGCGCAAGGTATCGGCCGCGGTCGAGATATCGGGCGTCAGCTTCGCCAGAAGCGTTCTGAGGCTCGCCATGTCGGCCTCTTTGCGCTGATAGCGAATCCCCAGCAGAATTTGATGCGGCTTCAGGAAGCCGGGCACCGCGATCCCCTGGATGTCGTCCATGTCGAGGACAGGCTCGAGCGGCCAAGGCATGTTACCGGCGCTGCTCATCGGACCCCCCTGACGGGCCGCGCGCTTGCAAGTGCTGCGCGGGTCACCCGCTGCTCCAGTTCTCCGCTTTCATGGACGAAGGCCGGGATGGTCCCGTTGGGCACCCCCATTCGCGAGCGCACGAAAACTTCGCGGGCGCCGACGGGATCGACATTTCCGACGGTCGGCATCGGCAGCGACGGATTGTTCGTCGAGCCAAGCGCCCCCGCCGCGCCGACGAGCTTGACCGTGATGCATTCGGCGATGTGCCCGCCGAACGCGATGGGAACGCCGCCGATCGTGATGTCGGACACCGTGAACTCGCCGCCGGGCACTTCCACGACCAAGCGCTCGATGAGATGAGGCTGCCCGCGCACGACATGGACGCAATCGTTCCTGCTCATGCCGCCGGGAAACTCCCAGCCTGCGAGGTCGATGTGATCCATGTAGAGCCCGACGGGGTTTGCCAGCGTGATCATGGCCCCCGCTCTGGCGAGCGCGTTCACGGTAGCGGCTATCGTCGGATCGCTGTTGCGGTTCGGCCCGCCCATGCCCGTGCCCGCGATGAATGCGTCGGGATCGACCACCGGATTGCCATGCGCATTATGATAGAGCTGGGTGGCGTCGGCGCCGAGCTGGATCTCGGCGGTCAGCGCGTTGGGCGGTGCGGTCAGGTGCACGATGCCGTGCGTCGTATTCCACTTGTTGTGGGGGTTGTAGTCGCCGGGATTCAAATTGCCGAAGGGCGAATTGATCGGCGTCTGCGCCTGGAGGTCCTTCATCTCGACCTTGGGGCTGACGAGCTTGCGATAGAGCTCCAGCACCAGATCCTTGGACCCCGGGAACGGGACACTCGATCCAGGCACCGTGCCACCATACATCGCGAACCAATATTCCGGTGGCTCGGACGTGAAGCACACGCGGCGGATTCGGCCCGAATCCGGATCGCGGTCGACGTGCCATTCACAATATTCGACTAAAGGCCGGTAGAAGATGTCGTCGGGAAAGTCGACGCCCGGCGCGCCGGCGCCGGTACGCGCCGGTACGTCCGGGTTGTAGCGCCAATCATATCGATATGCCGACATCGGCCATAGCTGGTCGGCCTCGATCAGCGCGCGCCTCCGGCCGAAACGACGCAGCAACTCCTTGGGAAACGCATTCCAGAGAACCGCCTGCTCGATCGTCGGGCCGGGGTCGAACCGTACGGCGGAGAAGAAAGCGGAGCGCGCCGTCGCACCCTTTGCAACTTTCTGCAAGGCAGCTTCTTCTACGCCGATCGAGGAATCAAAGGCCTCGAGAACAAACTTGTGCCAGGCCTCGCGCTGTCCCTCGATGAGGTCGAAATCCGTCATCCGCGCGGGAGGGTCGTAGGCTTCGAGCAGCGCCATGCGCAATTCCTCGCTCACAAGCAATCGTCATAAAAATTCAAAAATGAAATCGATGACTGGAATGGCCGGTCACTGGTGGCGAGCCTAGCTCTCACCCTTTGGTTGTCAAGCAGGGTTGGTGAGAATTTCGCGAAGCAATGAGGGATGCCGGCAGGCCTCCACGTCTCTACTTCAACGCCTTCTCCATCTGCGGCAACAACACCGTGCGCAAATTGTCCGGCGTGATCGGTCCGACCAGCTTGTAGACGATGGTGCCTTCGCGCCCGACGACGAACGTCTCCGGCACGCCATAGACGCCCCATTCGATCGAGGCGCGGCCGTTGGCGTCCACACCGACGCGGCCGAACGGGTTGCCGTAGCGGCCGAGGAAACGGCGCGCGTTGTCGGCCGCGTCCTTGTAGTTGATGCCGACGAGCTGGAAGCGCTTGTCTTTTGCCAGTTCGGTCAGGAGCGGTGCTTCGTCATGACAAGGCACGCACCAGGACGCCCAGACATTGACCAGGCTGACCTTGCCTTTGAACGCGGCGGGATCGAGGCCCGGTACCTGCGCGCTGTCGGCCTGCAATCCCTCGAGCGGCGGCAGCGCGGTCTGCGGCGCCGGCCGGCCGATCAGCGCGGACGGAATCCGCGAAGGATCGCCGCTGCCGAGCCGGAACCAGAACAGCAGCGCCAGGGCGATGAAGGCGATCAGCGGCAGCACCATCAGGAAGGTGCGGCGCTGCGGCGGAGCGGAAGTCGGTTGATCGCTCATGATGGATCGCTCACGGCGTGTCCGTTGCGCTGCGGCCGGAGCGGCGGGTGACGCCGCTGCGGTCGAGCTCGCGCAGGCGCTCGGTCTGGCTGCGATAGTCGAGCACGATCCAGCCGATCAGGATCACGACGACGAGCGCGGCCGCGGCATAGGACGTCACGATGAAGGACGCGTAGGGACCAAGTGACATCGTCATGCGGCCTTCTGGCTCGCTTGCATCATCTGCAAGGAGCGGACGCGGCGGCGCAAAATCTCGTTGCGCATTGCCGCGATATGCAACGTGACGAACAGCAGCGTGAACGCGATGGCCATCAGCAGCAGCGGAATCAGGAACGATTTGTCGAGCGTCGAGCCGCCCATGCGCATCACCGACGCCGGCTGATGCAGCGTGTTCCACCAATCGACCGAGAACTTGATGATGGGCAGGTTGATCGCGCCGACCAGCGTCAGCACCGCGGCCGCGCGCGCCGCGCGCGAGGGATCCTCGACCGCGCGCCACAGCGCCATCAGGCCGAGATACATCAGGAAGAGGATCAGCACCGAGGTCAGCCGCGCGTCCCATTCCCAATAGGTGCCCCACATCGGCCGGCCCCACAGCGATCCCGTGAGCAGCGCGAGGAAGGTGAAGGCGGCGCCGATCGGCGCGGCGGCTTTGGCGGCGACGTCGGCGAGCGGATGCCGCCACACCAGCGTGCCCAATGAGGCGATGCTCATCACGCCCCAGACGAACATCGACAGCCAGGCGTTGGGCACGTGGATGAACATGATCTTCACGGTCGCGCCCTGCTGGTAGTCGTCGGGCGCGAGAGCGGACTGGTAGAGGCCGATGGTGAGCAGGATGACGGTCGCGGCCACAAGCCACGGCAGCACCCGCGCCGTCAGCGCGAGGAACCGTGTCGGATTGGCGAGATCGATCAGCGTCATGGTATTCTGATAATCACAGGTCAGCACTCACGCAATCAGCATAAAAGCGCGCAGCGAAAGTTGATCGGGGTCAAGGGCAATCCGGCCCATTTCAATCGAGACCATGGCGCAGGCTCGCCGCCGCCGCGAAAGGGCCGATGACGAGGCTGACCAGCGACAGCGCGCACAGGATCGAGAACGGCGCGCCGAACGTCATGGGACCGACGATCACGGCCTGCGAGGCCGCGACGCCGAAAATCAGCACCGGGATCGACAGCGGCAGCACCAGCACGGCCATCAGCAGTCCGCCCCGGTGCAGCGTCACCGCCAGCGCCGCGCCGATCATGCCGGTGAAGGTCAGCGCCGGCGTACCGGCCAGGAGCGTCAGCGCCACCGCCCCGGTCGCGACCATGTCGAGGTTGAGCAGCAGGCCGAGCACCGGGGTTGCGACAATCAGCGGCAGGCCCGCGGCCAGCCAATGCGCCAGCGCCTTGGCGGCGCAGGCGAGTTCCAGCGGCGTCCGGCTCATCGTGATCAGGTCGAGCGAGCCGTCCTCGTGGTCGGCCATGAACAGCCGGTCCAGGGTGAGCAGGCTCGCCAGCAGCGCGCCTAGCCACAGGATCGCCGGCCCGAGCCGCGACAGCAGCGCCAGATCCGGCCCCACCGCGAACGGCATCAGGACGACGACGGTCAGGAAGAACAGCACGCCGATCAGCGCGCCGCCGCCGACGCGGAGTGCGATCCGGATATCCCGGCGGATGAGGGCGGACAGGGCGGTCATGGGGTGGCTCCCCTGGGCGACGAGACGACCTCAGCCGGGTGCCCCAGGCAAACTGCGCTCCCTCCCCCCTTGCGGGGGAGGGCGGGGGAGAGGGGTAGCCCCGGGAGAGATGCTTTTGAAGCGTTGACGGCGAGCAACAGAGCGCTCGCCTCCCCAGCGCTAGAACCGAATCGCCCTACCGTGCCGCACCCCTCTCCCCGACCCTCCCCCGCAAGGGGGGAGGGAACGGAGAGAGCCGGGCCCGGCCGCTTGGAAAACTGAGGGTCCATCGGAATCATGCTGAACCCCCAATCCTCAGCTCCCGCGAATCGATGCCCAGCGGCGCATGCGTCGCCGCGATGATCAGGCCGCCTCGGCCGAGATGCTCCCGCATCAGGCCCTCGAACATGCCCTGGCCGGCCACGTCCAGCGCCGTGGTCGGCTCGTCCAGCAGCCAGACCGGGCGGCGCACCGTCAGCAGCCGGGCCAGCGACAGGCGGCGGCGCTGGCCGGCGGACAGGAAGGCGGCCGGCAAATGGGTGGCGTGATCGAGCCCGACGATGGCGAGGCTCTTGGCCGCATCACTGCGCTCGCCGCCCAGAAAATCAGCCCAGAATGACAGGTTTTCCGCCACGCTCAGCGCCGGCTTCAGGGCGTCGCGATGGCCGAGATAGTGGCACTGCTCCGGCAGCGTCAGCTCGGCATCGCCGCCGGCGAGCGCGATTGTCCCGCCGGCCGGAATCAGCAGGCCCGCGATCAGCCGCAGCAGCGAGGTCTTGCCCGAGCCGTTGCGGCCCACGACCGCCACGGCCTCGCCCGAGACCGCCTCGAAATCGAGCCCGGAGAACACCTCGCGGCCGCCGCGCACGCAGACGACCCCGCGTCCGGACAGCTGCATCTTGCCTTGGTTCAATCCGCTCAAAGCCTGGCCTCAGGAAATCTTGGGGTAGCGCATGGGAATTTTTGGCTCGCGGATTGCTGCGGCACGTTTGTGGCTGTGGCGGCGCGGTTAGAAAGCTTCTATAAGCCCGGAACTACTTGATCCAGCAACTTAACCTGCCCCTGCAAGCGACACAGCCGGACTCGCTGACGGTGTTAAAATACCCCTTGCCGGGTATAACTAACAATTGGGATTTCCTACATGACCTCGCTCGACAGCTTCAAATGCAAAAAGACCCTCAAGGTCGGCGCCAAGACCTATGTCTATTACAGCCTGCCCACGGCCGAGAAGAATGGTCTGAAGGGAATTTCGAAACTCCCCTATTCGATGAAGGTTCTGCTCGAGAACCTCCTGCGCAACGAGGACGGCCGCACGGTCAAGAAGGAAGACATCGTGGCGGTGTCGAAGTGGCTGCGCAAGAAGTCGCTGGAGCATGAGATCGCATTCCGCCCGGCCCGCGTGCTGATGCAGGATTTCACCGGCGTGCCGGCCGTGGTCGACCTCGCCGCGATGCGCAACGCGATGCAGAAGCTCGGCGGCGATGCCGAGAAGATCAACCCGCTGGTGCCGGTCGACCTCGTCATCGACCACTCCGTGATCGTGAACTTCTTCGGCGACAACAAGGCCTTCGGCAAGAACGTCACCGAGGAATACAAGCAGAACCAGGAGCGCTACGAGTTCCTGAAGTGGGGCCAGAAGGCGTTCTCGAACTTCTCCGTCGTGCCGCCCGGCACCGGCATCTGCCATCAGGTTAATCTCGAATATCTCTCCCAGACGGTCTGGACCAAGAAGGAGAAGATGACGGTCGGCAAGAAGACCGGCACCTTCGAGGTGGCCTATCCCGACTCGCTGGTCGGCACCGACTCCCACACCACCATGGTCAACGGTCTCGCCGTGCTCGGCTGGGGCGTCGGCGGCATCGAGGCGGAAGCCTGCATGCTCGGCCAGCCGCTGTCGATGCTGCTGCCCACCGTCGTCGGCTTCAAGCTGAAGGGCGCGATGAAGGAAGGCGTCACCGCGACCGACCTCGTGCTGACCGTGACGCAGATGCTGCGCAAGCTCGGCGTGGTCGGCAAGTTCGTCGAGTTCTTCGGTCCCGGCCTTGATCACCTGTCCGTCGCCGACAAGGCGACCATCGCCAACATGGCGCCGGAATATGGCGCGACCTGCGGCTTCTTCCCGGTCGACGCTGCTGCGCTCGATTACCTCAAGACCTCCGGCCGCGCTCCGGCGCGCGTCGCGCTGGTGCAGGCCTATGCCAAGGCGCAGGGCCTGTTCCGCACCGCCAAGTCGGCCGATCCGGTGTTCACGGAAACGCTGACCCTCGACCTCGGCGACGTCGTTCCCTCGATGGCCGGTCCGAAGCGTCCCGAAGGCCGCATCGCGCTGCCGTCGGTCGCCGAAGGCTTTTCGCTCGCGCTCGGCACCGAGTACAAGAAGACCGACGAGCCCGGGAAGCGCTTTGCCGTCGACGGCAAGAACTTCGAGATCGGTCATGGCGACGTCGTGATCGCCGCCATCACCTCCTGCACCAACACCTCGAATCCGAGCGTCTTGATCGGCGCCGGCCTGCTTGCGCGCAACGCTGCCGCCAAGGGCCTCAAGGCAAAACCGTGGGTGAAGACGTCGCTCGCGCCGGGCAGCCAGGTGGTCGCGGCCTATCTCGCCGATTCCGGTCTCCAGGCCGATCTCGACAAGGTCGGCTTCAATCTGGTCGGCTTCGGCTGTACCACCTGCATCGGCAATTCCGGTCCGCTGCCCGAGGAGATCTCGAAGTCGATCAACGACAACGGCATCGTCGCGGCCGCCGTGCTCTCCGGCAACCGCAACTTCGAAGGTCGCGTCTCGCCGGACGTGCAGGCGAACTATCTCGCTTCGCCGCCGCTGGTCGTCGCCCACGCGCTCGCGGGCAGCGTCACCAAGAACCTCGCCGTCGAACCGCTCGGTGAAGGCAAGGACGGCAAGCCGGTGTACCTCAAGGACATCTGGCCGACGACGAAGGAGATCAACGCCTTCATGAAGAAGTTCGTGACCGCGTCGATCTTCAAGAAGAAGTATGCAGACGTGTTCAAGGGCGACACCAACTGGCGCAAGATCAAGACGGTCGAGAGCGAGACCTATCGCTGGAACATGAGCTCGACCTACGTGCAGAACCCGCCCTATTTCGATGGCATGAAGAAGGAGCCGGAGCCGGTCACCGACATCATCGAGGCGCGCATCCTCGCCATGTTCGGCGACAAGATCACCACCGACCACATCTCGCCGGCCGGTTCGATCAAGCTCACCTCGCCCGCCGGCAAATATCTCAGCGAACACCAGGTGCGTCCGGCCGACTTCAACCAGTACGGCACGCGTCGCGGCAACCATGAAGTGATGATGCGCGGCACCTTCGCCAACATCCGCATCAAGAACTTCATGCTGAAGGGCGCTGACGGAAATATCCCGGAAGGCGGTCTCACCAAGCACTGGCCCGACGGCGAGCAGATGTCGATCTACGACGCCGCGATGAAGTACCAGCAGGAGCAGGTGCCGCTGGTGGTGTTCGCCGGTGCCGAATACGGCAACGGTTCCTCGCGCGACTGGGCTGCGAAGGGCACGCGCCTGCTCGGCGTCCGGGCCGTGATCTGCCAGAGCTTCGAGCGTATCCACCGCTCCAACCTGGTCGGCATGGGCGTGCTGCCGCTGACCTTCGAGGAAGGCACCTCCTGGTCGTCGCTCGGCCTGAAGGGCGACGAGAAGGTCACGCTGCGCGGCCTGGTCGGCGACCTGAAGCCGCGTCAGAAGCTGACCGCGGAGATCGTCTCCGGCGACGGTTCGTTGCAGCGGGTTTCGCTGCTTTGCCGCATCGATACGCTGGACGAGCTCGATTACTACCGGAACGGCGGCATTCTGCACTACGTGCTGCGCAAGCTCGCGGCCTAAGCGCGAATTTGTGAACGGTGGCTCACCGCGACGTGAGTAGAAGGTTAAACGAGGGCGGCCTATCACAGGGCCGCCTTCGCGCGTTAGAACACGCGTCCGATGGTCCCGCCCGGCGGAAAACCTCGCCCCGGACGGTTGAGTGTACGATGCCCGTAAGACTACGGTGACCATCAGGCGATAGGATCTTCCCCCACGCGTGCGAGGTGTGACGTTCAACATGACTGCAATGATGGCTTCTAATCTGGTTTCGCGCTGGTCCGGTGCACTCTGGTCGGGAGCACTTGGTATCTGCGCCATCGTCGCCGTCATCCGCCCCGCCGAGGCTGATCCTCGCGCCGTAGTCGAGCTCTTCACATCGCAGGGCTGCTCCTCCTGCCCGCCCGCCGACCAGGTCATCGGCGATCTCTCCAACGACCCGTCGATCATCGCGCTGAGCATGCCGATCGACTATTGGGATTATCTCGGCTGGAAGGACACGCTTGCGGATTCGCGCTTCTCGGCGCGGCAGCGCGCCTATTCGCGCATGCGCGGCGACCGCGAGGTCTATACGCCGCAAGTCGTGGTCAACGGTTCGACGCATGTCATCGGCAGCGATCGCGCCGGCATCGAGAGCGCGATCGGCAAGACCGACAACGGCACGGGCGTAATGAGCGTGCCGGTGACGATGTCGCTTGCAGGCAAGCAGATCAACGTGTCGGTGGCGGCGAGCAAGGAGTCGGCGGTCTCGCACGGTGAGGTCTGGATCTGCTCGATCACGAAATCGGTGCCGATCGCAATCAGCCGCGGCGAAAATCGCGGACAGCAGATCACCTATCACAACGTCGTGCGCAACCTGCTCAAGGTCGGCGACTGGAACGGGCGTCCGGAAAGCTGGACGGTGCCGTTGGAAAATCTCACGCGCGACGGCGTCGACGGCGCTGTGGTTTATGTCCAGGACGGCAGCCGTGAGAAGCCGGGTGCGATGCTCGGCGCAGCTTACACGTCGCTGCACTAGATCAGATTTCTCTCGCCAGCGTCGTACTCGCTCTCACGCCTCATGGTGAGGAGCGCCCTTGCGCGCGAGGCGGACGATGCTACGCATCGCCGCGAGAACCATGAAGGCGCGGCTGATGCAGCGCGGCCTTCCATCCTGCGAGACACCGCTTCGCGGCTCCCCAGGGTGAGGGGAGAGAGTTGTCTTCGCGTCAATCAGAGGGAAGTTGGTCGTGCCGGAAACATCTCGGCGCAAACCAAAAAGGACCAACTTGCGTTGGCCCTCCTTGTCGCGCGTACAGACCCGATCCTGACGGCCCCGGGGGGCTGGGGGCTGAGGAATCCGGAACCGAAAGGACCGGGTCAACGCACACAGGTCTTTTCGCAATGCAGGGCGGCAGGCGCTTGGCGGAAAAGCGGCGATATCAAGATTCCTTCTAACGATCCCGTGACGGTTTGCCGCGACAGAATTCCACTCCTGCGTGTGCTCCGATTCGCACCTGATTCAATCAGTTGAGTGAAGAGCCCCTTGCGGCGGGGAACAGTTGGCGCGATCATGCAACTGTCATGATCCGCGGTTCCGGGGACGGTCCTTCGCGGATGCGATCATGCCGCGAGATGAGGAGGCGCTCGATGAGTCTGACGCCGGAGGATGCCGATCCGAGCGAGCAGCGCGCCGTGGCGCGCCCCACCGCTGCGAATGCCCAACCCAACCGGGTGACATTCAACCGGCTGGAACTGAACCGCATCCTCAACCTGTACGGCCGCATGGTCGCCGACGGCGAGTGGCGCGACTATGCCATCGACTTCCTGAAGGACCGCGCGGTGTTCTCGGTCTTCCGCCGCGCCTCGGAGGTGCCGATCTATCGCATCGAGAAGGACCCGCGGCTGGCGCGCAAGCAGGGCATGTACAGCGTGATCTCGGCGACCGGCCTGATCCTGCGCCGCGGCCACGAGCTCGAGCGCGTGCTGCTGGTGATCGATCGAAAATTGGCGGTGGTTTAGCCTTACGGACGGTGCCGTAGGGTGGGCAAAGGCGCACCGCGCCGTGCCCACCATCTTTCCTCAATCACCGGGCATGCTGGGCACGCTTCCGCCTTCGCTCTCCGAGCTACGGCGGACAAGTCGCTTTGCCCACCCTACGAGACCGAGGTTATTTCGGCACCGTACTCGCGCCCTCGCCCAGATCCCGCTGCATCATCACCGTGTCGAGCCAGCGGCCGAATTTCAGGCCAACATTGGGATGCGTGCCGATCATCTTGAAACCGCCGCGCGTGTGCACGCCGATCGAGCCGGCATTGGCGGAATCGCCGATCACCGCGATCATCTGGCGGAAGCCGCGCGCCTCGCATTCGGTGATCAGCCGGTCCAGCAGCAACGAGCCGATGCCGCGGCGGTGGAACGTGGGATCGAGATAGATCGAGTTCTCGACCGTGAAGCGGTAGGCCGGCCGTGGCCGGTAGGCGCCGGCATAGGCATAGCCGGCGACGCTACGATCGAGGATGGCGACGAAATAGGGATAGCCACCGTCGATCAGCGCGCGGTAGCGGCGCGTCATCTCGGCCAGATCCGGCGGCGCCAGCTCGAATGTCGCGGTGCCCTCGCGGACGGCCTGCTTGTAGATGGCGGTGATGGCGGGAAGGTCGGCCTCAATGGCGGGCCTGATCTCAGGTGCGGACATGGCGGCGAGATTAGAGCCTTCCCGCGGTCACTGGAAGGGGCAACGCCGCTTCCCCATGCTCCGTCATTGCCGGCGCAGCAGCCCTCCAATCTTCTCCGCTGTCATGCCCCGCGCAGGCGGGGCATCCAGTACTCCGAGACCGCGCGGCTAGAACCGAGCCGCTGCGGCGTACTGGATCGCCCGCCCCAGTGCGCAATTGCGCACAAGGCGGGCGATGCCAGCGGGGGGCGTCGCGCATCCCGGCCCAAACAAAAACCCCGGCCTCTCGGCCGGGGTTCGTATCCGTTCCCTCGTCGAAGCGCTTAGTCGCGCTGGCCGAGGAGCTGCAGGAGCAGCGTGAACAGGTTGATGAAGTTCAGGTACAGCGACAGCGCGCCGGTAATGGCCGCACGCTCTGCGATGTCACCGCCGGCCGAGGCGTAGCCGTAGATGTAGTCGTTCTTCAGCCGCTGGGTGTCCCAGGCGGTGAGGCCGGCGAACACCAGCACGCCGACCACGGACACGATGAACTGCAGCATCGTGCTGGCCAGGAACAGGTTGACCAGGCTCGCGATGATGATGCCGATCAGGCCCATGAACAGGAACGAGCCCATCCCGGTCAGATCACGCTTGGTGGTGTAGCCGTAGAGGCTCAGTGCGCCAAACGTGGCCGCGGTGATGAAGAACACCCGCACGATCGAGGTGTGCGTGAACACCAGGAAGATCGAGGACAGCGAGATGCCCATCAGCGCCGCGAACACCCAGAACAGGATCTGCGCGGTCGAGGGGGCGAGACGGTTGATGCCCGCCGAGATCACGAACACCATCGCGAGCGGCGCGAGCATGAACAGCCACTTCAGGGGGCTGACGAACATCGCATAGCCGAACGGCGTCAGGAACAGTTTGCCGACGCGGACGGCTTCCGGGGTCGGAACGTCGGTCACGGCGGCCATATAGACGCCGAGCGCGGCCAGGCCGGTGATGGCGAGGCCGATGCTCATGTAATTGTAGATGCGCAGCATATAGGCGCGCAGGCCGGCATCGACCGTCGCGGCGTCAACACGCCCGGCGGCCCTGCCGAAAGGAGAAGCGTAGTTACGGTCTAGGTCCGACATGGTCGAATTCCCGTTGGTTAGCCCGGTCCGGCATGAGGGTCGCCATGCCGCCGGTTCGTCAAATTCTATCTCGGATACCGATCTGTGCCGACTAAATTCTGGCTCATAATCGGGGGTCCGAACCCATTGGATATGTGGGAAACTAACACATTCGCTGCAACCGTCCACGCGCGGCTGAATGTCGCCCTCGCCCGCAATCCTGGCGAGCAGACGTGGTTAATCGCTGGAATCGTGCGATTCCGACATCGCGGGCTCGCCCGCTACCATTTGTCACAAATTCCGCAACACCGTGGCGGGCTTTTTGTTCAATGCCAGCAGCGTCCCAGCGAGCCCAAGTCCGACCGTGACGACCAGGGCCGCCGCGACCACGCCGGCCGCGCTGCCGGCCTGCCAGACGAAACTCAGCGTCATCAGCCGCGTCACGATCATCCAGGCCGCGACGCTGCCGGCGATCACGCCGAACACCGCGGTGGCAAGTCCGATCAGCAGGTATTCGAGGGCGTAGGCGCCGAGCAGCCGCAGCCGGGTCGCGCCGAGGGTTTTGAGGATCACGGCATCGTAGACCCGGTGGCGGTGGCCGGCGGCGAGCGCGCCGCCCAGCACCAGGATCGCCGAGATCAGGGTCACCGCGCTGGCGCCGCGGATCGCCAGCGCCAGATTGGTCACGACCGAGCCGACCGTCTCCATCACCTCGCGCACGCGCACGCTCGTCACCATCGGATAGGTGTCGGCGACTTGCCTGATGATCTTGCCGTCGCCGGCCGCAGTGCCGCCGGCCTCAGTCAGCGTCGCGATATGGGTGTGGGGCGCGCCCTTGAAGGCATTGGGCGAGAACACCAGCACGAAATTGATGCCCATGCCCTGCCAGTCGATGGTGCGCAGATTGCCGATTTTGGCCGGGATGTCGCGGCCGAGCACGTTGACCACGATCTCGTCGCCGAGCTTGAGACCGAGTCCGTCGGCGATCTTCTTCTCCATCGAGACCAGCAGCGGGCCGGAATAGTCGGCGCTCCACCATTCGCCCTCGACCACCTTGGAACCCTTCGGCAGCTCGGCGGTATAGGTCAGGCCGCGGTCGCTTTGCAGCACCCATTCGGAATCGGTGGTGGGCTTGAGGTCCTCGGCACGCACGCCGCGCGCGGCGACGATGCGCCCGCGCAGCATCGGCACGTCCTCGACCTTTGCGCCCGGCGCGATCCGGCGCAGATAGCCGTCGAACTGCTCGGCCTGCGTGCTCGGGATGTCGATGAAGAAGAACGACGGCGCGTGCTCGGGGAGGGCCGCAAGGAACTGCCGGCGCAGATTGCCGTCGATCTGGGTGATGGTGACGAGCACGGCGAGCCCGAGCCCGAGCGACAGCACGACGGAGGGCGTCAGCGCGCCCGGCCGGTGGATGTTGGCGATCGCCAGCCGCAGCATCGGCAGGCGCGTGCGCGGCAGCCGGCGCGCGATCGTCATCAGCAGGGCGGCGATGCCGCGGAGCAGGGCGAACACGACGACGGAGGAGGCCACGAACACCGCGGCGATGCGCTTGTCGAAGGACAATCCGATCACGACCGCGATCAGCAGCGCGATCACGACGGCCATGAACACGACATAGCTCCAGCGCGGCCGGTGCCATTCGGAGCTGATGGTGTCGCGGAACAGCGCGGCGACTGGCACGTCGTGCACGCGCCCGAGCGGCCACAGGCCGAAGGCGAGCGCCGTGAGCAGGCCATAGACGAATGACAGTGCGAGCTCGTCGGCATGCACGGCCGGCACCACCGGCAGCGGCAGCAGTTTTCCGAACAGGCCGACGATGGCGAACGGCATGGCCGCGCCGAGCGCAAGGCCGATCACCGAGCCAATTCCCGCCAGCAGGAGGACCTGCGCCAGATAGATGCCGAACACGTCGCGGCCGGTGGCGCCGACCGCCTTGAAGGCCGCGATGACCTCGAGCCGGCGGTCGATATGGCTCTTGACGGCATTGGCGACGCCGACGCCGCCGACCAGGAGCGCGGCGAGGCCGACCAGCGTCAAGAATTGCGTGAAGCGGTTGATGTTGCGCTCGAGCTGCGGCGAGGCATTGGAGCGGCTGCGGATCTCCCAGCCGGCCTGCGGCGCAGCGTTGCGCGCGTCCGCGATGAAGGTGTCGGTGGCGCGCTCGCTGTTGCCGGTGTCAGGCAGCTTCACCCGGTAGACCCAGCGCACCAGGCTGCCGGGCTGGATCAGGCCGGTGGCGCGCAGGCCCGCCTCGCTGATCAGGAAGCGCGGCCCGAAACCGATGCCGCCGGCGAGCTTGTCGGGCTCGGCTTCGACGGTGCTGCGGATCTGGAACGTTGCGCTCCCGATGGTGACGCGGTCGCCGGTCTTCACCGACAGCCGCGCCAGCAGCGTCGGATCGGCGGCGGCACCGAACGCGCCGTCGCGCTCCGCGAGCAGGTCGGACATCGGCAGCGGCGGCGCCAGCGTCAGCTGACCCAGCATCGGATAGGTGTCGTCGACCGCCTTCATCTCGACCAGCGCGAGCTGGCCGTCGGCGGAGCGCGCCATGCCGCGCAAGGTCGCGGCTGTCGAGACCGTGCCGCGCGAGCGCAGGAAGGACACTTCCTCGGGCTTCGCCTCGCGCTGGAACAGCACGAAGGAGACGTCGCCGCCGAGCAGCGTGCGGCCCTCGCGCGCGAGACCGTCGCTCAGGCTCGCCGAGACGGAGCCGACGCCGGCGATGGCCATCACGCCGAGCGCGATGCAGGCGATGAAGACATAGAAGCCGCGCAGGCCTCCGCGCAATTCGCGCAGCGCGTAGCGCAGCGACAGCGCGACGCCGCTGGGTTTCGCGAACGGTTCGGCCGCGATGCTCATGCTGGCGCAGACTGGGTGTCGATGCGGCCGGAGCGCAGCCGGATCACGCGATCGCAGCGCTGCGCGAGCGAGGAATCGTGCGTGACCAGCACCAGCGTCATGCCGCGCTCGGCATGTTTGGTGAACAGAAGGTCGACGATCTGCTTTCCGGTGGCCTCGTCGAGATTGCCGGTCGGCTCGTCCGCGACGAGGATGGCGGGATCGGGCGCCAGCGCGCGGGCGAGCGCGACGCGCTGCTGTTCGCCGCCGGACAGCTGCGTCGGATAGTGATGCAGGCGATCGCCGAGCCCGACCGATTGCAGCTCCTGCGCCGCGCGTCTTGCAGCGTCAGGGTTGCCGGCGAGTTCGAGCGGCACGGCGACGTTCTCGAGCGCCGTCATGGTCGGGATCAGATGGAAGGACTGGAAAACGATGCCGACCTGGCGGCCGCGGAAGCGGGCGAGCGCGTCCTCGTCGAGGGCATTGAAAGGCGTGCCTGACACCACCACCTCTCCGCTATCAGGACGCTCCAGCCCCGCCATCACCATCAGCAGCGTGGATTTGCCCGAGCCTGACGGGCCGATCAGGCCGATCGTCTCGCCCGAGGCGACCCGCAGGCTGATATCCTTGAGGATGTGAACGCGTGCCGCGCCCGTGCCCAATGAAAGATTGACGTTGGAGATGGCGATGGTGTCCGGCGCGGTGCCGGCGAGCGAAGAGGTTTCGATGCGACTATCCATGGTCCGGTCATATGGCAACTCCGCATACGCGGTCGAGAGGCGTTACGGATTCTTCATGCACATAGCCGTGTTGATGATCGCTTTGATGACGGCGGTTGATCCGGCATGGGCCGAAGCGGCAAAACCGGTCAAGCTGGTCGTTCTCGGCGATTCCCTGAGCGCCGGCCTCGGCCTCCCGGCCCAGGACGCATTCCCCACAAGACTTCAAAAAGCCTTGCAGGCCAAAGGCATAGCGGTCGAGATGACCAATGCCGGCGTGTCCGGCGACACCTCGTCCGGCGGCCGTGAGCGGCTCGACTGGTCGGTCCCGGACGGAACCGACGGCGTAATCGTCGAGCTCGGCGCCAACGACGCGCTGCGCGGCATCGACCCCGATTTGACGCGTACCGCGTTGACCGACATTGTCCAGCGATTGAAGGCACGCAAGATCGCGGTGATGCTGTGCGGCATGCTGGCGCCGCCGAATTACGGCGCGGAATACGCCGCGCGCTTCAATTCGATTTATCCGAATCTTGCGAAAAAATTCGACGTGCCGCTCTATCCGTTCTTCCTCGACGGCGTCGCGGCCGACGCCAAGCTCAACCAGGCCGACGGCATTCATCCGACCGCGGCCGGCGTCGACATCATCGTTAACAACATCATGCCCAGCGTGGAGGCATTTTTGCGCAACATAAGCGAGCAGCGCCGCTGAAAAGCGGGCAGCGCTAACCGTAATTCCCAGGGTTTTACCGGGGTGAGGCGCGCGATGCTTCGCAGAGTCACACAACTGCGATAGGAATCAGGGTACCGGTGATTCGTCGCCGGCTCTACAATTTGGATATGATCCTTCCCAGGGATCATGCCCAAGCATCGGGAGTGCGAAACGATGCCGCGTTTGTTCACAGGTCTGGAAATTCCGGCCGAGATCGGCCAGACGCTTTCCAATTTGCGGGGCGGCCTTCCCGGCGCCCGCTGGATCGATCCCGAAAATTATCATGTTACCCTGCGCTTCATCGGCGATATCGACGGCATGTCCGCCAACGAGATCGCATCGATGCTGTTTCGCGTTGATCGCAAGCCCTTCGAGGTGAAGGTGCAGGGGCTCATGAGCTTCGGCGGCCGCAAGCCGCGCGCGGTGGTCGCAACCATCGCGCCGAGCAAGCCGCTGATGGAATTGCAGGCCGAGCTCGAACGCATGATGCAGCGGATCGGCCTCGACCCTGAGGGGCGCAAGTTCACCCCGCATGTCACGCTGGCCCGGCTGCACGACGCGTCCGACCGCGACGTCGCCGACTATCTCTCGCTGCGCGGTTACTTCCCGAGCAAGGCGTTCATGGCCGAACGTTTTGTCTTGTTCTCGTCCCGCGCATCGACCGGCGGCGGCCCCTATGTGGTCGAGGACGCCTACGAGCTGTGTGAGTAGCACCGCTCTCGTGCCCCGGACGCGGCGCAGCGCCATCAGCGCGTTTACGCGCGTCTTCGACACGCTATGGGGTGCGCTGCTGAGCCGGGGCCCATCGCTCCACGATGGATGTACGAAATAGTGGGTCCCCGCTCTGCGCAGCGTCACTGCTTCCCGTAGCGCGTCCGGGGCGCGGAACGCATACCCCGCCCACCAATTCACGGCTTGCAATTTCCGCGCATCTCTGGCGGTAAAGAGCCATGCTCTCCACCCCCAGTTCCTCATTCCGCGAGGCATACCAGGCCCAGATCGCGTCCGGCGCGATCGAGCCCGATGCTGCGCAGGCCGAAATCGCCGAAGCCTATGCGGCGCTCGATCAGCGGCTCGCGAATTACAAGCCGCAGCGCAAGCAGGGCCTGCTCAGCCGTTTGTTCAGCGGCGACAAGGACGAGGCGCCGCGCGGGCTCTACGTCCATGGCGAAGTCGGCCGCGGCAAGACCATGCTGATGGACCTGTTCTTCCAGCACAGTACCGTCGAGCACAAGCGCCGCGCGCATTTCCACGAGTTCATGGCGGAAGCGCATGAGCGCATCTACGATTATCGCCAGGGCATCTCGCGCGGCGAGATCGCCGATGGCGACGTCATCACGCTAACCGCGAACGCGATCTTCGAGGAAAGCTGGCTGCTTTGCTTCGACGAATTCCACGTCACCGACATCGCGGACGCGATGATCCTCGGCCGCCTGTTCGCAAAGCTGTTCGAGCTCGGCACCGTGGTGGTCGCGACCTCCAACGTCGCGCCCGACGATCTCTACAAGGGCGGCCTGAACCGTTCGCTGTTCCTGCCCTTCATCAAGCAGATCACCGACCACATGGACGTGCTGCGGCTCGATGCGCGCACGGATTTCCGCCTGGAAAAGCTTCAGGGCGTGCCGATGTGGCTGACGCCGGCCGACGGCGACGCCGGCGCGGCCCTCGACCGCGCCTGGTTGAAAATGACCGGCGGCGCCAAATGCAAGTCGCGCGATATTTCGTTCAAGGGCCGCATCCTGCACGTGCCGTGCTCGGCCCATGGCGTGGCGCGGTTCGGATTTGCGGATCTCTGCGAAAAACCGCTCGGCGCGTCCGACTACCTCCGCCTCGCGCACGACTATCACACCATCCTGGTCGACCATATTCCAGTGATGGATTTTTCCCAGCGCAACGCCGCCAAGCGTTTCATCACGCTGATCGATACGCTCTATGACAATGCCGTGAAGCTGATGGCCTCGGCCGATGCCAATCCGATCTCGCTCTACCTCGCCCACGAGGGCAACGAGGCCATGGAGTTCAAGCGGACGGCCTCGCGCCTGATCGAGATGAGCTCGGAATCCTATCTGGCGCTGCCTCACGGCCGCAAGGATTCCACCGCCAGCGGCTCCACCAAGGGTCTGGTGGAGACTTAAGTCCTATTTGCCAGCGCTGTCATTCCGGGGCGTCGCAAAGCGACGAGCCCGGAATCCATACTCCCGCTGGTGGTTATGGATTCTCAGATGCGCAATTGCGCATCGTAGCTCGCGACTTTCGTCGCGCCCCGGAATGACAGGGATGCGCTTCAATATTCGCCAAGCCCGACAATTGGGCATCCACCGACTTGAACGGGGGGAGCGAAAGGGATAACCACCCGTCTCAGTTTTCCCCTCCTTAACGTGTCTAAAGGACAGGTTCACATGGCGCGCGACAAGATTGCTTTGATTGGCTCCGGTCAGATCGGCGGAACGCTGGCTCATCTCATCGGCCTGAAAGAACTGGGCGACGTGGTGATGTTCGACATCGCCGAGGGCGTGCCGCAGGGCAAGGCGCTCGACATCGCCCAGTCCTCGCCGGTCGACGGTTTTGACGCGCACTACACCGGCGCCAATTCGTACGAAGCCCTCGACAACGCCAAAGTCTGCATCGTCACCGCCGGCGTGCCGCGCAAGCCCGGCATGAGCCGCGACGATCTCCTCTCCATCAACCTCAAGGTCATGGAGCAGGTCGGCGCCGGCATCAAGAAATACGCCCCCGACGCCTTCGTCATCTGCATCACCAACCCGCTCGACGCGATGGTGTGGGCGCTGCAGAAGGCTTCGGGCCTGCCGCACAAGAAGGTCGTCGGCATGGCCGGCGTGCTGGATTCCTCGCGCTTCCGTTACTTCCTGGCCGACGAGTTCAACGTCTCGGTCGAGGACGTCACCGCCTTCGTGCTCGGCGGTCATGGCGACACCATGGTGCCGCTGGTGAAGTACTCCACCGTCGCCGGCATTCCGCTGCCCGACCTCGTCAAGATGGGCTGGACCTCGCAGGCGCGCCTCGACGAGATCGTCGACCGCACCCGCAACGGCGGCGCCGAGATCGTCAATCTGCTCAAGACCGGCTCGGCCTTCTACGCGCCTGCTGCTTCCGCGATCGCGATGGCCGAGAGCTATCTGCGGGACAAGAAGCGCGTGCTGGCCAGCGCCGCCTACCTCAACGGCGAATACGGCGTGAAGGACATGTATGTCGGCGTGCCCGTTGTGATCGGCGCCAAGGGTGTCGAGCGCGTCGTCGAGATCGAGCTCACCGGCAAGGACCGCGAGGCGTTCGACAAGTCGGTGGGCGCCGTACAGGGCCTGGTCGATGCCTGCAAGAAGATCGCACCCGATCTTCTCGGCCGCTAAGCGCAAAAATCCCCGCCGAAGACCGAAATCCGGTCTTCGGCGGTTTCACTTCCGGGGCCCGGCTGCAACTCTTGTTGAAAGCTTGGTGGGCGCCCGGTTCGGCAGTCCAGAGATCTCGATGTCAAAGAATCCGGGTTGCAGTTCCTGTGGTATATGGTATGCCAGCCACAAGACTGAGGTGGGCCCTAGAGGTCACCGCCCGCGGGTTCAGGGAGCGACCATATGAATATCCATGAATATCAGGCCAAAGCGCTGCTGAACGAGTTCGGCGTCGCGATCTCAAAGGGCGTCCCCGTCCTGAAGCCCGCGGACGCGGAAGCCGCCGCCAAGGCCCTCCCGGGCCCGGTCTGGGTGGTGAAGAGCCAGATCCACGCTGGTGGCCGCGGCAAGGGCAAGTTCAAGGAAGCCTCGGCCGGCGACAAGGGCGGCGTCCGCATCGCCAAGTCGGCCGCTGAGGTCACCGAATTCGCCAAGCAGATGCTGGGCGCGACCCTCGTGACGATCCAGACCGGCCCCGCTGGCAAGCAGGTCAACCGCCTCTACATCGAGGACGGCTCGGACATCGACAAGGAGTTCTATCTCTCGCTCCTGGTCGACCGCGAAACCTCGCGCGTCTCCTTCGTCGTCTCGACCGAAGGCGGCGTCAACATCGAGGACGTCGCGCACAACACCCCTGAGAAGATCGTCACCTTCTCGGTCGATCCCGCGACCGGCATCATGGGCCATCACGGCCGCACCGTTGCGAACGCGCTGAAGCTGTCCGGCGATCTCGCCAAGCAGGCCGAAAAGCTCACCGCGCAGCTCTACACCGCCTTCGTCGCCAAGGACATGTCGATGCTGGAGATCAACCCGCTGGTCGTGACCAAGCAGGGCCAGCTCCGCGTGCTCGACGCCAAGGTGTCGTTCGACGACAACGCGCTGTTCCGTCATCCCGAGGTGCTCGCGCTGCGCGACGAGACCGAGGAAGACGCCAAGGAAATCGAGGCGTCCAAGTACGACCTCAACTACGTCACCCTCGACGGCAATATCGGCTGCATGGTCAACGGCGCCGGCCTCGCCATGGCGACGATGGACATCATCAAGCTCTACGGCATGGCGCCGGCGAACTTCCTCGACGTCGGCGGCAGCGCCAGCAAGGAAAAGGTCGCAGCCGCGTTCAAGATCATCACCGCCGATCCCAACGTGAAGGGCATCCTGGTCAACATCTTCGGTGGCATCATGAAGTGCGACGTGATCGCCGAAGGCGTCACCGCCGCCGTGCGCGAGGTCGGCCTCAGCGTGCCGCTGGTGGTCCGCCTCGAAGGCACCAATGTCGAGCTCGGCAAGAAGATCATCCGTGAATCCGGCCTGAATGTGGTGCCGGCCGACAATCTCGACGACGCCGCGCAGAAGATCGTGAAGGCCGTCAAGGGAGGCTGAGGCCATGACCCAGGACCATCTCGCCGCATCATCTCCGCTTGCAGAGCACACGCGCCTCGCCGCGTTCGCCGGCGAATGGAATGGCGAAGAGGTGGTCTTCCCGTCACGCTGGACGGAGGGTGGGCCGGCAACTTCGCATGTCGTCGCGCGCATGGACCTGAACGGATTCTACCTGATCCAGGATGCTGTCCAGATCCGCGACGGCAAGCAGGTCTTCGCCACCCACGGCCTCTTCACCTACGATCGTGAGGACCGGACCTACAAATTGTTCTGGTACGACTCGCTCGGCTATACGCCGCCCTCGCCCGCCTCCGGCGGCTGGGTCGGCAAGACCCTGACGCTGGTGCGCGGCTCGCTCCGCGGCAATGCGCGCCACGTCTACGAAATCATCGACGACGATTCCTACTCGTTGAAGATCCAGTTCTCGCCGGACGCGGAAGGCTGGGCCGATGTGCTCACCGGCATCTACCGCCGCATCCACTGACCTCTCACTCGTTAGTTCGCGAAAGCAGACCTCATGTCCATCCTGATCGACAAGAACACCAAGGTCATCTGCCAGGGCTTCACCGGCAAGAACGGCACCTTCCACTCGGAGGCCGCGCTTGCCTACGGCACCAAGATGGTCGGCGGCACCTCGCCGGGCAAAGGCGGCGCCACCCATCTGGGCCTGCCGGTGTTCGACACGGTGCGCGAGGCGCGCGAGAAGACCGGTGCCGATGCGTCGGTGATCTACGTGCCGCCGCCGGGCGCGGCCGATGCGATCTGCGAAGCCATCGACGCGGAGATCCCGCTGATCGTCTGCATCACCGAAGGCATTCCTGTTATCGACATGGTCCGCGTGAAGCGCTCGCTGGCCGGTTCCAAGTCGCGCCTGATCGGGCCGAACTGCCCGGGCGTCATGACCGCCGGCGAGTGCAAGATCGGCATCATGCCCGCCAACATCTTCAAGACCGGCAGCGTCGGCATCGTCTCCCGCTCCGGCACGCTGACCTATGAAGCCGTGTTCCAGACCTCGCAGGAAGGCCTCGGCCAGACCACCGCGGTCGGCATCGGCGGCGACCCGGTCAAGGGCACCGAGTTCATCGACGTGCTGGAAATGCTGCTCGCCGACCCCAAGACCGAATCGATCATCATGATCGGTGAGATCGGCGGTTCCGCCGAGGAGGACGCCGCCCAGTTCCTCAAGGACGAGGCCAAGCGCGGCCGCAAGAAGCCGATGGTCGGTTTCATTGCTGGTGTCACCGCGCCTCCCGGCCGCCGCATGGGCCATGCCGGCGCGATCATCTCGGGCGGCAAGGGCGACGCCGGTTCCAAGACCGATGCGATGAAATCGGCTGGGATTACAGTGTCTCCGTCTCCCGCCCGCCTCGGCCACACGCTTGCCGAAAAGTTGAAAGGCTAATTCACTTCTTCGTACTTTTCCGGGCGAAGTTTCGTAGCAAATAGGATAAATGGTGCCTGTCGCGCTGGGCCTCTGCCGGGGAGCTCAGCGCCAGCGCCGTTTGTTATGCGCGAACCGAAATCGCCAGGAACTCAAGCATGTCTCGCCAGGACGCGAACGCAGCCTTTGCCCTCTCTTCCTTTTTGCAGGGCACCAACGCCACCTACATCGACGAAATCTACGCCCGCTACGAGAAGGACCCGTCCTCGGTCGACGCCGAGTGGCAGGAGTTCTTCAAGAGCCTCAACGACCAGCCCGGCGATATCAGCAAGAACGCCGAAGGCCCGTCCTGGGAGCGCGCCAACTGGCCGCTGACCCCGCAGGACGACCTCACCTCCGCCCTCGACGGCAACTGGGCCCAGGTCGAGAAGGCGGTCGGCGCCAAGATTGCCGCCAAGGCGCAGGCCCAGGCGGGCAACAAGGGCGCTGATTTCTCGTCCGCCGACGTGCTCCAGGCCACGCGCGACTCCGTCCGCGCGCTGATGCTGATCCGCTCCTACCGCATGCGCGGCCACTTCCACGCCAAGCTCGATCCGCTCGGCATCGAAGCCCCGCGCAACCGCGAAGAGCTCGACCCGCGCACCTACGGCTTCAGCGAAGCCGATTTCGACCGCAAGATCTTCCTCGATCACGTGCTCGGTCTCGAATACGCCACGCTGCGCGAGATCACCGCGATCTGCGAGCGCACCTACTGCCAGACGCTCGGCGTCGAGTTCATGCACATCAGCAACGCCGCGCAGAAGGCGTGGATCCAGGAGCGCATCGAGGGGCCGGACAAGGAAATCTCGTTCACCCGCGAAGGCCGGCGCGCCATCCTGACGAAGCTGGTCGAAGCCGAAGGCTTCGAGAAGTTCTGCGACACCAAGTTCACCGGCACCAAGCGCTTTGGCCTCGACGGCGGTGAATCGCTGATTCCCGCGCTCGAGCAGATCATCAAGCGCGGCGGCAATCTCGGCGTGAAGGAAGTCGTGCTCGGCATGCCGCATCGCGGCCGCCTCAACGTGCTGACCCAGGTGATGGGCAAGGCGCACCGCGCCCTGTTCCATGAATTCAAGGGCGGCTCGGCCAACCCCGATGCGGTCGAAGGCTCGGGCGACGTCAAATATCACCTCGGCGCCTCCTCGGACCGCGAGTTCGACGGCAACCGCATCCATCTGTCGCTGACCGCCAACCCCTCGCATCTCGAGATCGTCGATCCCGTGGTGCTCGGCAAGGTCCGCGCCAAGCAGGACCAGCACGGCGATCCGCCGGACCAGCGCATCTCGGTGATGCCGCTGCTGATGCATGGCGACGCTGCGTTCGCCGGCCAGGGTGTGGTCGCGGAATGCTTCGGCCTGTCTGACCTGAAGGGCTACCGCACCGGCGGCTCCGTGCACTTCATCGTCAACAACCAGATCGGCTTCACCACCTATCCGCGCTACTCGCGCTCCTCGCCCTATCCGTCTGACGTGGCGAAGATGATCGACGCGCCGATCTTCCATGTGAACGGCGACGATCCGGAAGCGGTGGTTTTCGCGGCCAAGGTCGCGACCGAATTCCGGCAGAAATTCCACAAGCCCGTCGTCATCGACATGTTCTGCTACCGCAGGCATGGCCATAACGAAGGCGACGAGCCGGCTTTCACCCAACCGGTGATGTACAAGAGGATCGCGGCCCATCCGTCGACGCTCGAGCTCTACGCCCGCCGCCTGATCAGCGAAGGCGTGATGACCGAGGGCGAGGTCGACAAGGCCAAGGCCGACTGGCGCGCGCGGCTCGATGCCGAGTTCGAGGCCGGTACCTCCTACAAGCCGAACAAGGCCGACTGGCTCGACGGCAAGTGGTCCGGCTTCAAGATCGCCGACCAGGAGGAGGATGCGCGCCGCGGCGTCACCGGGGTCGACACCGCCGAGCTGAAGGAAATCGGCCGCAAGATCACCAAGGTGCCGGATGGCTTCCGCGTCCACCGCACCATCCAGCGCTTCCTCGACAATCGCGCCAAGGCAATCGACACCGGCGCCGGCATCGATTGGGCGACCGGCGAGGCACTGGCGTTCTGCACGCTGCTCAACGAGAACCACCATGTCCGCCTGTCGGGCCAGGATTCCGAGCGCGGCACCTTCTCGCAGCGCCATTCGGTCCTGATCGACCAGGAAGACGAGAGCCGCTACACGCCATTCAACCATCTCGGCCACGAGCAGGGCCATTACGAGGTCATCAACTCGCTGCTGTCGGAAGAAGCCGTGCTCGGCTTCGAATACGGCTACTCGCTCGCCGAGCCGAACACGCTGACCCTGTGGGAAGCCCAGTTCGGCGACTTCGCCAACGGCGCGCAGGTCGTGTTCGACCAGTTCATCTCCTCGGGCGAGCGCAAATGGCTGCGCATGTCCGGTCTCGTCTGCCTCTTGCCGCACGGCTATGAGGGCCAGGGACCGGAGCACTCCTCGGCGCGTCTGGAGCGTTATCTGCAGATGTGCGCCGAAGACAACATGCAGGTGGTCTACCCGACCACGCCGGCGAACTACTTCCACGTGCTGCGCCGCCAGCTCCATCGCGAGATCCGCAAGCCGCTGATCCTGATGACGCCGAAGTCGCTGCTGCGTCACAAGCGGGCGGTGTCGCGTCTCGAGGAGCTCGCGAAGGGGACGACCTTCCACCGCATCCTCTATGATGACGCCCAGATGCTGCCGAACGAGGCGATCAAGCTCGTCCCCGACGAGAAGGTCCGCCGCATCGTGCTCTGCTCCGGCAAGGTCTATTACGACCTCTACGAGGAGCGCGAGAAGCGCGGCATCGACGACATCTACCTGATGCGCGTCGAGCAGCTTTATCCGGTGCCGCTGAAGGCGCTGGTGGCCGAGCTGTCGCGCTTCAAGAAGGCTGAAGTGGTGTGGTGCCAGGAAGAGCCCCGCAACATGGGTGCCTGGCACTTCATCGAGCCCTATCTGGAATGGGTGCTGAACCAGGTGAACGGTGTGAGCCGGCGTCCGCGTTATGTCGGCCGCGCCGCTTCCGCCGCGACCGCCACTGGTCTGATGTCCAAGCATCAGGCGCAGCTGAAGGCGTTCCTGGACGAAGCACTGAGCTGATCTTTCTGAACTGCGTCATGCCTCGCCCAGTGTGCAATTGCTCACTGGAGCAGGGCATCCAGTACGCCGCGGCGTCCGTGCAGAGTACGAACGTCCGGCTTGCTGGATGGCTTGCCTTTCGCGGGCCGTTGACGACCGAATTTTTGACCGCACCGGCGATCCCTTAAGGAAAAGACCATGACTGAAATTCGTGTGCCGACGCTCGGCGAATCCGTCACCGAGGCCACCATCGGCCGCTGGTTCAAGAAGGCCGGCGATCCCGTCGCCGTCGACGAGCCCTTGGTGGAGCTCGAGACCGACAAGGTCACCATCGAAGTCCCGGCGCCCTCCGCCGGCACGCTGAGCGAGATCGTCGCTGCCGATGGCGCAACCGTTGCGGTCGGTGCGCTGCTCGGCCAGATCACCGACGGTGCCGGCGCTGCGAAGCCCGCCGCTGCTCCCGCGAAGCCCGCCGCCGCCGCTCCGGCCGCCGTGGCTGCTGCTCCTGCGCCGGCTCCGGCCGCGAAGGCGCCGCCGGCCGATGCGCCGCTCGCCCCGTCCGTCCGCAAGCTCTCCGCCGAGACCGGCATCGACGCCTCGACCGTTCCGGGCTCCGGCAAGGACGGCCGCGTCACCAAGGGCGACATGCTCGCTGCGATCGAGCGCGCGGCCTCGGCGCCGACCCCGGTCAACCAGCCCGCCGCCGCCGTCCAGGTCCGTGCGCCGTCGCCGGCCGATGACGCCGCCCGCGAAGAGCGCGTCAAGATGACCCGACTGCGCCAGACCATCGCGCGCCGTCTCAAGGACGTGCAGAACACCGCGGCCATGCTGACGACCTTCAACGAGGTCGACATGACCAACGTGATGGCGCTGCGCGCCCACTACAAGGATGCGTTCGAGAAGAAGCACGGCTCGAAGCTCGGCTTCATGGGCTTCTTCACCAAGGCCGTCGTGCAGGCGCTGAAGGACATCCCGGCGGTCAACGCCGAGATCGACGGCACCGACCTGATCTACAAGAACTATTACCACATCGGCGTCGCCGTCGGCACCGACAAGGGTCTGGTCGTGCCGGTCGTGCGCGACTGCGACAACAAGTCGATCGCCGACATCGAGAAGGGTATCGCCGATTTCGGTCGCCGCGCCCGTGACGGCCAGCTCAAGATCGACGAGATGCAGGGCGGCACCTTCACCATCACCAATGGCGGCATCTACGGCTCGCTGATGTCGACCCCGATCCTGAACGCGCCGCAGTCCGGCATCCTCGGCATGCACAAGATCCAGGAGCGGCCGATGGTCGTCGCCGGCAAGATCGAGGTCCGCCCGATGATGTACCTGGCACTGTCCTACGATCACCGCGTCATCGACGGCAAGGAAGCCGTCACCTTCCTGGTCCGCGTCAAGGAGAGCCTGGAAGATCCGGCGCGCCTGGTGCTCGATCTCTGATCCCTGAAGCTCTGCGAGCGCCGTCGCCTTGTCGTGCGACGGCGCGGGTCGAACCATGGAGGCGCGCGTGACGGATAAGGTCGTTGTCATCACCGGCGGCAGCCGCGGCATCGGGCGGGCGACCGCGATTGCGGCGGCCGCGCGCGGCTTCCGTGTCGTCGTCGGCTACGCCAGCAACAAAACGGCTGCTGACGAGGTGGTCGCCCAGATCGCGGCCAGCAACGGCAAGGCCATCGCGGTGAAATGCGATGTCGCCGAGGAAAGCGACATCATCGAGCTGTTCAAGGCTGCCGACAAGTTCGGCACGCTCGGTGCACTCGTCAACAATGGCGGCATTGTCGGCCAGAGCGGCGTGCGCGTCGACGAGATGTCGGCGGAGCGCATCCGGCGCGTGATGGCGGTCAACGTCACCGGCTCGATCCTCTGCGCGCGCGAAGCGGTGAAGCGGATGTCGACCAAGCACGGCGGCCAGGGCGGCGTCATCGTCAATCTGTCATCGGTCGCTGCCAGACTTGGTGCGCCGAATACCTATGTCGACTACGCGGCGTCCAAGGGGGCGATCGATTCCTTCACCGTCGGTCTCGGCTATGAGGTCGCAGGCGAAGGCATCCGTGTCGCGGGCATCCGCCCCGGCCTGATCGACACCGAAATCCACGCCGCCGGCGGCGAGCCCGACCGCGCCCATCGTCTGGCCCATATGGTGCCGATGAAGCGCGTCGGCACCGCCGACGAAATCGCCAATGCCATCGTCTGGCTGATGTCGGACGAGGCCTCCTACGTCACCTCGGCTATTCTCGATGTGTCCGGCGGACGCTGACACATCCTCATCACGCTAAACTCACGGGACTTTCTCTCATGGCTACCTACGATCTCGTCGTCATCGGCACCGGACCGGGCGGTTATGTCTGCGCGGTGCGCGCAGCCCAGCTCGGCATGAAAGTCGCCGTGGTCGAAAAGGACGCCACGCTCGGCGGCACCTGCCTGAACGTCGGCTGCATGCCGTCGAAGGCGCTGCTGCACGCGTCCGAAATGTTCGAGGAAGCCGCGCACTCCTTCGCCAAGATGGGCGTTTCCGTTTCCGCGCCGAAGCTCGAGCTTCCGGCGATGATGAACTTCAAGCAGCAGGGCATCGACGGCAACGTCAAGGGCGTCGAGTTCCTGATGAAGAAGAACAAGATCGACGTGCTCAAGGGCACCGGCAAGATCCTGGGCACCGGCAAGGTGGAAGTGTCCGCCGACGGCAAGTCGCAAGTGGTCGAGACCAAGAACATCGTCATCGCGACCGGCTCCGACATCGCGCGCCTCAAGGGCATCGAGATCGACGAGAAGCGCATCGTGTCGTCCACCGGCGCGCTGTCGCTGGACAAGGTCCCCGGCAAGCTCCTCATCGTCGGCGCCGGCGTGATCGGCCTCGAGCTCGGCTCGGTGTGGAAGCGGCTCGGCGCTGAAGTCGTCGTCGTCGAATTCCTCGATCGCATCCTGCCCGGCATGGACGGCGAAATCGCCAAGCAATTCCAGCGCATCCTGGAAAAGCAGGGTTTTGCGTTCAAGCTCGGCGCCAAGGTCACGGCCGTCGACACCTCCGGCAAGTCGCTGAAAGCGACCATCGAGCCCGCCGCCGGCGGCGCCGCGGAGTCGATCGAAGCCGACGTCGTTCTCGTTTGCATCGGTCGCGTGCCGTACACCGATGGGCTCGGCCTGAAGGAAGCCGGCGTGGCGCTGGACAATCGCGGCCGCGTGCAAATCGATCCGCATTTCGCCACCAGCGTGAAGGGCGTCTATGCCATCGGCGACGTCGTCGCGGGCCCGATGCTCGCGCACAAGGCGGAGGATGAAGGCGTTGCGGTTGCGGAGATCATCGCAGGCCAGGCCGGCCACGTGAACTACGACGTTATCCCAGGCGTCGTGTATACCACGCCGGAAGTGTCCTCCGTCGGCAAGACCGAGGAAGAGCTGAAGCAGGCGGGTCAGGCGTATACCGTCGGGAAGTTTCCCTTTACCGCCAACGGCCGCTCCAAGGTCAACCAGACCACCGACGGCTTCGTGAAGATTCTCGCAGATGCGAAGACCGATCGCGTGCTCGGCGTGCACATTATCGGCCGTGAAGCCGGCGAAATGATCCATGAAGCCTGCGTTCTCATGGAGTTTGGCGGCAGCGCGGAGGATCTCGCCCGCACCTGCCACGCGCATCCGACCCGCTCGGAGGCGATCAAGGAAGCCGCGCTTGCGGTGGGCAAGCGGGCCATCCATATGTAGGCGAGCGCCTAGCGTCGAATCGGGCGGGAAACATATGCTGCGCCGCCTACTTCAACCGGTCTGGGTCCTGCTGGCGATCATTTTCCTGATCGAAGCCTGGCTGTGGGACCATCTCGAGCCGATCGTCGCGCGGGTTGTCGCAGCCATCCCGCTCGCACGCTTCAAGCAATGGCTGACCGAGCGCGTCGATGCGCTGCCGCCGGCCATGACGCTGATCGTGTTCGCGGTGCCGATCATCCCGCTGTTTCCGCTCAAGCTGATGGGCCTGTATCTGCTCACGCATGAATACTGGCTGAGCGGCGTATCCACGTTTCTGTTCGCAAAGCTGCTCGGCGTCGGCGTCACCGCCTTCGTGTTCGACGTGACGCGCGACAAGCTGATGGAGATGCACTGGTTCGAGCGGCTCTACGATCTCGTGATGAAGCTGCGCGCCAAGGCCGCCGAGCTGGTCGACCCGATCAAGCAGCGCATCCGCGAGCTGATCGCCGGCAACGGCGAAGGCTGGTCCGCCCGTACGCTCCGCCTGATCCAGCGCTTTCGCAAGAGCGTGCACCAGGCGCGGTGAGCTGCTCGCTATAGACCCACTGTCATTGCCACACACTCGGTGTCATTGCCCGCGAAGGCGGGCAATCCAGTATTCCAGAGACGGTAAGGCTAGAACCGAGAAGCTGCGGCGTACTGGATGCCCCGCTTTCGCGGGGCATGACACCCGAGACGTGACGGCTGCGCGCGCCTCAACGCTCTAATGCAAATGCACCAGATGCGGCCACCACAGGCCGAGCGCGGTCATGAGGAGGCCGGCCAGGGTCAGGACGCCGGCGACATAGGCGAGCGCGATCATGCCGGTGATGATGGTGGCCGAGGCCAGCACGATGCCGATCTGGAAGGCGGCGGAGGCCAGCTCGAAGTGATGATATTTCGCGGTCGCCTCGTCACGCTCGTGCTCGGCGTGCTTGGCTTTCTCGGCAAGCTGCTCGGTGCCTTCGCCGGTCTCGGGCTCGGAGCGGTAGCGCTGCGCGGTCTTGGTCCAGTCGTCGACCTGCTTCTGCACCGTCGCCTTCAGGGCGTCGTCGGTGGTGGCGGCCAGCGTGAGCTTGCCCTGCTCGGACGCGGTCAGCACCACGGTGCGGCGGATGGTCTTGGCCTGGAAGAACGCCCAGAGATTGGCGGACTCGACGTTCTTGCTGATCGATTCAGTCTGGGCGCCCTTGCCGAGCGTCTCGGAGATCGCCAGGAACAGCGCCAGCACGGCGATCAGAAGAGCGATCTTCTTGTTCGATCCGGACGCGTGCTCGGCGTGTTCGGCATGCTCCATGCTTTCGTGTGCGCTCATGATTCCCTCCAGTCGCGGTTCCCCACGATTGACCGAACCGCGGGCGCCGCGCAAGAGGCACGCGCGCTATGACAGCTTCATGTCAGGTTCATCGCCGCGGATGGGCGCTCGCATAGACTTCGAGCAGCCGCTCCGAATCGATGCCGGTGTAGATCTGCGTGGTCGAGAGCGAGGAGTGACCCAGCAATTCCTGGATTGCGCGCAAATCGCCGCCGCGCGAGAGCAGATGCGTGGCGAAGGAGTGGCGGAGCGCGTGAGGCGTCGCGCTGTCGGGCAGGCCGAGCGCGCCGCGCAGCCGCTCCATCGCGAGCTGGATGATGCGCGGGCTCAAGGGCCCGCCGCGCGCGCCGAGGAAGATCGGGCCTTCCGCCGGCAGCGGATAGGGGCACATCGCAACGTATTCCTGCACCAGCGCGAGCACGTTCTGCAGCACCGGCACCATGCGGGTCTTGTTGCCTTTGCCTGTCACGATCAGCACGTCGCCTTCGCCGGGACGCGGCACCTCGCGGCGCTTCAACCCCAACGCTTCGGAGATGCGCAGACCCGAGCCATACAAGAGTGCCATCACCGCGGCGTCGCGGGCCAGAACCCACGTCTCGCGTTCCTCGCCGGCGCGCTCGTCGGCATCGGCGAGACGTTTTGCGGATGCCATCGGTAGCGGCTTCGGCAAAGTCTTGGCCACCTTGGGCGCGCGGATAGCCGAGAGTGCGCCGACCTTGCCCTTGCCTTCGCGTTCGAGGAAACGGCCAAACGAGCGCAGGCCCGCGAGCGCGCGCATCAGCGAGCGGCCGGCGATGTCGTCGGCGCGGCGCATCGCCATGAAGGCGCGGATGTCGGTGGCTTCCAGCGCGGCAAAGCGCGCCAGCGTCACGCGCTCGCCCCAATGGGCGCAAAGGAAGTCCAGGCATTGCCGCAGGTCGCGGCCATAGGCCTCCAGCGTCTTCGGCGACAGCCGCCGCTCGGCGCCGAGATGCGACAGCCAGCGCGTCATCTCCTGCGCGATCGAGGGATCAGCGCTGGCGAGCTCGATTAATGGGGCGGCGGCTTTGCTCATGCGCTCTGGACGTAATGATTCCACTCAGTATATCGCATCACACCCGTTTACTGTTCGCTAAGGCCGCCCCTGGGCGCTAGCCTCAAGGCCCCAAGGTTCCGATTCTCCCTCCAAAGACCATTGATGGATCATTCGTCGCGCAGCACGACCACCCCCGCCAACGCGACCCGCATGGTCGACGTGCTGGTGCCGGTCGCGCTCGACCAGACCTATTCCTACAAGGTGCCGCGCGGGATGGAGCTGAAGGCGGGCGATCTCGTCGGCGTGCCGCTCGGGCCCCGCGAGGTGCTGGCCGTGGTCTGGGCGGAGAACGCCAATCCCGACCCGCGCCTGCACAACCGCCTCAAGGAGGTCAGCGAAAAGCTCGATCTTCCTCCGCTGAAGCCTGAGCTGCGCTCGGTCGTCGACTGGGTCGCCAATTACACGCTGAGCCCTCGCGGCATGGTGCTGCGGATGTGCCTGCGCATGGGCGAGAATCTCGGCCCGGAGCGGGTGCGCGCCGGTGTGCGCCTGGTCGGCGATCCGCCGCGGCGGCTGACGCCGGCGCGGCAGCGCGTGATCGAGCTGCTGTCGGACCAGCTGCTGCACGGCAAGTCCGAAGCGGCGAAGGAAGCAGGCGTCTCGGCCGGCGTGATCGACGGCCTCGTCGACGAAGGCACGCTCACGGTCGAGCCGATGCCGCCGCCTCCGCCGCCGCCTGCGCCCGATCCGGATTTTGGCCAGCCGGATTTTTCACCGCTCCAGCGCGCCGGGGTGGATGCAATGCGCGCGCTCGCCACCAACGGCACCTTTCACGTTGCGCTGCTCGACGGCGTCACCGGCTCGGGCAAAACCGAGGTCTATTTCGAGGCGATTGCAGAGACCATCCGCCGCGGCAAGCAGACTCTGATCCTGATGCCGGAGATCGCGCTGACCGGCCAGTTCCTCGACCGCTTCGCGCAGCGCTTTGGCGTGCGGCCGATCGAATGGCACTCTGAGCTGACGCCGCGCACCCGCGCACGTAACTGGGTCGCGATCTCCGATGGCAGTGCGCCGGTCGTGGTCGGCGCGCGCTCGGCGCTGTTTCTGCCCTACGCCAATCTCGGCCTCATCGTGGTCGATGAAGAGCACGACCAGGCCTACAAGCAGGACGAGGGCGTGCATTATCACGCCCGCGACATGGCGGTGGTGCGCGCGCATATCGCAAAGATCCCGATCGTGCTGGCCTCCGCCACGCCGTCGGTCGAATCCGAGGTCAATGCGCGCAAGAGCCGCTATCAGCGCATCGCGCTGCCCTCGCGCTTCGGCGGCCAGCACATGCCGCATATCGAGGCGATCGACATGCGCCGCGAGCCGCCCGCGCGCGGCCGCTTCATCTCGCCGCGCTTGGCCTCCGAGATCAGAAAAGCGATTGAAAAGCGCGAGCAGGCGCTGCTGTTCCTCAATCGCCGCGGCTATGCGCCGCTGACGCTGTGCCGTGCCTGCGGCCATCGCTTCGCCTGCACCATCTGCGATGCCTGGCTGGTCGATCACCGCTTTCGCCAGCGGCTGGTCTGCCACCATTGCGGCTTCTCGATGCCGCGCCCGCAGACCTGCCCGCATTGCGCGGCGGAGGAATCGCTGGTCGCGGTCGGGCCGGGCGTCGAGCGCTTGCAGGAGGAGGCGGCCGCGCTGTTCCCCGAGGCGCGCACCATGGTGCTGTCGAGCGATCTGATCACCTCGATCGAGACAATGCGCTCCGAGCTTACCGAGATCGCGGAGGGCCGCGTCGACATCATCATCGGCACGCAGCTCGTCGCCAAGGGCCACAACTTTCCGCGACTCAATCTCGTCGGCGTGGTCGATGCGGATCTGGGCCTGTCCAACGGCGATCCGCGCGCGTCGGAACGCACCTGGCAGCTGCTCAACCAGGTGATCGGCCGTGCCGGGCGCGAGCAGGGCCGTGGCGTCGGCTATCTCCAGACCCACCAGCCCGATCATCCCGTGATGAAGGCGCTGATCGCCTGCGACCGCGAGGCCTTCTACGACAGCGAGATCGATCTGCGCGAGCGCACGCTCTATCCGCCGTTCGGCCGGCTCGCGAGCCTGATCATTTCGGCAGGCGATCGTCCGAGCGCCGAAGGTTTGGGCCGCCGCCTCGTTGCGCTCGCACCGCGCGACGAGCGCGTCGTGGTGCTGGGACCGGCGGAGGCCCCGCTCGCCGTGATCAAGGGCCGCTACCGTTTCCGCATCCTGGTGAAATCGGCGCGCGGTTTCGATCTGTCGGACTATTTGCGCAACTGGCTGGCGGTGTGTCCGAAGCCGAAGGGCAACCAAAAGCTCGAAGTGGACGTCGACCCGCAGAGCTTCTTGTAAGGTTGAGATCCATCCCCGTCATTGCGAGCGCAGCGAAGCAATCCAGAAACCCTCCGCGGAGGCAGTCTGGATTGCTTCGTCGTGGAGCCTGTCATCCGGCCCGCCAAAGGCGGGACCGGGTGGCTCCTCGCAATGACGGAGTAAATGACAAGCGCCTGTAGCCCGGATGGAGCGCAGCGTAATCCGGGACAAGTCGATCCGCCCACAAAGACCCCGGATTTCGCTACGCTCCATCCGGGCTACGGATCATGCCTCGCAATGACGGGGCAATCAAAAAGCCCGCCGTCCCCCAAGACGGCGGGCTTGTTTCACCCGAGCTGGTCTCGCCGCTCACACGTCCGCGGACGATGGCGAGATTTGCGCTTTGTCGGTGAGGCGCCTGGTGGCGCCTTAGGAGACGACTTCCGCGGTGACGCGGCCGACGCCGGCGCCGGTGAGGCCGATGGCGCGGGCAGCGCCCGTGGAGAGGTCGAGCACACGGCCGCGAATGAACGGGCCACGGTCATTGATGGTGACGATGACGCTCGAGCCGCCATGGGTGACGCGCAGCTTGGTGCCGAACGGCAGCGAACGGTGCGCCGCGGTCATGGCATTCTGGTTGAAGCGCTGGCCCGACGCAGTCCGGCTGCCGGACTCGTTGCCATAATAGGAGGCCATGCCGGAGAAGCTGCGGCCCGTGCCCGACGACGGCGTCATCGACGCGTTGGCGTTGCGCCAATCGGAGGTCGTGTTGGCATCGCTCTGGGCGTGGTGGCGGTGATGATGGTGAGAGTACCGGTGGTGATGCCGGGATTTGGCAGAAGCTTCGGTGGCGGTTCCGCCGACGAGGAGAGTGGCGGCAACGAAAGCGATCGCCGTGCGCGGCCGGGGCACGGAGCCCAGCGTCTTCAAAGACAGCATTTAGTGGTCCCTAATCTAGTATTGCCACATATGTGGCAAGTGGAGCCCCCGTAAGTCTGTGAGCGGGATCGCGTTTCGATTCCTAATGAGGCGTGAATTGGGCAGTAAATCCGTTCTGTGTCGTCATGAAATATTCTGTGATTGGCATCAATGTTGCACCCAATGTTCTGGAATCTTTCGCTTTAACAATTCTTTAACTAATTTATTACTCGCTAATACTGTAAAACGAGGTCGTTATACTTCATGTTTAGAATTAGGAAAGTATTCAGGGGAGGCCGCTCGTCACGTCCGACTCACGCCTCAGCGATCCGTGTTCATGGCCGCTATGCGCTGAGGGCAGGAACGAATGGCCGGGATGCCGCCGAGGGGGCGCGTCATTCCGCGACGTGGCAGGCCGCTGTCGCGGCGCCGTCGGCTGCGACGAACTGGCGACAGAACGTCGTGCCTTTAATTTGGCGTCATGTTGCACGTGCGCGCCTGCTATGTTAGCAAAGCCGCGATTTTAACGGACCCGGCACCTCCCGTGTCGGCCGAAAATCGAAGTCCCGCTTGAATTCCAAGGGCTTGGATCGCTTGGCGCCGCTTTGTGGCGACGGTTTTTCCCTTGCGAGTTTGACAGCAAAAAGAGCGCGTCTGTGGCTGCAGAAGATACGTCCGTTTCCGGTGTGTCCGGCCGTTATGCAACGGCCTTGTTTGAACTGGCCCGCGACCAGAATGTGGTCGACGAGGTCAAAGCCGATCTCGACAAATTCGAGGGCCTGCTGAGCGAAAGCGCCGATCTGAAGCGCCTCGTCCGCAGCCCTGTGTTTGCAGCCGATGCCCAGTCCAGGGCCCTCTCGGCCGTGCTGGACAAGGCGGGCATCGCCGGCATCTCCGCCAATTTCCTGAAAGTCCTGACCGCCAACCGCCGCCTGTTCGCGGTGGCTGACGTCATTCGCGCCTATCGCGCCCTCGTCGCCAGGTTCAAGGGCGAGGTGACGGCCGACGTCACCGTGGCGGAAGCGCTTTCGGGCAAGAATCTCGACGCCCTCAAGGTTGCCCTGAAGTCGGTGACCGGCAAGGACGTCGCGCTCAACGTGAATGTCGATCCCTCGATCATCGGTGGCCTCGTCGTCAAGCTCGGCAGCCGCATGATCGATAGTTCGCTTCGCACCAAACTCAATTCGATCAAGCACGCGATGAAAGAGGCAGGCTGATGGACATCCGCGCCGCGGAAATTTCCGCGATCCTCAAGGACCAGATCAAGAATTTCGGCCAGGAAGCTGAAGTCTCCGAAGTCGGACAGGTGCTGTCCGTCGGCGACGGTATTGCCCGCGTCTATGGTCTGGACAACGTCCAGGCCGGCGAAATGGTCGAGTTCGAGAACGGCACCCGCGGCATGGCGCTGAACCTCGAAACCGACAACGTCGGTATCGTTATTTTCGGCGCCGACCGCGAGATCAAGGAAGGCCAGACCGTCAAGCGCACCCGCGCCATCGTGGACGCGCCGGTCGGCAAGGGCCTGCTCGGCCGCGTCGTCGACGCGCTCGGCAACCCGATCGACGGCAAGGGCCCGATCGTGGCCGACAAGCGCATGCGCGTCGACGTCAAGGCGCCCGGCATCATTCCGCGCAAGTCGGTGAGCGAGCCGATGGCGACCGGCCTCAAGGCGATCGACGCCCTGATCCCGATCGGCCGTGGCCAGCGCGAGCTGATCATCGGCGACCGTCAGACCGGCAAGACCGCGATCGCGCTCGACACCATCCTGAACCAGAAGCCGCTCAACGCGCAGCCGGACGAGAACATCAAGCTGTATTGCGTCTATGTCGCGATCGGCCAGAAGCGTTCGACCGTCGCCCAGTTCGTGAAGGTGCTGGAAGAGCAGGGCGCGCTGGAATATTCGATCATCGTCGCCGCCACCGCTTCGGATCCGGCTCCGATGCAGTACATCGCGCCGTTCACCGGCTGCACCATGGGCGAGTACTTCCGCGATAACGGCATGCACGCCGTCATCATCTATGACGATCTGTCCAAGCAGGCCGTCGCCTACCGCCAGATGTCGCTGCTGCTGCGCCGCCCGCCGGGCCGCGAAGCCTATCCGGGCGACGTGTTCTATCTGCACTCCCGCCTGCTCGAGCGCGCGGCGAAGCTGAACAAGGACCAGGGCTCGGGCTCGCTGACGGCGCTGCCGGTCATCGAAACCCAGGCCAACGACGTGTCGGCCTACATTCCGACCAACGTCATCTCGATCACCGACGGCCAGATCTTCCTGGAAACCGACCTGTTCTTCCAGGGCATCCGTCCCGCGGTGAACGTCGGTCTGTCGGTGTCGCGCGTCGGTTCGTCCGCGCAGACCAAGGCCACCAAGAAGGTCGCCGGCAAGATCAAGGGCGAGCTCGCGCAGTACCGCGAAATGGCGGCGTTCGCGCAGTTCGGCTCCGATCTCGACGCCTCGACCCAGCGCCTGCTCAACCGCGGTTCGCGCCTGACCGAGCTGCTCAAGCAGCCGCAGTTCGCGCCGCTGAAGATGGAAGAGCAGGTCTGCGTGATCTGGGCCGGCACCAACGGCTATCTCGATCCGCTCCCGCTCAACAAGGTGCGCGCGTTCGAGGACGGTCTGCTGTCGCTGCTGCGCGGCAAGAACGCCGAGATCCTTAACGCGATCCGCGACAGCCGCGATCTCTCCGACGACACCGCCGCCAAGCTGAAGTCGGTGGTCGAAGGCTTCGCGAAGAGCTTCGCGTAAATGCCGTCATGGCCGGGCTTGTCCCGGCCATCCACGTCTAACGGCGTGTGAGGCACCGCGTGGATGCCGGGGGCGAGCCCGGGCATGACGACTGGATAGGTTTGCGATCAGGCCAAAGGGTCGGATCGTCGGGGACGAAGAATGGCGTCACTTAAAGACATGCGCGTCCGCATCGCCTCCACCAAGGCGACGCAGAAGATCACCAAGGCGATGCAGATGGTCGCGGCGTCGAGGTTGCGCCGTGCCCAGCAAGCGGCCGAGGCGGCGCGGCCCTATGCCGACAAGATGAGCGCGGTGATCTCCAACATCGCCAGCGCCGCTGCGGGTTCGCCCGGCGCGCCGGCGCTGCTGGCCGGCACCGGCAGGGACCAGGTCCACCTGCTGCTGGTCTGCACCGGCGAGCGCGGTCTGTCCGGCGCCTTCAACTCCTCGATCGTGCGCCTCGCCCGCGAGCGCGCCCAGGCGCTGATCGCGCAGGGCAAGGAAGTGAAATTCTTCTGTGTCGGCCGCAAGGGCTATGAGCAGCTCCGCCGCCTGTTCGACAAGCAGATCGTCGAGCACCTCGACCTGCGTAGCGTTCGTCAGCTCGGCTTCGTCAACGCCGAGGACATCGCCAAGAAGGTGCTGGCCCGTTTCGACAACGGTGAGTTCGACGTCTGCACGCTGTTCTACGCGCAGTTCAAGTCGGTGATCGCCCAGATCCCGACCGCGCAGCAGATCATCCCGCTGGTCGTCGAGGAAAAGGCGGCGAACGCGCCGACGACGTCCTACGATTACGAGCCGGAGGAGGACGAACTGCTGTCCGGCCTGTTGCCGCGCAACATCGCGGTGCAGATCTTCCGCGCGCTGCTGGAGAACAACGCTTCGTTCTATGGTGCGCAGATGAGCTCGATGGACAACGCCACCCGCAATGCCGGCGAAATGATCCGCAAGCAAACCCAGATCTACAACCGAACCCGTCAAGCCCAGATCACCAAGGAGCTGATCGAGATCATCTCCGGCGCCGAGGCGGTCTGACGCACGAACCAAACGACGGTCGTTCAAGTCCAGAATTTCGAAGGAGAGCTATTCATGGCTACAGCAGCTAACCAGGTCGGTCGCGTCACCCAGGTCATGGGCGCCGTCGTCGACGTGCAGTTCGAGGGCCACCTGCCCGCCATTCTCAATTCGCTGGAAACCCGGAACGGCAACATCCGCCTCGTGCTGGAAGTTGCGCAGCATCTCGGTGAGTCCACCGTCCGCACGATCGCGATGGACGTGACCGAAGGTCTGGTGCGCGGCCAGGAAGTGACCGACACCGGCCAGCCGATCGCGGTTCCGGTGGGTGACGGCACGCTCGGCCGCATCATGAACGTGATCGGCGAGCCGATCGACGAAGCCGGCCCGATCAAGTCCGAAGGTCTCCGCGCCATCCACCAGGAAGCGCCGAGCTACACCGACCAGTCGACCGAAGCTGAAATTCTCGTCACCGGCATCAAGGTCGTCGATCTTCTTGCTCCGTATGCGAAGGGCGGCAAGATCGGCCTGTTCGGCGGCGCCGGCGTCGGCAAGACCGTGCTGATTCAGGAGCTGATCAACAACGTCGCGAAGGCGCACGGTGGTTACTCCGTGTTCGCCGGCGTCGGCGAGCGTACCCGCGAAGGCAACGACCTCTATCACGAGTTCATCGAGTCCAAGGTCAACGCCGATCCGCACAATCCGGATCCGAGCGTGAAATCGAAGTGCGCACTGGTGTTCGGCCAGATGAACGAGCCACCGGGCGCCCGCGCCCGCGTCGGCCTCACCGGTCTCACCGTCGCCGAGCACTTCCGCGACCAGGGCCAGGACGTGCTGTTCTTCGTCGACAACATCTTCCGCTTCACCCAGGCCGGCTCGGAAGTGTCGGCGCTGCTCGGCCGTATTCCTTCGGCGGTGGGTTATCAGCCGACGCTCGCCACCGACATGGGCGCGCTCCAGGAGCGCATCACCACCACGCAGAAGGGCTCGATCACCTCGGTGCAGGCCATCTACGTTCCGGCCGACGACTTGACCGACCCGGCGCCCGCGACCTCGTTCGCGCATCTGGACGCGACCACGGTGTTGAACCGCGCGATCTCGGAAAAGGGCATCTACCCCGCGGTGGACCCGCTCGACTCGACCTCGCGCATGCTCTCGCCGCTCGTCGTCGGCCAAGAGCACTACGACACCGCGCGTCAGGTCCAGCAGGTGCTGCAGCGCTACAAGTCGCTCCAGGACATCATCGCCATTCTCGGCATGGACGAGCTTTCGGAAGAGGACAAGCTGACGGTGGCCCGCGCCCGCAAGATCGAGCGCTTCCTGTCGCAGCCGTTCCACGTCGCCGAAATCTTCACCGGCTCGCCCGGCAAGTTCGTCGACCTCGCGGACACCATCAAGGGCTTCCGCGGCCTCTGCGAAGGCAAGTATGACCACCTGCCGGAAGCCGCCTTCTACATGGTCGGTACCATCGAAGAGGCAGTCGAGAAGGGCAAGAAGCTGGCGGCGGAAGCCGCCTAAGCTGGCGAATAGGGAGTGGCGAGTAGAATCTATTCGCCATTCGCTGCTCGCCACTCGCGCGTTCGCTACTCACCATTCGCAGGTTTCCAATGGCCACCATCCACTTCGATCTCGTCTCGCCGGAAAAGCTCGCATTCTCGGGTCAGGTCGATCAGGTCGATATCCCCGGCGTCGAGGGTGACTTCGGCGTGCTGGCGGGACATGCGCCGGTCGTGGCTGCGATCCGGCCCGGCATCCTCACCGTGACCACGGGCGGCAGGCACGTGAAGATCATCGTGCTCGGCGGTATCGCCGAAGTCTCCGAGAAGGGCCTCACCGTGCTCGCCGACGTCGCGACGTCGCTCGACGAACTCGACCGTGCCCAGTTCGCCGCGACCATCTCCGAGATGGAAGACGGCCTGAAGGAGCACGAAGGCGGCGAGCTCGATCAGGCCATTGAGCGGCTCGACCACTTCAAGAGCATCCAGCAGCAGCTCAACAGCACGGCTATGCACTAAGCCCCGGTGCACTGCTCCGGGGCTCAAGCTAAAAATTCCTGAACAGGTTCAGCGCTCGTCACGGAAGTGGCGGGCGCTGAAACTTTGTTGCACCGCGCCGCCGATAGCGGCATTCTGCGCCCGCGAATTTGTTTCGGGGCTGGCAGCAGATGAAACGCAAGATCGCAGCGATTTTCGCAGCCGATATTGCCGGTTACTCAAGACTGGTCGCGGAAGACGAAGAGGAGACGCTGCGGCGTCTCGCCTCCTATCGCGAGGTCATCGACGACTTCATTGCGAAGGCCAACGGACGCATCTTCAACACGGCGGGCGACGCCGTGCTCGCGGAATTTCCGAGCGCGGTCGATGCGGTGCGCTGCGCGATCGACATCCAGGAATCCCTGCGAACCCGCAACATGGCCTATCCGCCGAGCCGGCAGATGTCGTTCCGCATCGGCATCACCATCGGTGACGTGGTCGAGCGCGACGGCGATCTGCTTGGTGACGGCGTCAATATCGCCGCCCGGCTCGAAGGCCTCGCCGAGGTCGGCGGCATCTGCGTTTCCCGCGCCGTGCACGAGCAGGTCGCCAACAAGCTGTCGGTGCACTTTGCCGACATCGGCGCGCAGGAGGTCAAGAACATCCCGACGCCGGTGCATGCCTACATGGTGGCGATGCGGCGCGAGGACGGCACCTACGCCACGCCGAAACTGAAGAAGCCCGCCTCCAAGCTGGCCGCGGCACCCGTCTGGATGTGGCCGCTGGTGGTCGCCGTCGTCTCGGTCGTCGCCATCCTTGTCACCGGCTTCCTCTACAACACCAAGCTCAAGCAGACGGTCACCGCCGCAGTCGCACCGGCCGCGACGCCAAGTGCTGCAATGCCAAGCGCAACGCCAACGGCAAATGCCGTGGCGCCGAGCCCGATGCCGACCCAGATGGCAAAAGCGCCGATGGCTCCGATGAGCCCGGCGAATGCCGGCGCTGCGATGGCACCGATGCCCGCGCCCTCGCCATCCGCCGCGCCGCTGTCAGGCAAGCTTGCCGCCGACAGCGTGCCCTTCATCAACGAGCGCATCCGCAACTACCTGGCAGGCGACTATTCCGCCTCCGGCGACTACAAGGCCTTCGCGCTCAATATCGGCGGCTTCACGGGCGCGGCGTTGAACCAGCCGACCGAGGAAGCCGCGCGCAACATGGCGCTCGAGCAGTGCCAGAAGCGCGCCGATGCCGCGCAATCGCCGCGGCGTTGCGAGCTCTATGCGGTCGGCAACGACGTCGTCTACACGCACGGCAAGCCGCCGATGCCACCGCAGCCCTGGGTGCGCCACGACGCCATGACCGAGCGGGCCTTCGCGCCGAAAGATTTTCCGATGGTGCGCGATCCGGCAAAAGTCCGGCTCGAGAACATGTTCGTGCCGGCGGCGAAATCCCGCGCGATCGCGCTTGGCCCGGGCGGTCAATATTTCATGGTGCTGGGCGCGTCATCCGTCGACGATTCGGCGCGGCGGTCGCTGGAATCGTGCGGCGCCATCGCCGGCGTGGCCTGCCTGATCGTCGCGGTCGATGACAATTTCGTCGTGCCGATCCCGACCCTGCTCAGGATCACGGGCTTCTTCCATGCCGCTTCCAACGCCTCGATCGCCGCCGAGGCGCGGGCCGAGGTCGTGCGCAAGCTCGCCGATGGCATGGGCTGGAACGCGGTCGCGGTCGGAACCGCGGGCCGGCCGGGCCTCGGCCTGAAGGCGGCGGACGAGCAGACCGCCGTCAACTCCGCGCTCGCCGACTGCGCCAAGCGCGACAGCGATTGCCACGTCATCGCGATCGGCCCGTTCACGGTCGGACCAACGAATTAGAGCTTGCTGGACATAGGCCGCCACGACGATTGCGCCGTGCGGCCGATTCTCTCCGACGCTTCAAAAGCTTCGCAACGACCACCGCTCACCGCGCCGGCAATCGCCGGCTACTGTGCATGGGGTTGTTTTCGCAGTTTTAGTTTGCGAAGGGCGCAAACTGCTGCGCGACCGCGCGGTAGACCTCGCGACGGAACGGCACCACGAACTCGGTGACGCGGTCGAGCCGCTCCCAGCGCCAGGCGTCGAACTCCGCGGGCTGTTCGTTGCGCGGCGTCAGCGGATCGATCTCGTCATCGCGACCGGTGAAGCGCAGCGCGAACCATTTCTGGCGCTGCCCGCGGAACTTCGCCAGCCGGTGCGTCTGCGGCCCGTCGTAGGGCGGGAACTCGTAAGTCAGCCAGTCTGTCTCGCCGAGATAGTCCGTACTCTTGACGCTGGTCTCTTCCCAAAGTTCGCGCAGCGCCGCATCGCGCAGGTTCTCTCCCTCATCGACACCACCTTGCGGCATCTGCCAGTCGAGGCCCGGCAGGATGATCTCGGGGCCGTCGCCCTTGAAGCGGTGGCCGATCAGCACGCGGCCATCGGCATTGAAGAGGGCGATCCCCACGTTGGGACGGTAGGGTTTTTGATTGGTCACGCGCGCGTCTTTCATCGTCATTCCGGCGATGCATTAGCACCGAACCCGGGATGACGATTTGATTTATTCATCCGCCAGCGCGGAAAATTCCTTCACCACGCGCTCATAGACCGGGCGCTTGAACGGGATGATCAAACCGGTCAGGTTCTTCATCGGCTCCCAGCGCCAGCTCACGAACTCGGCCTTGTGGCCGCCGCCGGGCTTTTCGACATTGATCTCGCTGTCCTTGCCGGTGAACCGGACCGCGAACCATTTCTGGCGCTGGCCGCGATAGCGGCCCTTCCAGGCGCGCCCGGCAACCGTGCGCGGGATGTCGTAGACGAGCCAGTCCGGGACCTCGCCGAGCCGCTCGACCGAGCGCACGCTGGTCTCCTCATAGAGCTCGCGCTTGGCGGCATCCCAGGTGTCCTCACCGGGATCGACGCCGCCCTGCGGCATCTGCCAGACATGGGCGTCGTCGACATGCTCGATGCCACCGGCGCGGCGGCCGATGAACACCAGACCCTTCATGTTGATCAGCATCACACCGACGCAGGTACGGTAGGGCAGATCCTCGTAACGTGCCATTCCGCCAGACCTCTCGCGTGCTTTTGGTGGGTATGCCGGTCCCGAGGGCCCGTAACGTACCAATCCGTTGATTTAGCTAGATTTTGATTTCAGCATCGCGGTTGTCAACGGCACCAAAAGGATACCACGGTCGCTCAATGTCTTGGTCCAGCTGCTGATGCGCTCGATCGAGACCGGCAGGGCGGAGGCGGTGCCGATTGCGACGCCGCGCTCGCGCGCCGTTGATTCGAGCTTGTTCAGGGCGCGGTCGATCTCCGCCGGGGTCGGCACCACGTCGATCGCGATATCGCCCTTGCCGAACGGCATCGCCTGGCTGCCCGCGGCCTGGGGCGCGATGCTGCGCGGCGAGGAGCCGTCGTCGAAGAAGCCGAGGCCGCGCTTGGCCGCCTCGCGAATGATCGGCTGCATCGCGGCGTCGGTCGCCACGAAGCGGGCGCCCATGAAATTGGTGAGGCCGGCATAGCCCTGCATCCGGCTCAGGTGCCAGTACAGGCGGTCCATGTTCTGGTCGGTGGTGAGCGAGGTCAGCAGCGTCTGCGGGCCCGGGTCGTTGTCCGGGAAGTCGTAGGGCTCCATCGGGATCTGGAGGAAGATCTCGTGGCGCTGGGCGCGGGCCCGCTCGGCGAGCTTGCCGGGGTCGGCGCCATAGGGCGTAAAGGCCAGCGTCACCGCCGGCGGCAGCCGCATGATCGCGTCGGTGGTCTTGGCCGCGCCGACGCCGAGGCCGCCGATCAGGATCGCGACGACAGGCATCTTTGCCGCCTTGGCGCGGTCGGCATCCGCCGCGTAGACGTTGAACGGCTTCGCGCCCTCGGCCGTCACGGGGATCATGCCGTAGCGCGATTTTTCCAGCAGTTTCGGGTCGATCCCGGCCATGACGGGCGGAGGGGCGGAGGCGGCCGCCGCGTCGCCCTTGTCGGCGGCATCGCCGCCACCGATCACCACGTCGTGCCGCGTGCCGGTGGAACCGTCGATCATGGTGACGGTCTTCTGCTCGCCCGCCTGCTTCGGCGCTTCCTTCGCCTCGTGCTTGCTCTCTGGCTTGCTCTCCTGGCCAGGGCTCGCGGCGGCCGGCTTCTCGTCGGTGGCCTTGGGCTCGCGGATCGCAATCCGCGTCATCGGCTCGCCGCCGAGCGGATCCTTGTTGAAGATGGCGAAGCCGGCGAAGACGACCAGGAACAGGCCGAGCATGACCGCGAGGGCCTGCATGGCTGTGAACGGCAGCCGCAGCCGCCGTTTCCGGCGCGGCTTGTCCTGTCCGAGCGGGGCGCTCAGATCATCGGCCGTTTCAGTCATGCGAGATCCCGAATCACTCCCGCCGACGATACCACGCCGAGGTCAAGCGGCGTCAGGCCGGGATAGGCCGGGGGTAGCAGGAGCCCCAAGCAAAAAGGGCGGCTCCCGGAGCCGCCCTTTTCGAGAGATGAGATGACGCGCCGACTTAGTTCGCCGCCTTGGGCTTGTCGGTCGTGGCCTTGTTATCGCCCGGCGTCGGCGCCGCCGAGGCGCTGTTCTTGATGCCGTGCAGCAGATCGTCCGCGAGCTTGAGCGCCTTGTCGTCCTTGGCGTCCGGCGGGACGTAGGACTGCGAGCCGGTCTTCTCGTCGCCGTCGTTCTTGAGATGGCCGCGCAGCGAAGCCTCGCCCTTGGTGTCGGTGCGCGACTTCAGCTCGTCCGGCACATCCTGGAGCACTTCGATGTCGGGCACGATGCCCTTGGCCTGGATCGACTTGCCCGACGGCGTGTAGTAGCGCGCCGTGGTCAGGCGCAGCGCGCCGTTGCCCGAGCCGAGCGGAATGATGGTCTGCACCGAGCCCTTGCCGAACGAGCGCGTGCCGACGATGGTCGCGCGCTTGTGGTCCTGCAGCGCGCCGGCGACGATTTCCGACGCCGAGGCCGAACCGCCATTGACCAGCACGATGACCGGCTTGCCCTTGGTGAGGTCGCCCGCATGCGCGGTGCGGCGCTGGGTCTCCTCGGCATTGCGGCCGCGGGTCGAGACGATCTCGCCCTTCTCCAGGAACGAGTCGGAGACCGTGACCGCTTCCTCGAGCAGGCCGCCCGGGTTGTTGCGGAGGTCGATGATGTAGCCCTTGAGCTTGTCGCCGATCTGATTCGAGAGGTTGGCGACCTCGCGCTTCAGGCCTTCGGTGGTCTGCTCGTTGAAGGTGGTGATGCGGATATAGGCGATGTCGTCGGCCTCGATGCGCGCGCGCACCGAGCGGACGCGAATGTTGTCGCGCACCAGGGTGACGTCGATCGGATTGTCCTGGCCCTTGCGGATGATCTTGAGCTTGATCTTGGTGTTGACCGGACCGCGCATCTTCTCGACCGCCTGGTTCAGGGTCAGGCCCTGCACGGCTTCGTCGTCGAGATTGGTGATGATGTCGTTGGCCATGACGCCGGCGCGCGAAGCGGGGGTGTCGTCGATCGGCGAGACCACCTTGATCAGGCCGTCCTCCATCGTGACTTCGATGCCGAGGCCGCCGAACTCACCGCGGGTCTGCACCTGCATGTCGCGGAAGCTCTTGGCGTCCATGTAGCTCGAATGCGGATCGAGGCCGGTGAGCATGCCGCTGATGGCGGATTCGATCAGCTTGGTGTCATCGGGCTTCTCGACATAGTCAGAGCGCACGCGCTCGAACACGTCGCCGAACAGATTGAGCTGGCGATAGGTGTCTGCAGTTGCGGCTCGCGCGCTGGAGCCCATGAAGACCGCGCGCGGCTGGGTCACGAACAGCGTCAGCGCAGCACCGGTGGCCGCGCTGAGGAGGATAACTGAAGTCTTGCGCATCATCCGCGAACCTTCTCGCCTTCATTTGCGGCCCACCATGGGCCTGGATCGATTGGAGTGCCGTCCTTACGGAACTCGACATACAGCACAGGTTGACTCGCGTTCGTGGCGAGAATGGAGGCGACTTGTGAGGTCGATCCCATGGTCGCGACCGGCTCCCCCGTGAGCACAAACTGACCGATGTTAACCGAAATGCGCTCCATCCCGGCGATCAGGACATGATACCCGCCCCCGGCGTTGAGGATCAAGAGTTGTCCATAGCTGCGGAACGGGCCGGAATAGACAACCCAGCCATCACACGGCGTCGTGACCTGGGAGCCGGGCCTGGTTGCCAGGGAAATGCCCTTCTGGACACCGCCGACCCCATCGGAACCGCCAAAATCCCTGATCTTGTTACCGTTAACCGGGAGAGGCAGGAGCCCCTTGGCCGCCGCGAAGGCGATCGCCGGGGTGGTCCGGGACCGGTCCTTGAAAGTGCCCGGACCGGGCTTGGCGCTGGCGGCCGCCTTGGCCTCGGCCTGCTTGGCGGCCTCGGCCGCCTTCTCGGCGGCCTTGGCGGCGCTCTGCAGATCCTGCTCCATCTTGGTGATCAGCCCCTGGAGATCGCCGACCTGCCTGGAGAGTGCGATGGCGCGCGAGTTCTCGGCGTCGAGGTCTTTTTCGCGCGACGCCTGCTGGCGCTGCCGCTCGTCGACCAGGGCGGTCAGCCGGGTCTGGTCGTTGCGGACCTTGTCGCGGTCGGTGGCGAGCTGGTCGCGTTCGGCGGCGATGTTCTTGCGCAAGGCCACGAGCTCGCCGAGGTCGCCCGCGAGCTTCTCGGCGCGGCCGCGCAATTCCGGCACCACGGCGCCGAGCAGCATGGCGGTGCGCAGTGATTGCAGCGCGTCTTCGGGCCGCACCAACAGCGCCGGCGGCGTGCGCCGGCCGGCGCGCTGCAGGGCCGCCAGCACCTCGACGATGTCGGCGCGGCGCGACTCCAGCGAGGTGCGCATCTGCTGCTCGCGGCCGTTGAGCGAGCGCAGCCGCGCTTCGGCTTCGTCGATCTTGGTCTCGACGGTCCGCACATTGGCTGCGGTGTCGATCAGCTGCTGATTGAGCTGGGTGCGGTCCTGGCCGAGCGAGGTGATTTCGGCCTTGAGCTTGGCCTGCGCTTCCTCGGCGCTCTTCTGCCTCGCGCGGGCGGCCTCGAGCTCCTGCTCGCGCTGCTTGATCGCATCGGGCGAGACGGCCGCCGTCTGTGGCGCGGGCGCAATTGTCTGACCTTGCGTCTGAGCTTGCGCGAGGCTTGCGCCTGTAACGCCGGCGATCAGCAGCAGGTTGAGGATCGGCGCTCGCATCGCTTTACGCAAAGGTGCTCGTTGTGCGCGCATCACGCGCGGTGATAGGGGTGGCCGGCCAGAATGGTGGCGGCCCGATAAAGCTGTTCCAGAAGCATGACGCGGACCATTTGGTGCGGCCAGGTCGCAGAGCCGAACGCGATCGCGAGCTTGGCCTTACGGCGCAATTCGGGCGAAAGTCCGTCCGCCCCTCCGATCACGAAGATAGTATGTCCGGCACCCTCGTCGCGCCAGCGCCCGAGGTGCCGTGCGAATACGGTGGAGTCGAGATTCTGGCCGCGCTCGTCCATCGCCACCAGGATCGATTTTTCCGGGATGTGCGCACCGATCGCCGCGGCCTCTTCGGCTATCCGAGTCGCGGTGTCGCGCGCGCGGCTTTCGGGGATTTCGTGGATGATGAGCTCGCGGAATCCGAGCTTGCGGCCAGCTTCGTCGAACCGCTCGAAATAGCGGTCGGCAAGCTCCCGTTCGGGGCCCTGCTTCAGCCGGCCCACCGCAATGACAGCAACGCGCATGATATCTTCAGGTCGTGTTTCGAGACCGCGCGCAATATGCGCGCGCACGACGCTAGCATGCGCGTCAGCCGATTCGAAATCGGCTCGATGAGCCTAGATCGCCTTCGCCGCCCCTGGGCCCTGGGTGTACAATCTCTCGAGATTGTAGAACTCGCGGACCTCGGGTCTGAACACGTGCACGATCACATCGCCGGAATCGATCAGCACCCAGTCGCAATTGGGCAAGCCCTCGACGTGGATGTTCCTGATGCCGTTTTCCTTGAGGCCCTTGGCGACGTTGTCCGCGATCGCGCCGACATGCCGGTTCACCCGGCCGGTGGTGACGATCATGTAGTCGGAGTACGCCGATTTGCCGCGAAGGTCGATGGTGACCGTCTCTTCCGCCTTCATGTCGTCGAGGCGGGAGAGGATCAGGCTCAGCGTCTTGTCGGCGTCGGGTTGCGCCTTCAAGGCCGCAGCTTTGGTCGATGTTTTACGCGCCGGTTTCGCTACCTTGGGTAAAACAGACTTGGACAATACAGATGTGGTCAGGGACCATTCCTTTCACTGTATCGCGAACGCCGAATCCGACGCTCACTGGTTACACTACATCATGTGGGGTTAAGGGTTTCAATATGCCAGAGAGTCCGAAATCCCCACAACGTCACACACTCCGTCTCACTTCGGACCTTTCCAGCTCCCGTCCGGGTTCCGCAAGCCGGTCGAGGACAGGTTCAGTTTCAACCCCGTCAGAAAGACCCAGGCCGGCGCCGGCCGATCCGGAAGCAATGTCGCGTCCGTCTCGGGCACGCGGTAGCGTGCAAGGGCCTGAGCAGCGGGCGAGGCGAGGGCGCGAAAACTCTGCGGCGGGCGATCGATGACCGCAATCGGCACCTGGTCGGCGATGCGCCGCCAGTGCTGCCAACGATGGAATTGAGCGAGATTGTCGGCGCCCATGATCCAGACAAGGCGCAGGCCGCTGAGGCGGCGGCGCAAGGTGTTGATCGTGTCGATAGTATAGCGGGTACGAATGACGGATTCGAGACAGCTCACCTCGATCCTGGGATCGTCGGCGACGTCGCGCGCGGCCTGCATGCGCGCGCCGAGCTCATGCAGCGTGCCGTTCTCCTTGAGCGGATTGCCCGGCGTCACCAGCCACCACACGCGGTCGAGTCGGAGGCGTTTCAGCGCGAACTGGCTGATGGCGCGATGGGCCTCGTGCGGTGGATTGAACGAGCCGCCGAGCAGGCCGACGCGCATGCCTTCGGTGTAGGGCGGAATGGCCTGCGCGAAGAAACGTGGCGCGACGAAATTGTTACTCAATGCCCCACGCCTCGCGACATGACTTACGGCCGCGTCTGACCTGTGCCGTGGACGCGATATTTGAAGCTCGTGAGCTGCTCGGCGCCGACAGGACCACGGGCGTGGAATCGGCCGGTGGCGATGCCGATCTCGGCGCCGAAACCGAACTCGCCGCCATCGGCGAACTGCGTCGAAGCATTGTGCAGCACGATCGCGGAATCGACCTCGCTCAGGAATTTCCTCGCAGCAGCCTCGTCCGCGCTCACGATCGCGTCGGTGTGATGCGAGCCGTGGTTCTGGATATGCGCGATCGCGCCGTCGACACCGTCCACCACCTTCGCCGCGATGATCGCGTCGAGATATTCGGTGTCCCAATCGTCTTCGCTGGCAGGCTTGACGCGCGCATCGGTCTTCTGCACGGCGTCGTCGCCGCGCACTTCGCAGCCGGCCTCGATCAGCATCTCGACCAGCGGCCTCAGGTTCTTGGCGGCAGCGGCGCGATCGACCAGCAGCGTCTCGGCCGCGCCGCAGACGCCGGTGCGGCGCATCTTGGCGTTGAGCACGATCGACTTCGCCATGGCGAGGTCGGCGCTGGCATCGATATAGACGTGGTTGACGCCTTCGAGATGCGCGAACACGGGCACGCGGGCTTCCTGCTCGACGCGCGCGACGAGGCTCTTGCCTCCGCGCGGAACGATCACGTCGATGGCGCCGTTCAACCCCGACAGCATCATGCCGACCGCCGCGCGGTCGCGCGTCGGCACCAGCGTGATCGCAGCTTCGGGGAGCCCGGCGTCACGCAGGCCCTGGACGAGACATTCATGGATCGCACGGCACGAACGAAAACTGTCGGAGCCGCCGCGCAGGATCACGGCATTGCCGGATTTCAGGCACAGCACGCCGGCATCCGCCGCAACGTTCGGCCGGCTCTCGAAGATCACGCCGACGACGCCGAGCGGCACGCGCACGCGCTCGATGGTCATGCCGTTCGGCCGCTGCCAGCTCTCGGTGACGATGCCGATCGGATCGGCGATGCCGCGCACGATACCGATGCCCTCGGCCATCGACTCGACGCGCGCAGGTGTCAGCGTCAGGCGGTCGATGAATGAGGCGATCATGGTGCCCGAGGCCCGGGCCTCCGCGACGTCCTCGGCATTGGCGGCAAGGATCGCGGCAGAGTTCGTGCGGATCGCCCGCTCCATGGCCTCGAGCGCCCGGTTCTTCTGCTCCGGCGGCGCCAGCGCCAGCACGCGCGCGGCAGCGCGGGCACGGGCGGCGAGATCGGACATCAGCGCCTGGAGATCGGCATTGCCGTCGACGGCTTTGAGGGGGGCGGCCATTGGAGCTTCAACCTTCTGCTAAGGCGGTGTCCTAGCATGGAAATCCCGCGTCTGCGAAGGGTCGGGAGGGTATGGCTGGTTTCTCCGGCAAGGCGCCGGCTAGGTCATTGGCCCAGCAAATTCAGTGAAAAGGGCCGTCGCGGCCCTTACCCGCCCACCACCAGATCGTCGCGGTGGATCATCTCGGACCTCCCGCTGATGCCGAGGATGGCCATCACGTCCGGGGACGAGCGGCCCTTGATCCGCTCGGCGACCTCGGCATCGTAGGCGATCAGGCCGCGGCCGACCTCGCTGGTATCAGGACCGCGCACGATCACGGCGTCGCCGCGGGCGAACTGGCCTTCCACCTTGATCACGCCGGCCGGCAGCAGGCTGGCGCCGGCACGCAGCGCCGTCACGGCGCCGGCATCGATGGTCAGCGTGCCCTTCGGCTCCAGCGTGCCCGCGATCCACCGCTTGCGCGAGGTGATGGGGTTGGCCGGCGTCAGGAACCAGGTGCAGCGGCCGCCGTCGGCGATCGCCTGCAGGGGATGCTCGATCTTGCCCGAGGCGATCAGCATATGCGTGCCGCCTGTGGTGGCGATCTTGGCTGCCTCGACCTTGGTGCGCATGCCGCCGCGCGACAGCTCGGACTCGGCGTCGCCTGCCACGGCCTCGATCTCCGAGGAAATGCTGTCGACCACGGGAATGAGTTTTGCGTTCGGATTGTTCTTCGGCGGGGCGTCGTAGAGCCCGTCGATGTCGGACAGCAGCACCAGCAGGTCGGCGCTCGCCATGGTGGCGACGCGCGCGGCGAGGCGGTCATTGTCGCCGTAGCGGATCTCGTTGGTGGCGACCGTGTCGTTCTCGTTGATGACGGGGATCGCGCGCCATTCCAGCAGCTTGCCGATGGTGGAGCGCGCGTTGAGATAGCGGCGGCGCTCCTCGGTGTCCTGGAGCGTGACCAGGATCTGCCCCGCGCCGATGCCGTGGGCGCCGAGCACCTCCGACCAGATCCGCGCCAGCGCGATCTGGCCGACGGCCGCCGCCGCCTGGCTCTCCTCCAGCTTCAGCGGGCCACGCGGCAACTTGAGGCGGCTGCGGCCGAGCGCGATCGAGCCCGAGGAGACGACGAGCACGTCGCGGCCCTCGCGATGCAGCTTGGCCATGTCGTCGGCGAGCGCGGCGAGCCAGGAGGCGCGCACCTCGCCCTTGTCGGAATCGACCAGCAGGGCGGAGCCGACCTTGACGACGATGCGGCGGAATTGACTGAGTTCGGGGCTGGCCATGGCGCGTGACGAATTGCTCTGCATTGGAAGCGGCGGAGCGGAGAGCGGCGCCGATAAGGCCTGCTTTTGCAGCAGGACGATGGCCGGCGCAAGGCGGCCGGGATGGTAAACGGCGCCAATGTCGGCCTTGTGTCTGGTACCGGGCTCGCTCTAATTGCCGCCAACGAAAAAGGGCTCAAAGAGGAAACGAATGGATCGCCGCAACTTCATCGCCGGATGTCTCGGCCTGCCGCTGTTGGCGCAGGCGGGCGGATCGCAAGCGCAGGCCGGGCTGACAAAAATGATCTTCCCGTTCGCGGCGGGAGCGGGCGGCGACACGCTGTGCCGGCTGATCGCGCAGGAGATGGCGCCGGCGCTGCAGCGGACCATCGTGGTCGAGAATCGTACCGGCGGCGACGGCTTGATCGGTATCAAGGCGGTGAAGGGCGCGAGTGCCGACGGCAGCATGGTGCTGGTGACGACCGGGCCGACCATGTACCTGCTGCCGATGGTGGAGACGACGCCGAGCTTCGACACGGCGAAGGATTTCATGCCGGTGTCGCTGTTGGCGCGGTTCGAATTCGCAGTCGTGATCGGCCCGGCGATTGACGCTGCCGATTTCAAGTCATTCGTGGCGTGGCTGAAGGCGCATCCGGACAAGACGTCGTTCGGGGTGCCGAGCAACGGCACCATTCCGCATTTCATGGGCTCCAAGCTCGAGAAGGATCTCGGCATTCCCTTGACCCGCGTGCCCCATCGCGGCAGCGCGCCGATCCTCAACGATCTCATCGGCGGCCATCTGTCGTTCGGCATCGTGACATTGGCCGATGCGCTGCCGCAGCATCGCGCCAAGGGCGTGAAGATCATCGCGGTCGCGAGCGCTGAACGTTCGCCGTTCGCACCCGAGGTCCCGACGCTGAAGGAGAGCGGCATCGATCTTGTCGCGGACGCCTGGTACGGCATGTGGCTTCCCGCCGGCAGCCCGCCGGAGTTTGCCAGCAAGCTCGGCGCCGCCGCGAGCGCGGCGCTGGCCAAGCCCGAGGTGAAGGAGAAGCTCACCGCGATCGGGCTGATCCCGGTCGGCAGCACCGCGGATGGCCTGACCAAGGAGCTCGCCGCGAACACGGCGTTCTGGCAGCCGATCGTGAAGGCGACGGGGTACAAGATCGAGAATTGAACGCCGCGCGCTACTCTATCCCCTCATCCTGAGGAGCCGCGGAGCTGCATCTCGAAGGATGAAAGGCCCGGCTGTAGCAGCGGGGCCTGCATGGTTCGAGACGGCGCTGTCGCGCCTCCTCACCATGAGGGGTTTTAGAGCTTCGCGCGTTGCGCGATCCCGTCCTTGATCGACGCGAGCTCGGCTTCGTCCCAGACACCGATCAGGATCCCGCCCTTCACCTGGAGCTGGTTGTCGGCATAGTTCGCGATCTTCTCGCGCGGCGTGGTGATGTGGTCGTTGGGATGCAGCGCCCAGTCGAACAGCTCGGCCTGAAGGCGCGCGATGATGCCGGCGCAATCAGGATCGTCGCCGCGATCCAAAAACTCTTCCGGATCGGTTTCGAGATCGTACAGCATCGGACGGAAGCCGGAGGCGTGGATGTATTTCCAGCGGCCGTCGAACACCATGAACAGGCGGCAGCGCTCGATCGGCTGGTTCAGCTTCAGCCGCACATCCTGCATGGCGTAGTCGTATTCGGAGAACGCGACCTTGCGCCAGTCGCTCGGCGTTGGCCCGCGCAGCAGTGGCAGCAGCGAGCGTCCTTCGAGGATGTGGCCCGGCACGTTGCCGCCGAAATAATCGACGAAGGTCGGCGCGAGATCGATGCCTTCCACCAGCGCGTCGCTGCGCGTGCCACGTGTGGCGTCGGCTTCCTTCGACGGATCGATGATGATCAACGGAATCTTCGCCGACTGTTCGTGGAACAGATCCTTCTCGCCCATCCAGTGATCGCCGAGATAATCGCCATGATCGGAGGTGAACACGATCATGGTGGTGTCCAGCAGGCCGCGCGCCTCCAAAAACTTCATCAGCACGCCCATCTGGTCGTCGATCTGGGTGATCAGGCCCATATAGGTCGGGATCACCTTCTCGCGGGCTTCGTCGCGCGCCATGTTGCGGGAGTAGCGCATGTCCATGTAGGCGCCGAACACCGGATGCGGATTCTGGCGTTCGCGCTCGGAGCGGATCGCCGGGATCATGTCATCGGTCGAATACATGCTCGCATAGGGCTCGGGCGCGATATAGGGCCAGTGCGGCTTGATGTAGGACAGATGCAGGCACCACGGCCTGCCGTCGGTCTCGGCCTCGCTGATGAAGTCCATCGCGCGCCGCGTCATGTAGGGCGTCTCGGAATGCTCGTCCGGCACGCGGGCGGCCTTGTCGGCATGCACCAGGAGCCAGCCGTTCTGCAGGGAGCCGTCGTCCGCTGCGCCTGAATTCGCCCAATGCTCCCAGGGATTGGTCGCCTCGAATCCCTGGCTGCGCAGGTACTCATCGTATTTCGGGCGCGGCCGTCCCGTCGGATGCAGGCCGTCGTCACGCTCATAAGGCTCGAACCCGCATTCGGCGACGTGCACGCCGATCATCGATTCCGGCGGGATGCCGAGCGCCTTCATGCCCTCGAGATCGGGCGCCATGTGGGTCTTGCCGACCAGCACGTTGCGCACGCCGATCTTTTTGAGGTGGTCGCCGAGCGTGGGCTCGCCGACGCGCAGCGGCCAGCCGTTCCAGTGCGAGCCGTGCGAGCGCATGTAGCGCCCGGTGTAGAACGACATCCGCGACGGGCCGCAGATCGGCGACTGCACATACGCCTTGCTGAACAGCACGCCACGCTTGGCCATGGCGTCGATGTTGGGCGTCTTCAGTGTGGGATGGCCGGTGCAGCCGAGATAGTCGTAGCGAAGCTGGTCGCACATGATCCAGAGAACGTTCTTCGCGCGCGCCATGCTTCGCCCCTGCCGTTTCTTGATCTTTTAATGCTGCGCTATCGCGCCAGCGAAGACAAGCCAGCGATACGCGTGCCCGCGGCCGCGCATTCCGCTGTCGTCCCTGCGAAAGCAGGGACCCATAACCCCAAGACGTAGTTTTGCGCAGGCTCGTTGTTCGGTACTACAACCGTCCGCAATCGAAAGATCACGCGGTATGGGTCCCCGCTCCCCGTGCGCAATTGCGCACTAGGCGGGGACGACGGCGGGGAGAGAGTTCAAGCCGACCACGGCTCCGCTTCGGCCGCGCTCTTCGCCTTGGCCGATACCGGGGCCTCGCCGATCACTTCGACAAGCGCGCGCAACGCTTCCTTCACGCCGTCGCCGGTGATGCCGGAGAGCAGCAGCGGTGTCTTCTTGGCGGCGCGCTTCAGCCGGTCCTTCTGCTTCTTCAACTCGTCCGGCCCGACCGCGTCGATCTTGTTCAGCGCGACGATCTCGATCTTGTCGGTGAGCAGCCCGCCATAGGCGTTGAGCTCGTTGCGCACCGTCTTGTAGGCCTTGCCCGCGTGCTCGCAGGTCGCATCGACGAGATGCAGCAGCACGCGGCAGCGCTCGACATGGCCGAGGAAGCGGTCGCCGAGGCCGGCGCCTTCATGCGCGCCTTCGATCAGGCCGGGAATGTCCGCCAGCACGAATTCGCGGCCGTCGGAATTCACGACGCCGAGCTGCGGATGCAGCGTGGTGAAGGGATAATCGGCGATCTTCGGCTTCGCCGCGCTGACCTTGGAGAGGAAGGTCGACTTGCCGGCATTGGGCAGGCCGACCAGGCCGGCATCCGCGATCAGTTTCAGCCGCAGCCAGATCCAGCGCTCCTCGCCGGGCTGGCCGGGATTGGCGTTGCGCGGCGCGCGATTGGTCGACGATTTGAAATGCGCGTTGCCGAAGCCGCCATTGCCGCCCTCGGCCAGCACGAACTTCTCGCCGACATCAGTGAAGTCGTGGATCAGGGTCTCGCGGTCCTCGTCGAAGATCTGCGTGCCCACGGGGACCTTCAGCACGATCGCCTTGCCGTTGGCGCCATGACGGTCCGAGCCCGAGCCGTTCTCGCCCTTCTGGGCCTTGAAATGCTGCTGGTAGCGGTAGTCGATCAGCGTGTTGAGGCCGTCGGCGACCTCGAGGACCACGTTGCCGCCGCGGCCGCCATTGCCGCCGGAAGGACCGCCGAATTCGATGAACTTCTCGCGGCGGAACGCCACGCAGCCGTTCCCGCCGTCACCGGAGCGGATATAGACCTTTGCTTCGTCGAGGAATTTCATGGGCCATAGGTAGGGCAGGCGGTCCCGCGCGGCAACCCGGACTTATCCCTGAATCGGCCGAATTTCCGCGAATTTGACCCCGTGCTTAACCCGCAGGCCGTCTCCGGATCAGGAATTTCTGCATCCCCTCCAGCACCAGCTCCTTGCGCTGGTTGAATACGGTGCTTTTGAGCGTCACCGCGCCGGTCGTGCGACCCGGCACCAACTCCGTGACCTCGAGCGCGGGATAGACGGTGTCGTCGGCGAACACCGGTTTGAGGAACCGGCTCGATTGCTCGAGGAAGCCGACCAGGGAGTCCTCGACCATGAACGGAAACAGGCCCGCGCCGGGCGCGGTGTGGATCAAGGTCTGGAAGCCGTGGGCGAGCAGATGCGGCATGCCGCGGCTGCGGCAATATTCCACGTCGTAATGCACGGGATGGGTGTCGCCGCTCGCGGTCTGGAAGGCGGCGAACACCGCCGAGGTCTGGGTGCGGCTCGGCAGCACGAAGCGCTCGCCGACCACGAAATCCTCAAACCAGCGTTGCGCGGGGATCATGCGATGCCGGGTCGGGTCGAATTCGGTCATGTCCATGCTCTCTGGTTCGGGAGGCGTCTATCGCTATCGCGCCGCGAAGAGTGCGACAATCCGTTCAATCAGCAGATGCGGGCTTGTCCGGCGCGCTCACGTGATTAAAACGGCGCCAATGCCCTTCTTCAAGAATCTCTCCGCCTATGACGACCGCTCCGCACGCCTGGCCGGCATTGCGCTGATGGTGCTGTCGATCTTCATGTTCTCGTTCGGCGACGCCATGGGCAAGTTCCTGGTCGGGACTTATTCGGTGGGGCAGCTCTTGTTCCTGCGCGCCTGCGCGGCGCTGCTGCTGCTGTCGCCGCTGGTCTGGCGGCAGCGTCACCAGTTCCTGCATCTGGAGCGGCCGCGCCTGCAGCTGTTTCGCGTCGTGCTGTCGACGCTGGAAGTGGCCGCCTTCTTCCTCGCGACGGTCTATCTGCCGCTCGCCGACGTCATCACCTATTATCTCGCGGGCCCCATCTTCGTCACCGCGATGTCGGCGATCTTCCTGGGCGAGAAGGTCGGCTGGCGGCGCTGGACGGCGATCCTGATCGGCTTCTGCGGCGTGCTGATCGCGTTGCGGCCGTCGGCGCAGACGGTCAGCCTGCCGGCGCTGATCGCGCTCGGCGGCAGCCTGTCGTTTGCGACCCTGATGCTGATCACGCGCAGCCTGCGCAAGACGCCCGATATCGTGATGGCGTCGTCGCAATTCATCGGGACGTTCTCGCTGGGTGCCGTGCTGTCGGCATTCCACTGGGTGCCGCCGACACCGGGCAGCCTCGCGATCTTCGCGCTGGCGGGCTGCGTCTCGGTGACGGCGCTGTTCTGCGTCAACCGCTCGCTCAAGCTGGCACCGGCCAGCGTCGTGGTGCCCTATCAATATTCGATGATCGTCTGGGCCGTGATCTTCGGCTTCGTCGTGTTCGGCGACGTGCCGTCGATTGCCACCATCATCGGCGCCGCCATCATCATCGGCGCCGGGTTCTACATCTACTTGCGCGAACGCGATCTCGGCCGCCCGAGCAACGAGGTGAATCCGCCGGCGTAGGTGCAGCCACACCGTCGTCCCGGGGCGCGCGAAGCGCGAGCCCGGGACCCATACCCACAGGACGTCGTTTTGCGATAACTCGGAGTGCGAGCCTCGCGCCACACTTCTCCCTGGGGTTATGGGTCCCGGGCTCGCGACTTTGTCGCGCCCCGGGACGACAGCAGTGTATGTGGCCGCGCGCCCTACCTCATCCGTCTCGCACTGCTCCAGTTCTTCAGCGACGACCACACGCCGCGTGACAGGCGGAAGCAATCGACGGGCGTGGACGAGCCCAGCGCGAGGAAGCGATGCAGCTGGACGCCGCTCCACTGGAAGCCGCACTTCTCCAGCACGTTGCGCGAGGCCGGATTGGTGACGCGCGCACCCGCATAGAGATGATCGTCCTCGAACTCCTCGAAGAAGAAGTCGATCGCGCCGCGCGCCGCCTCGGTGGCAAAGCCCTGGCCCCAATGCTCGACGCCGAGCCAGTAGCCGAGCTCGGCATTGTCGGGCGTGGCGCGGTCGATGCCGACCATGCCGACCGGCCCGGTGTCGTGCTCGATCAGGAACACGGTCTCGCTGCCGAGCGCGGCGGTGGCGCGGACGAATTCGACGGCATCGTCCTGCGAATAGGGGTGTGGAAGGCGACGGGTGTTTTCCGCGACACGGCGGTCATTGGCGAGGTGGGCGATCGTCCTGACGTCGGCGAGAGTCGGGCGCCGCAACGTCAGCCGCTCGGTGGCGACGACGCTCGGTCTCGCCTCCCGCAAGGTCACGCTCGAGAAATCCTGCAACATGTCCGGCTCCGTCAAAGTCACTAAGTGAAAAGTGAGCAAGTCAAACGAAAGGGGAGGCCGGTTTCCCTGCCTCCCCTGGAGCCGTCTTGTGGACTCCGCCGGTTCGGTCAAGGACCCGGCGGACTCCAAATTTGGTCCACCGTCTATTCAGCCGCCTCGGCGATCGGGAGTACCGATACGAATGTGCGGCCGTTGGCTTTGGCTTGGAACGTGACGCGACCCTCGATCTTGGCGAACAGAGTGTGGTCCGTGCCCATGCCGACATTAAGGCCGGGATGCCAGGTGGTGCCGCGCTGACGCGCAATGATGTTGCCGGGAATCACGACTTCGCCGCCGAACGCCTTGATGCCAAGGCGCTTGCCCTTCGAATCGCGACCGTTGCGCGATGATCCGCCTGCTTTTTTGTGAGCCATGGCTCGTCTCCAAAATCCTGCGTATTTCTAGATCAATTCCTTGACGGAATCATTTCACAATTTCTCACGCATCAATTCGTGATTGCGCGTGATCAAATTATGCGGCGGCTTCTTCGGTGGTCGCTTCCTTGGCGACCTTCTCCCGCTTCGGACGCGGGCCCTTGGTGGGCTTGGCGCCGTCCGTCAGGATCTCGGAGATACGGAGGACCGTGATCTCGTCGCGATAGCCGCGCTTGCGGCGCGAATTCTTGCGGCGGCGCTTCTTGAACGCGATGACCTTCGGCCCGCGCTTGTGGTCGAGCACCTCGACCGCAACGGACGCGCCTGCGACCGTCGGGACGCCCAGGACCGGCGTGTCACCGCCGAGCACCAGCACTTCATTCAGCTGTATGATCGAGCCGACTTCGCCTTCGATCTTGCCTACTTCGAGAACATCATCCGGCACGACGCGGTATTGCTTGCCGCCGGTTTTGATGACTGCGAACATCGTTTTTTCTCCGTGTTCAAATCCCGGCCTCGCGACGAGAATCGTCCGGGCCGGCTTTTTGTCAGTCGCTATGGGTTTATGCGCGTTTTGTGCGGGCGGGAGTTATCCCTTTGAAAACCCACGCAAAAACAAACAGCGCGAGAAACGCCCCGCGCCGGTTGCGGGACTTATAGCCGCCGGACGCCGCAAGTCAAGGAAAACCACCGGAAACAGCCCGGATTTGAAGGATTTGGCATCCTTCGCGGCCCTCCGGCGAATCTGCAGCCGGTTTGCAACTTACGGGTTCCCGCGCCGTTGTCCCGGCCGGAACAGGTAACCGGGCAGGGCTTTCATGGCAACGGACGAACTGGTCAAGACGACGACGGGCATCGCCGCCCACGGCGCGGCACGGCTGCCGTCGGTGGACATCGACAGCTTCAACATCGAGATGAAGGACGAGGACGGTTTCCTCGGCGACCGCGCCAGCAAGGGCGCGTTCCGCGACATCCTCGAGCGCTGGCGCAAGCCGCTGCGCAAGAGCGGCGAGGACCCGTTCGGCAAGGAGCCATCGGATGAGATCAGCAAGAAGACGCTGGACGCCATCCTGATCGGCGATGACACCGAGGCCTGGGCCGTGGTGCATAGCGCCATCGAGGACTTTGCCCAGGAGCTCGCTTACGTCACCCGTCGCTTCCTCAAGAGCAAGGCCTGGGCGAAGACCGAGCGCATTGTCGTCGGCGGCGGCTTCCGCGATTCACGGCTCGGCGAGCTCGCGATCGCGCGCACCGGGATCATCCTCAAGGCCGAGGATTTCAAGATCGACATGGTGCCGATCCGCGCCCATCCCGATGAAGCAGGCCTGATAGGCGCGCTGCATCTGGCTCCGTCATGGATATTCGAGGCCCATGACAGCATCCTCGCCGTCGACATCGGCGGCACCAACATCCGCTGCGGCCTGGTGGAGACCGGCTGGAAGAAGGCCAAGGACCTCTCGAAGGCCAAGGTCGTGAAGTCAGAGCTGTGGCGTCATGCCGATGACGAGCCGACCCGCGAGGGCGCTGTGAAGCGGCTCATCAAGATGCTGAAGGGGCTGATCACCGAGGCCGAGAAAGATGGCTACAAGCTCGCGCCCTTCATCGGCATCGCCTGTCCCGGCGTGATCAACGCGGACGGCTCGATCGAGAAGGGCGCGCAGAACCTGCCGGGCAATTGGGAGAGCAGCAAGTTCAACCTGCCGGCGAGCCTGATCGAGGGCATCCCCGCGATCGGCGAGCACGACACCGCGATCCTGATGCACAATGACGGCGTGGTTCAGGGCCTCTCCGAGGTGCCGTTCATGCAGGATGTCGATCGCTGGGGCGTGCTGACCATCGGCACCGGGCTCGGCAATGCCCGCTTCACCAACCGCCGCAAGGAGAGCGGCAACGGAAAAGACCGGGATTCTACTGAGAACGGCAAGAAAAAGAGTAAGGCGGACAAGGAGTAACCTTGACTGGTTAGGTTAAGGGACGGATTGCGTTGCGGCGCACAGGACACTCGGTAGGGTCGAATCGTCGCCTCACCCTGGCCGGCGAAGCCGCCCTTCCCAGCCAGTATTTCAATGAGCGGCACGGGACCGCCAGTGTTTACCGCGTCTGGCGGTCCCACCCCTGTCTTCAGCTCCAGCCGATCCGCTGAAAGAACGCCGCGATCTCCGCGGCCGCGCGATCCGGATCTTCCCGATGCGGGAAGTGGCCGACGCCCGGAAACATCGCAAGATCGAGATCGCCAAACGTCTCGCCGAGACGATCGGTCCAGGCATAGGGAAACAGCGGATCGTGCTCGGCCCAGCGCACGCAGGTCGGCACGTTGATCGGTGCCAGCTGCGGGGCTTCGCCCTTCATCATCGCGACCCGCCCGGCATGCGAGGCGCGATAATGCGCAAAGCCGCCGGCGAGATTGCCTTCTCTGAAGAAATTGTCGGCGAAGACGTCGAGAACATCGTCGAAGGCGTTCTTCCGATACGCCCAGCCTTTGAGGAAGTGACCGATATAGAGCCGGCAGCTCTCGCGGCTCATGCCGACGAGCGCGGGCGCCATCTCCATCTGGTGGAAAGATTGATACCAGATGTGGTTGAGCCTATCAGGCGCCGCCATGCGCGGCCCGATCCCGGGATAGACGAAATCGAAGAAGAACAGCCCCGCGAGCCGCTCTGCCGCCTGCCGGGCCAAGGGCTGCATCACAGCGCCGCCGACATCGTGGCCGACCACGGCGAATCGGTCGATGCCGAGCCCCTCCATCAGCGCCAGCATGTCCGCCGCATGGCCGTCCGGCCCAAAAGGCCCAATCGGCTTGTCGCTGTCGCCAAAGCCGCGCAGATCGGGCGCGATCAGCATGAAACGGTCCGAAAGCCTGGACATCACCGGCTCCCAGGTCAGCCAGAATTCCGGCCAACCGTGCAGCAAAAGCAGCGGTTTGCCCCGTCCCGCGCGAACCAGGTGGAAATCGGCGCCATTGGCCGAGATCGTCAGGTGCTCCACGGCAGTTCCTCCGGGCGAGGGGGATGGGGTGCGAAAGAGGCAGCGGATTTTCCCCTTTCGCGCCTTGTCTGGCCAGCCATCCTCGCCTATTAACGCCCCCAACCACAGGGGCCCTGCTCCTAATATGGCGCCTTCAGGAGAGGTGGCAGAGTGGTTGAATGCACCGCACTCGAAATGCGGCATAGGTGCAAGCCTATCGGGGGTTCGAATCCCTCCCTCTCCGCCATAATAAAACGACGTCGAGCAAGCCCCGTCAAAAGAAGGCAGCCTCTCTGCATCGCGGCAGCCCCTGATGTTGTCCCAAGGGATCGCAATCTGACACCGCACTTGCGACCGGCCGCCAAGCTTCTCCACAATGCCCCTCGTGACGACCCCGCCCGAGGACCCGACGGATGACCGCCAAAATCGATCTCCTCACGCTGCAATTGTTCGTGGCGATCGTCGAGGAGCAGAGTATCGCGAAGGCGGCGGAGAAGAAGAACATCGCGGCGTCCGCGGTCAGCCGCCGCGTCTCGGATATCGAGGACCTGTTCCAGGTCGAGCTGCTGCATCGCCACTCGAAAGGGATCGAGCCGACACCTGCCGGGTTCGCCCTGCTCGAGCACGCCCGTATCATCCTGGGAAATCTCAGCAAGCTCGAGAGCGAGCTGACGGGATACCGGCAGGGCAAGCGCGGGCTGATCCGGATCTGTGCCAACAAATCCGCGATCCTCGAAGCGCTCGCCGACGAGCTCAGCCTGTTCCTGGAACGGCATCCGCTGGTCCATATCGACATCGAGGAGGACTTAAGCCCCGCGATCGTGCGCGCGGTGGTGGAGAACCGGGCCGACATCGGCATTTTCGGCGGCAACATCGACGGGCAGGATCTGGAGTTGCTGTCCTATCGCAGCGACAGCCTGGTCGCGCTGGTCACGCGCGATCACCCGCTGGCGGGCCGCAGCAGCGTTCGCTTCCGCGAGCTGGTCGATTTCGACTTCGTCAGCCTGGAGAAGGGCAGCTCGATCGAGACGCTGTGTGTCAGGGCCGCCGCGGCGCTCGGGCAGCATCTCAAGGTGCGCATCCGCGTCAGCAGCTTCGATGCGCTGTTTCGCGTCGTCGATGCCAGGATGGGGGTTGGTGTCGTGCCGCTGGAGATCGTTCGCGACCGCTACGGCGTCGACAGTCTCGTCACCGTCCCGCTCGATGAGTCCTGGGCGCGACGCGACCTGGTCATTGGCGTGCGCGATTACAAGTCGTTGCCCTCGGTGACGAAGCTGCTGGTGGAGCATTTGCGGACCCATGATGATGCGCGTCTCACCACGAGCGGCGTCTCCGACCGGCTGACGGTCGTGCGCGGCCGAAGCTAGCATCGCCCCTGCCGACGGCCAGCCATCGCCGGCCGCGATGGCTCCCTGCCCAACCGTCACTGCACATTTCCGCGACGGACTTCTATCCTGCTTCACAGAATTGCTGTCGGTCGGCATGATCGGCGGCAACACGGCACGTCAGATGCCGAACACGGGAGGACGGATCGTGGACACGCGTGGCCGCACACTGCTGGCCAAAATCTGGGACCAGCATGTCATCGCCCGGATCAGCGATGATACCGATCTGCTTCATGTGGATCGCCATCTGCTGCATGACCTCGGCGGCTCCGCCGGCCTGATCAACCTCAAAAGCCGCAACATTCCGGTCCACAATCCCGAACTGACCTTCGCGACGCCCGATCATGCGATTTCGACGGCGTCCGGGCGTGCCGGCACGATCAAGACCGGGTGGGAGTTGCTGGCGGCGCTGCGGACCGAGACATCGGCAAGTGGCATCCGTCTGTTCGACATCGACCAGCCGGGGCAGGGCATCGTCCATGTCATCGGGCCGGAGCTCGGGCTCAGCCTGCCCGGCTGCCTTATCGTCTGCGGCGACAGCCACACCTGCACCCATGGCGGGCTCGGCGCACTCGCCTTCGGCATCGGCTCCAGCGAGCTCACGCATGTACTGGCGACCCAGACCATCATCCAGCGCCGGCCGAAAACCATGCGCGTGACATTCGATGGCCGGCTGCCGTTCGGCGTGACGGCGAAGGATCTCATTCTCGCTCTTATCGGCCATGTCGGCGCCGCCGGCGGCACCGGTTATGCCGTCGAATATGCCGGCAGCGCGATCAGGGACATGCCGATCGAAGGGCGGCTCACCATCTGCAACCTGTCGGTCGAGCTCGGCGCCAAGATGGGGCTGATCGCGCCGGATGACGCGACGTTCGATTATATCCGCGGCCGTCCCTATGCGCCGCAAGGCGAGATGTGGGAGCGCGCCGTCGCGGCGTGGCGGACGCTGCAGAGCGACAGCGACGCAATGTTCGATCGCGAGGTGTCGATCGACGTCGGAACCATCATCCCCCAGATCACCTGGGGCACCAGTCCCGAACACGTCCTCGGTGTCGATGGCCGCATCCCGGATCCCGCAGACATCGCCGATCCGGCGCGCCGCGGCGCGATCGAGATCGCGCTCGACTATATGGGCCTGAAGCCGGGTGCGCCGATCGCCGGCACGCCGGTGGATTGGGTCTTCATCGGCTCCTGCACCAACAGCCGCCTCAGCGATCTGCGTGCCGCGGCCGAAGTCGCGCGCGGCCGCAAGGTTGCGCCGGGCGTGCGGGCCTGGGTCGTGCCGGGGTCGGAGACCGTCAGGCGCGATGCGATGGCCGAGGGGCTCGACAAGATCTTCATCGACGCGGGCTTTGAATGGCGCGAGCCCGGATGCTCGATGTGCCTTGCCGCAAACGGTGAAACCGTGCCGCCCGGCCAGCGCTCGGTGTCGACGTCGAACCGGAATTTCATCGGCCGGCAAGGGCCGCGTGCCCGCACCCATCTGGCAAGCCCGGCCATGGCCGTGGCAGCGGCCGTGTCCGGCGCCATCGCCGATGTCCGAACGATGGAGCGCTAGATGCCGCAAGCCTTCACCAAGCTCACCGCGACCGCTGCGCCGATCATGCGCACCAATGTCGATACGGACGTCATCATCAGCATCAACCGCATGATCGGAAATTCCGTCCGCGGCAGTCTCGGAAAATGGGCGTTCGGTTCGCTCCGCTATTTGCCTGATGGCTCGGATAATCCGGAGTTCATCCTCAATCGCGAGCCTTATCGCGCCGCGGAAATCCTGGTCACGGGTCCGAATTTCGGCTGCGGCTCGTCGCGGGAGGCCGCGGTGTGGTCGCTCCAGGAAATGGGCATCCGCGCCATCATCGGATCCGGCTTCGGCGACATCTTCTTCGCCAACTGCTTCCAGAACGGCATCCTGCCTGTCGTGCTGGACAAGGCCGTCATCGACGGCCTCGCCGCGGAGATCGAAGCGAGCCAGGGCGCGGGCCGTGTCAGCGTCGATCTACAGGAGCAGACGGTCACGTCGCCATCGGGCGTGCGGCACGTCTTCGAGATCGATCCGCGCCGGCGTGCGGGTTTGCTCGAAGGCTTAGACGAGATTTCGCTGACGTTGCGGCGGGACCACGAGATCCGCGCCTTCCAGGCATCCGACCGCGACGCGCGGCCGTGGATTCACTTTGTAGGACATCAGGCAGGACAATTGGCATGAACACGCTCTCGAACATGATCAAGGTCGCCGTGGTCGGCGGTGAAGGCATCGGTCCTGAAGTGACCGACCAGTCTCACCGCATTCTCAAATGGTTTTCGGCGAGGCGCGGCATTCCCGTGGCGCTGCGCGAAGCGCAATACGGTCTCATCCCCTATCTCGCGACGGGCAAAGTGTTGCCGGATGATACCGTCGAGGCGATGGAGGAGGCGGACGCCATACTCTGGGGCGCGACAGGTGGTCCCGAAACCACTGAGGTCCCTCCGGCGGCGCGCAAGGCGGGAAGCCTGCTGTCGCTGCGCAGCAAGTACGACCTCTATGCGAATCTCCGGCCCATCGTCGCCAATCCCGCGCTGGCGGATTCCGCGCCGCTCAAAGCCGCGGTGCTGAAAGACGTCGACTTCATCATCATCCGCGAGCTCACCAGCGGTATCTATTTCGGCGAGCCGCGCGGCATCGAAACGCTGCCCGATGGCCAGCGCCGCGGTTTCAACACCCAGCAATACACCACCAGCCAGATTCGCCGGGTGGCGCGAACCGCGTTCGAACTGGCGCGGACCCGCAAAGGCCGGGTCTGCTCCGTCGACAAGGCCAATGTGCTCGAGACCAGCGTGCTGTGGCGCGAGGAAGTCACCGCGCTGCATGAGGCGGAATTCTCCGATGTCGAGCTGACACACCTCTATGTCGACAACGCCGCCATGCAGATCGTGCGGGCGCCCTCGCAGTTCGACGTCATGGTGACCTGCAACATTTTCGGCGACATTCTCTCCGATTGCGCCGCGATGGCATCGGGCTCGCTGGGCATGCTGCCGTCGGTCTCGCTCGGGCCGCCGGACCGGCTGGGCCGCCGCAAGGCGCTTTATGAACCGGTTCACGGCAGCGCGCCTGACATTGCGGGCAAGGGCATCGCCAATCCGCTCGGCTCGATCCTCAGTGTCGCGATGATGTTGCGCATCACCCTCAATCGGCCTGATGATGCCACGCTGCTGGAGAAGGCCGTGGATACGGCGCTGGCTGCCGGCGCAAGAACGGCCGATATCGCCGAACCGGGCGCAAAAAGACTTTCGACCCAGGAGATGGGCGATGCGGTTCTGAACGCGCTCGACAAGGTGGTCGGCAAGGAGAGGGAGCACGCGTGATGAGGACTCGGGTCACCAGACGGGCCGCGTTGACGATCGTCACCGGCGCCGGTGCGTCCATGGCGGCAGGGCGGGCGTGGGCGGATACCCCGTCGGGCCGCGTGATCTATCCGGTGGCCATTCCGGTCTATCAGTCTCAATTCGTCGCCGACCGGGCCGGATTCTTCAAGGAGGCCGGCCTCGACTGCAAGTTGATCCAGGGCGGCAGCGGCGTGAAGACGCGCGAGATCATCGCTTCGTCCCAGGGCGATATCGGTATCGGCGACATCACCCACCCGATGCAGCTCAGCAATCACGGCCGCAGCGCGCGCGTCCTGATGCCGGTCGATACCCGCAGCAATGCGGCGATCTTCATCATCCGCAAGGATCTGTTCGATCAGGGCATCACCACCCTGGAGGCGCTGGCGAAGTGGAAGCGGCCTGACGGACGAAAGCCGATCGTTTCGGTGTCGTCGCTGGGCGGCACCAACCATGTCTGGGCCTCCTATTACATGGAAACCATGGGGCTGGACGACAAGGTGACCTGGATCGGCACCGGCAATGTCGACACCATGATGGGCACGTTGAAGACGAAGCAGGTCGATGTTCTCATCAACTCGCCATCGATCCTGAAGGATTCGGTCGAGCAGGGCTGGGGCGCATTGTTGTTCGATGGAACGGACGAGGCGGTCTGGGCCAAGTATATCGGCGGCAAGGTCCCGGTGACGTCTCATTTCACGCTGCAGGCGACCATCGACAAGGACCCGCAGAAGATGCAGGCGTTCGTCACGGCGCTGTGGCGCGCCACCCTGTGGATCAAGGGGCACTCTCCCGAAGAGATCTACGATATGATCGAGCCTTACGTCGGAAGCACGTCGCGCGATGCGAATATTTTCGACAGCGGCGTCATGAAGAAGGTCACCGATTACGAAGGCATCATCGATGCCGCCAGCTTCGCGCGCGGTCAGAAGGTCTGGTTTCGTGAAATGACCGGCATCAAGCCGCTCGCGATGGCCGACGTTGTCAACACCAGCTTCATCGAAGCGGCACGCAAGGCCTATCCGGCTTGACGATCCAGGCTTTACACACGCCGCACGTCGATGCGCAGCCTGAGACGCGGCGCATCGACGTGCGCGGTTTGTGCAAGACTTTCCAGCTGGCGGGTACGGCCATCGAGGCCGTGCGCGACGTCTCCTTCAATGTCCGGCGCGGCGAATTCGTCGCCCTGCTGGGGCCATCCGGCTCGGGCAAGAGCACCGTCCTCAACATGATCGCGACGCTGGTCAAGCCGACCAGCGGTCAGATCCTGATTGATGGTACGCCCGTCGTCCCCGGACAGGCGACGCCCAATGTCGGCTATGTGTTCCAGCGCGACACCCTGTTTCCCTGGCGCACCGTCGCCGACAACATCGGTTACGGCCTCGAACTGGCGGGTGTCCCGGCGGCGGAGCGAAAGGATCGTGTCCGTGCCTGCCTGGCGCAAGCCGGGCTGCAGGATTTCGACAATGCCTATCCCTCGGCGCTGTCGGGCGGCATGCGCCAGCGCGCCGCCTTGATGCGAACGCTGGTCGTCGAGCCGCAGGTTCTGCTGATGGACGAGCCGTTCGGTGCGCTCGACACCCACACCAAGATCGACATGCACGATGTGCTGCTTCGCATCTGGGAACGCGAGCAGCAGACCGTGCTGTTCGTGACCCATGATCTCGGCGAGGCCCTGACGCTGGCAGACCGCATCATTCTGTTTTCCGCGCGGCCGGGCCGGATCAAGGAGAGTTTCGAGGTGGATTTCGCCCGCCCGCGCAATGCCGTGAAGATCCGGGAAACGCCGCGCTATGCCGAGCTGTTTCAGCTGATCTGGCACTCGCTCGGCGAGGAGTTCATCAAGGGCCGCAAGCCATGAGGCGAGCGCGCCGCCCCGGCAGAACGTTCGCATGGCAGATGCTGATCTGCGTCGGCTTCCTGTCGATCTGGCAGTGGGGGTACGATCTGCACGGCCGCCTTCCCTGGCTGGTGCCGGATCTGCTCGACCCCTATTTCGTGTCCAAGCCGTCCGACATCTTCGAGCACTTCCTGATCCTGAGCTGCCTCAAGTCCAAGCTCGGCGTGTTCAACGGCTGGTTCAATGGCGAATTCGCCCGCTGCATGGCGCGATCCGAGAACAATCTCTGGATCGCGACCGCCGTCACCCTGAAGAACACGTTCTTCGGCTTCGTCACTGGCGTCAGCAGCGGCTTTGCGGCGGGCCTCGTGCTGGGCCGTTCGGACCGGCTCAGCGCGATCTTCCAGCCGTTCATCACGGCGGTGAATTCGATCCCCCGCATCGCGCTGGCGCCGATCATCGTGCTGGCCTTCGGCATCGGCGATACCTCGAAGATCGTCACGTCGTGGATCGTGGTCGTCTTCCTTGTGTTCTTCAATACGTTCGAAGGGGCGCGCTCGATCGACGAGGGATTTGTCAACGCGGCGCGGCTGCTCGGCGCCAGCGAGTGGCAGATCACCCGCACCGTGGTCATCCCCTCGACCATGGCCTGGGTCTTCGCCTCGCTGACGCCTGCGATCTCCTTCGCCCTGATCGGCGTGATCGTCGGCGAGTTCATCGGTGCGGAACGGGGAATCGGGCGCCTGATCATCGAATCCGAGGCGCGCGCGGAGGCATCGGGAATGATGGTCGCCGTCGTTGTGCTGATGCTGGTCGGCGTCGCGCTGTCCGCGTTGATCTGGCGATTGCAGGCCTATCTGCTGCGCTGGCAGCAGCATAATCTCGCGGAGTAGCCCGAGCAGCGGCCTGCGGCGTTGATCATGGCCCCGCCAGGACCGTCCGAGCCGTCGCCACAAACGCCTGCGCTGCCGGCGACAGCGTCCGTCCCTGACGCTGCAGCAGCGACACCGGGCGGGTGATCGCCGGGCGTATCAAGGGTCTTGCGATCAGCGTCGGGAACTGGTCGGCCGGCAGCATCGTTGCGGGGAGGATGGCGAGGCCGAGGCCTTGGGCTGTCATGGCGAGCGCGGTGTTGATCAGCGTGACCTCATAGGTCGGAGAAAGGTGCTTGCCCTGCGCGCCGAGGGCGTGATCGATCTGCATGCGGATCCGCGTCTCGCGCCGCATCGCGATGGTCGGAAGCTGCGCCAGCTCATCCCATGTCAGCGCGCGCCGCGCGGCGAAGTCGGCGGTGCGACGGCCGATCGCGCTCAGCCGCCCGCGGGTCAGCGTCTCGATCGTCATCTCCGCGAACTCACCCTCGACGCTGCCGATCGCGAACTCGGCGTCCGTTGCGATCAGGCGCGGAACGAGATCGTCGGCGGCGACGTCGCGCATGTCGATGTCGATCTCGGGATGGCCTGCGCGGAATTTCGCGAGAACCTGCGGCAGCAGTGCCGAAGCGGCGCCCGCTGACGCGACGAACGCGACGCGGCCGGCGCGCGCCTGCGCGAGGTCATGCATGCGCCGTGACAGGCCCAGCGCATCGCTCAACATGCGTTCGGCGGCGTGAAACGCCTCGTCGGCGGCCAGCGTCGGCTGCACTGAACGCGTGGAGCGATCGAACAATTTGACGCCGAGCTGCACTTCGAGCTGCTGGATCAGGAGGCTCGCGGCCGATTGCGTGATGCCCAGCTCGCGGGCGGCCCGCGTGATGCTGCGTGTGCGATACACGCCAGTGAAGGCCCGCAATTGTCGTAAGGTGACATTCATCGAAAAAGCTCATGAATTGATGAGTTCTTTCCGACTTATCGCATAAGAGAACCTGCAATAAAATGCATGCTGCGCGGGCAACGAATCCGCGGTGGTCCAAGGGGATGGAACGAGCATGAGGACACAGGTGCTGGTCGTGGGCGCCGGGCCCGTGGGACTGACCGCGGCCATGGATCTGGCCTCGCGCGGGATCGACGTCGTCGTCGCGGAGATCCGCCACGCCGGCGATCCGCCCAGCGTCAGATGCAATCATGTCTCGGCGCGCTCGATGGAAATCTTCCGCCGGCTCGGCGTCGCCGCAAAGCTGCGCGACGCAGGCCTGCCCGCCGACTTCCCGAACGACTGCTCCTACCGGACCACGGCGACCGGTATCGAGCTGTGTCGCATCGACATTCCCTCGCGCGCGCGCCGCTACAGCGCCACCGGCGGCCCCGACACCTGGTGGCCGACGCCCGAGCCGCCGCACCGAATCAACCAGGTCTATCTCGAGCCGATCCTGTTCAGCCATGCGGCCGCTCAGCCGCGCATCACCATTTTGGCGCGCACGGAAATCACCGATATCGAGCAGGACGACGATCGTGTGTTCGCTCTGGGTCGCAACCTCGACAGTGGAAACGCGCTCCGCATCGAAGCCGACTTCGTGGTCGGCTGCGATGGCAGCCGCTCGCTGGTTCGCAAATCGATCGGCGCCAGCCTGTCCGGCACGCCGGTGATCCAGCGGGTGCAATCAACCTTCATCGAGGCGCCGCAACTGAAGGAGTTGATGGGCGCGCACAAGCCGGCCTGGATGGTGCTCTCGCTCAACCCGCGACGTTCCGGCACCACCGTTGCAATCGACGGCCACGACCGCTGGCTGATCCATAATCATCTGAGGCCCGATGAGCCTGAGTTCGACTCGGTCGATCGCGACTGGTCGATCCGCGCCATCCTCGGCGTCGACGAGCGGTTCGAGTACGAAATCCTCAGCAAGGAGGACTGGGTCGGGCGCCGGCTCGTGGCCGACCGCTTCCGCGACCGCAGGGTCTTCATCTGCGGCGATGCCGCCCATCTGTGGATGCCCTATGCGGGCTACGGCATGAATGCGGGCATTGCTGATGCCGTCGATCTCTGCTGGCAGTTGGCGGCGCATCTGAACGGCTGGGCGCCGGCTGCGATCCTTGATGCCTATGAGGCGGAGCGCCAACCCATTACCGACCAGGTGTCGCGCTTTGCCATGGACCACGCGATGAAGATGATGGCGCAGCGCGGCGGCGTGTCCATGGAGATCGAGGATGACACGCCGCGCGGCCACGCGGCGCGCGCATCGCTTGCCAGGGCGGCCTACGATCTCAACGTGCAGCAATATTGCTGCGCGGGCCTCAACTTCGGCTACTACTACGATGCCTCGCCGATCATCGCCTATGACGGCGAAACCCCGCCGGCCTACGCGATGGGAAGCTTTACGCCCTCCACCGTGCCGGGCGCTAGGGCGCCGCATGTGTTCCTGCGCGACGGACGATCGCTCTACGACGCTTTCGGAGCGGGCTACACGTTGCTGCGGCTTGACCCGGCAATCGATGTGGCGCGGCTGCTCTCCGCCGCAGAACAGCGCGGCATGCCGCTTGCGCTGGTCGACATCGCGCCGGATGAGGCGAACGGGGCCTATGCCGAGAAACTCGTGTTGGCACGACCCGACCAGCACATCGCCTGGCGCGGGCAGGCCGCGCCCGAAAATCCAGAAGGCCTGCTTGCGCGCATCACTGGTGCTGCGGCGTGATCGAATAGCAGGCTGCCTGCCGACGGCTCGGCAGCCTGGTCGTGCCTACAAACAAGAATACGTAATGGGGGAGGAGAAATTGTTTCACGTTGCAAGGCGCCGCATTCTGGCCGCGCTGACGGCCGCGACTTTCGCCGTGTTGCCGCTGGAAGCCGGCCGCGCAGCCTATCCGGACCAATTGATCAAGATCATCGTGACCTTTCCGCCCGGCGGCAGCGCCGACACCGTCATCCGTGCGCTCGAGCCGCTGGTTGCCGCCGAGCTCAAGCAGAGCCTGGTGATCGAGAACCGCGCCGGGGCAGGGGGCAATATCGGCATGGCGGCGGTGGCCCAGGCCAGGCCCGACGGCTACACGCTCGGCGTTGCGCCGGCGGGCGCGCTGACGGTGAACCCGCACCTCAATTCGTCGATGCCGTTCGACCCAAAGGATCTCGCGCCGATCACGCTGCTGGCGGAAATTCCCTTTGTGCTGGTCGCGTCCGCGAACGTGCCCGCGCACAATGCAGCAGAGACGATCGCGCTCGCCAAGGCGAAGCCGGGCGCGCTGTCGATCGGGCATGGCGGCAATTCGACCGCGATGCATCTGACGGCCGCGCTGTTCACGCAGAAGGCGGGGATCAGCATGGAGCTCGTTCCGTATCGCGGGACGGCGCCGGCGGCGGTTGATGTCCTTGCGGGACATGTCCCCTTCGCGGTGCTGGATATCCCCGCATCGAGGCAACTGATTCTCGAAGGCAAGCTCAACGCCGTCGGCGTTTCGTCGGCGCGCCGGCTTCCATCCTTGCCCGATGTGCCGACTCTTGCCGAGAGTGGCATCGCGGGCTTCGAATCCGTGGGCTGGTTCGGGCTCGTTGCTCCCTCAGGCACGCCTGCGGACGTCATCAGCAGGCTGAACGACGCCTTCGTGAAGGCCCTGAAAGACCCGGTGGTGGCCGAGAAAATCCGGACCCTCGGCGCAGAGCCCGCGCCGACCTCGCCGGAGCAGTTCGGCCGCTTCATTCAGAGCGAGAGCACGAAATGGGGCAAGCTCATCAGCGAGGCCGGCATCAAGGCGAACTAGGCCGTGTACCTATAAACCCGGTTCGACATGTGACTGGTGGCTTCGTCCGCTTTGCTCCTATAACCGAAACCACCATGATCGCGGCGTGCTAATCGAACCTCGTGGTGCCAAACGGAGGCCGTATGAGTCAGTTGAGGTCCATGTACCCACCCATCGAACCCTATAGCGCTGGCACCCTCGACGTTGGAGAAGGTCACCGGGTTTATTACGAACGGGTGGGGACGCCGGGCGCGAAGCCGGCGGTCTTCCTGCACGGCGGACCGGGCGGAGGTTTGTCCCCTGAACATAGGCGTCTGTTTGATCCCAATCGATATGATGTCACGCTCTTCGATCAGCGAGGATGTGGGCAATCAACTCCGTATGCGGGGCTCGAAGCGAATACGACTTGGCATTTGGTATCGGACATCGAGCGCTTGCGTGAACTTGCAGGCGTCGACAAATGGCTCGTGTTCGGTGGCTCGTGGGGATCGACTCTCGCGTTAGCCTATGCAGAAACGCATCCCGACCGCGTCAGCGAGCTTGTTCTCCGTGGCGTCTACACTGTCACCAAGGCGGAGCTGCAATGGTACTATCAGTTCGGCGTCTCAGAGATCTTTCCGGAGAAGTGGGAAAAGTTCCAGGCACCGATACCCCCGAGCGAGCGAGGCGACATGATTGCGGCGTATCGCAGCCGGCTGACGGGCGACGATCGAGCCACCCAGCTCGAGGCAGCCAAGGCTTGGGCTATTTGGGAGGGCGAAACGATCACGCTGCTGCCTAATCCAGCATTCTCGACATCGTTTGGCGACGACCAATTTGCGCTCGCGTTTGCGCGATTGGAGAACCACTATTTCGTTCACGATTGCTGGCTGGAGGATGGGCAACTTCTGCGCAACGCTCACCGCATCCGCGGTATCCCGGGAGCCATTGTTCACGGCCGCTACGACATGCCCTGTCCAGCCCGATATGCGTACGCGCTGCATAGGGCGTGGCCTGAAGCCGCATTCCATCTGGTCGAGGGTGCAGGTCATGCTTGGTCGGAGCCAGGTATCCTCGATCAACTGGTGCGCGCCACCGATCGCTTCGCGACAGCACTATAAAGAGGGCAACGACGAAGTCGGAATAGATCCGGGCGCAGAAGAGGAGAATCATCCGTTGGCGGCGGGCTGGTCTCTGGGGCCGCATCATCGACACGCTGGGTGCTTGCTACTCCACGTAAGAAGAGCGTCTGCGACACGTCGATTGTCCGCGTGCATCAGCACTGAGCGCTTCTTCAACAGGATCAAGCAATGCCGTCGGGTGGCTACGCGCTATGATAAGCTTGCCGCCAACTATCTCGCCTTCGTCCAACTCGCTTCAATCAGGCTATGGCTCGGCGCTAACGAGTCCACGTCCTAGGCCTTCCTCTCCGCCGCTCAAGCTAGCTTGTTCTGACGGAGCCGTGACGGCCAGCCGATCCTGACCAGGGTCTCGTCCGGGTCCGACAGCGCAAACTCGTACATTCCCCACGGCGTGTCCTCCGGCCCCCGTCCGTTGGCCAACTCGCCCGAAAACTCTCGCGCGAGTTCGTCGACGGCCTCGGTGTAGAGATAGAGGCCGAACGGGTTGCGGCCTCTGATCAGCCAGCCTTCGACGGCATCGGTGAGATGGAGATGGCCGCCCTTTCCATCGGAGAGGATGCGATAGCTGTCCTCACCGTCCTCCGGCTTGTCGCCGTCCGCGCGCGCAAAACCGAGCCGGGCGTAGAATTTCTCCGAGGCGTCGAGGTCATTGCAGGGAAGGATGGACGTCAGTGCGTGAGTTGGCGTCATGCGAATCCCTTTGCGGTAGACTGCCGATACGTGGGGACGGAAGGTTCAAAGTCGTCACGGCCCGCCGTCCCGACCAGCTTGCGTCCTTTTGAAGACGACCTTATAACCTCGCGCAGGTGCCGAAGGGGCGCCTTCCCGCACAAGAGGCTCTCACCCTTCGAGAGGTTGTCTGTTTTCTTCCGGCGATACGGTCCTTCGATCGGCATCCGGGAAGGCCAACGATGACGAGCCCTTTGTTCGGCAATAGCGGGAGTGTCGGACGCCTCACTGGGGTTGTCATGAACACCGTATTCTCGTCGGGCGCTGCGATGCTCGAATTCCCAAGCACGTGCGATGAATTGTTGCGTGAAATCAAAATTCGCGCGCGGCTACGCTTGAACGATCTGACCAATGAATCGCCGGACGTCATCTTCTATGCACGCTGGATATCGAGGCGGCGACGCTGGGCGTGGCCCGCGAAATGGAAGTTCCCGCGCTCGGGAACGCGCAGACCATCGGGACTGCATTGCAGTCGACCAAAGTACAGCTCGTGATCCTGGACGGCCTGACCCATGAAGCCGAACTGAGTGCGGTCGATCTCGTCCTGCCTCGAGTTCGTCAGTTTCTGCATGGCGGGTCGTCATCATGACGGCCGGTTACTTACTCGGTTCGACCGTGAACGCGAAGCCGCTGTCGCGCGGGGGCGCGCGCCCGGTGCTCCCGCAAGCAGAGCGGTGACAGGTTGAACCTGCTACCGTCGCGGCCCGACCAACAGCATCCCGCCAGCCGGCAGGGAGCGAGGTGTTTCACGACGATGTTCGATAAAACCTACCGGCAGCGCCTTGAAGCTGATCTTTCGCAATGGGAAGCCGACGGCGTGATCGCGCCGGCGGCTGCCACCTCCATCCGCAGCGCGCTGCCGCCGCTCTCGCCCAGCATCAACATCGCCGTCGTCGTCGCCATCGTCGGCGGCCTCTTGATCGCGGCCGCCTTCCTCGCCTTCGTCGCGGCGCACTGGACGGAGATCGCGCGGCTGCTGCGGTTCGCGATCCTGATCGCCGGCATGATCGTCGCAGGCGGCCTCGGAGCGTGGTTCGCCGCGACGGGCCGCACGGTTCTCGCCGATCTCTGTGCGAGCATCGGTGCGATCATCTTTGGCGCGGGCATCGCGCTGGTCGGCCAGATGTATCATCTCGGCGAGGATTTCGCCGGCGGCATGCTGCTGTGGTCGATCGGAGCATTTGCCGCCGCACTGCTGACCGGATCGCGCGGCGCGCTTGCGGTCGCGCTCGCCGCCGCCTGCATCTGGACCTGCATGCGCAGCTATGATGCGCCTGATGTCCTGCATCTTCCGTTCGTGGCGGTCTGGCTGATCGCCGCCGCGCTCGCGCTTGCATGGAATTCCCGCGTGGCGGCCCATCTCGTCGCGGTCGCACTGCTTCCGTGGTGGATCGCGACGTCGCTCCGCTTCGAGCTCGACGGTGCCCAGCCGTCGTTCGTGCTCGCGAACGGCGCCGCCTTGCTGTTCGGCGCCGGGCTCGCGATCGCCGCTGCGCCGTCGCCGAGGGCGCTACGCCTCGGAACTGTCCTGTCGATCTACGGAGCGTTTTCGCTGGCCGCCGTCGCTTGCCTGGAGGTGACAACGGTCGACGACATCATTCGCTTCCGGAATAGCACGGTGCCGGCCCAGCCGCTTTGGGCGATCCTGTGCGGGGCCGCGGGCGTGATCCTCGCGCTTGCGTCTGCCGGCGTCACCAGGCGTGCAGGTGAAATCCTTGCCGCATGTTCGATCGGGCTGGTCCTGCTCGCGGCGCCGATCTGGCCGGCATCCACGGCCGGCGAGCCCTGGTTCGCTTATGCCGCGCTGCTCTGCGCCATGCTGTGCCTCGTCGTCTCCGGTGTGCTCGATGATGTGCGTCCGCGGATCGTTGCCGGCTGGCTCGGGATCGCCGGCGTCATCGCGGGCATCACCTGGGCGGTGAAGGGCTCGCTGCTGCGCCGCTCGGCTTTCCTTGCCGCGGCCGGTGTTGTTGCCGTCGTATTTGCCACCGCGCTCAATCGCGCGCTGCCGAGGGCCCAGCGATGATGGAGTTGACCGCGTCCGTGACAAAACTCTGGCAGCGCATCCCGAAAGCCGTGCTGTTCGGTGTCGCCGTCCTGCTTCAATGCGTGCTGCTGGTGCTGATGGTCGCCGATCGCATGCAGATCCTGCGCGAAGGCCGTGAGGTGACGTTGCAGACGCAGCCGGTCGATCCCCGCGATCTGCTGCGCGGCGACTATGTCGTGCTCCGCTACGACATCTCGCAACTGCCGGCGGGCACGCTTGCCGGCCAGCCGGCGGCCGAGCGCAAGCCCGTCGTGTTCGTCAAGCTCGCGCCGAATGCCAATGGGCTCTACGAGGCCGTCTCGGTGCATGCCGAGCCCGTCACGGTCACGGCTCCCGAAGTGCTGATCCGCGGCCGCGTCTCCTATTACGGCGGATCCTGCGGCTCGGGCCCGCACGTCTTCTGCGAGAAACTGGCGATCAAATACGGTCTCGAAAGCTATTTCGTGCCCGAAGGCGAGGGTAAGAAGCTCGAGCAAGCCCGCAACCAGCAGAAACTCCGGGTCGTCGCCGCCGTACTCCCCTCAGGCCGCGCCGCCATCAAGCGGCTGCTGCTCGACGGCGAGCCGGTCTATGAGGAGCCGTTATACTAGGCGCTGATCATTTGGCCTTCAGCGCCCGCCGCAGCACGTCCCACATCCGCGGATCGCTCATATGCGCCACGTTGAAGCGCAGGAAGTCCGATGCCGTCTGCGACACGCTGAAGACGTTGCCCGGTGCCAGCACCACATCCTCCTCGAGCGCGGCGCGCGCGACGGCGGTGGCATCCTGCCCGCCCGCGAGGCGGCACCAGAGGAAGAAGCCGCCGCTCGGCATCAGCCAGGGTTCGATGCCCAGCGCCTGAAGTTTTCGCGCGACGTCGCGGCGCGTCCACGTGAGCTTCTGCCTGAGCTCGTCCATGTGCTTGCGATAGCTGCCGCCGGCCAGGACCTTTGCGATGATCTCGGTCGCCACCGGGCTCGGGCCGCCGAAACTGGTCGCGACCTGGAGGTCGACGAGGTGCTCGATCCAGTCGGCTCGCCCTGCGATGTAGCCGCAGCGCACCGAGGCCGACAGCGTCTTGGAGAAGCTGCCGATGCGGATCACGCGGTTCAATCCGTCGAGCGCGGCAAGGCGCGGCGAGCGCTCCGGTTCGAAGTCGCCGAAGATGTCGTCCTCGATGATGGTGAGGTCGTGCGTCGCGGCCGCAGTCAGAAGCCGGTGCGCGGTCTGGAGCGAGATCGTCGCGCCGGTCGGATTGTGCAGCGCTGAATTGGTGATGTAGAGCCGCGGCCGCTCAGTCGCGAGGATCTGCTCGAAGCGCGCGACATCGGGGCCCGACGGCGTAAAGGGCACGCTGACGATCTTCGCCTGATGCGCCCGCAGCAGCGCGCGAAAATTGAAGTAGCAGGGATCGTCGACCAGCACGGTGTCGCCGGGACGGAGCAGGAAGCGGCAGATCAGGTCGGTCGCCTGCGTGCCTGAACCGGTCAGCATCAACTGGTTGATCGAGGCCTCGATCGCGTCTTCGCCGAGGCGCGCGAGCAGCAGCCGGCGCAGGGCAGGGGAGCCCGATGTCGAGCCGTAATTGGTCAAAACGCTCGTATCGGTGCGGGCAAGCGCACGGGTGGCGCGGCGCAAGGCCGCCTCCGGCATCCACTCCGGCGGCAGCCAGCCGCAGCCGGGTTTTGGCACGGCATCGTCCGTGTCGAGCGATTGTCGGGAGACCCAGAAGGGATCCACTTCCCGCTCGCGACGGGGCTCGACTTCGGTCAGCGCCAGCGGCGGGGTGACAGCCGATGAGACATAGAAGCCCGAGCCGCGACGGGCGCGGATCAGGCCGTCGGCGGCCAGCCGATCATAGGCTTCGACGACGGTGGACGGCGAAACACCCATTGTCGCGGCAAGGCTGCGGATCGACGGCAGGCGGTCGCCGGCACCGAGTGCGCGGGCCGCGACCTTGGCGCGGATCGCGCCCATCACGTCGCTGGTCCGCGTCCCGCCCCGTCCCTTCGTTTGTGCCTCGCCGCCCAAGGTGTATTACCTTCCATATCCATACAGTTTTGCCGGATTGTACTGGATTGTCGCTGGTCTCGCCACCGGCGACAGCCGATGATCGTGACCCAAAAAGCGAGACGGACATGCAATCTGCAGGCAGTGGCTGGGGCAACGGGCTTCTCGGCGTCATCATCTTCAGCGGCTCGTTGCCGGCGACGCGCGTGGCGGTCGGTGGTTTCTCCGCGCTGTTCCTGACGTCCGCCCGCGCGGTCATCGCGGCCCTGATCGGTGTGGCCGTGCTCTTCCTGCTCCGCCAGGCGCGGCCGCAGCGGAAGGATCTCGTCTCGCTCGCCATCGTCTCCATCGGCGTCGTGGTCGGCTTCCCCCTGCTGACAGCGCTCGCACTCCAGCACATCACCTCCGCGCATTCGATCGTCTTCATCGGGCTCTTGCCGCTGTCGACGGCGATCTTCGCGGTGCTGCGCGGTGGCGAGCGGCCGCAGCCGCTGTTCTGGTTGTTCGCTGTCCTCGGCAGCACCACGGTGGCAGGCTTTGCTTTGTCCAACGACGGCTCGGCATCAGTCACCGGCGATCTCCTGATGGTCGCGGCCATCGTGCTGTGCGGGCTCGGCTATGCCGAAGGCGCCGCGCTGTCGCGCCGCCTCGGCGGCTGGCAGGTGATCTCCTGGGCGCTGCTGCTCGCGCTGCCGCTGATGGTGCCGGTCGCGATCCTGACATGGCCGCCGACGTGGAGCGGCGTCGGCGTGCCCGCCTGGATCGGGCTCGCCTACGTCTCGGTCTTCAGCATGTTCGTCGGCTTCATCTTCTGGTACCGGGGCCTCGCGGTCGGCGGCATTGCCCGCGTCGGTCAGTTGCAGCAGCTCCAGCCGTTCTTCGGTCTCGCGCTCGCCGGCTTCCTGCTGCACGAGCCGGTCGCATGGAGCATGATCGCCGCGACCGCACTCGTGGTCGTCTGCGTCTTCTTCGCGCGGCGATATGCCTGAGGCGGTGATCGCAGTTCCCGACCAGGGTCTGAAGTTGATGACCTTGATCGAACGCGCTTCCATCTGGTCATTGGCTCGCGACCACACCTTGGCGCGGTCGTTATGCGACTGCCAACGTTGATCTAGATCAACGTCTGTTCTTGCACGCAGTGCCGCACTGGATGGGAGAGTTATCTCCCCGGTGCATCGCGTGCCCTGTTTCGCGATCACAGTGACAGCATCCGCCTGGCTGGTCTGCTCGTTTCGCTGATGGGACGGTGATCGGCATCCTCACGCGACTGACAGAAATCCGCAGAAAGCAAGGGAAGGAGCACGTCATGCGACACGGAACCAAATTTTGGCTAGCCGGCGCCGTTATTGCCTGCGCAGCCATGGGCTCGGTGCAGTGGTCGGAGGAGGATGGTCTTTCATTCTCGGTTCAGAGCGCACAGGCCCGCGTAGGGCGACCAGCGACCCCAGTGAGTGTCGCCGGCGTCGCGCGGCGAACGACGCGCCGCGCCGTAGTCGGTGGAACGGCCGTAGGCGCCGCTGTCGCGGCACCGACGTGCGCCCGCGTGCTGGTCAATGGCGCCTGGGTCTGCCGCTAGGAGAGCTCTGTCCTTCATGGGGGTGATCGCAGCGATTGCGCTCGTGGTCGTGTGCGTCTTTTCTTCGCGCGGCGGTTGGCGTGAGGCCTGTGCCTCACGCCTGCCCCATCACCGTCCGCGTCAGCGCACTCCGGGCAAACTTCTTCAGCGGCATCGGCTTGCCGAACAGAAAACCCTGCACGAGGTCGAAGCCGAGCTCGTTGGCGGCGACGAGGTCGGCGCGGCTCTCGACGCCTTCGGCCACGGTGCGCGCGCCGTAGGCGTGCGCGAGCTCGACGATGTGACGGCACACCGTGCGCTTCAGCCGATCGCTGCCGCTGCCGGTGACGAAGTGCCGGTCGGCCTTCAGCTTGATGAAGGGAATCTTGTCCAGATCCATCAGTGACGGCCAGTTGGCGCCGAGATTGTCGATCGACAGGCCGATATTGTGCAGGCGCACCTCGCGGGCGACCTCGACGAGGAATTCGAGATCGCGGATCGCCTCCTCGCTGTCGATCTCGATCGTCAGCCCGCCGAAGGCCGGATGCGTCGGCATGCGGCGGCAGAGATCGCGCACCGCCAGCGGCTCCTTCAGATATGACGTCGGCAGGTTGATCGAGAGATCGACCGGGCTCTGCTGCTCCAGGAGATAGTGCCAGTCCTGCAAGGCGCGCTCGATCACGAACTCCGAGAGCTCGCGCAAATGCGGATCGTGCTCTTCGGGGATGAAGTAGGCGGGCGGCACCACGCCCCAGGTCGGATGCCGCATCCGCACCAGCGCCTCGGCGCCGCTGCGGACCAAGGTGCGCGCGTCGATCTTGGGCTGGTACCAGAGCTCGAGCCAGCCGGCATGAAGGGCCTCGCCGACATACACGGCCGGGCTCGGCGCCGGCTCGTCCGGCAGCAGCATCGCGACGCGCTCGCGCAGCGTCTCCGCGGCAAACGGCGTGGTCAGTGGCGGCAGCATCGCGAGGCCGTATTCCTCGCCGACCTGTTGCACGGCCCTGACGATGATGGACTCGCGGGCGCCGACGGCGAGAACCTTGCCGTCGAAGGCCTCGCGCACCAGCGTCTCCAGAAACGCGCCGGGCTCGATGCCGTCGGCGGCGATGCCGAGCAGGATCAGGTCCGGCAACTCGCGGGTCAGCACGGTCTGCAGCTCGTCCGCGCTGGCGCATTCGCTGGTGACGAAACCAAGATCCTCCAGCACCTCGGCGAGGAATGCGCGCAGATGGCGCTTGCCGTCGGCGACGCATGCGCGCGGCGTTACCTTTCGCCGTCCGAAGGTTTTGGGCCTCCGTCCGGCGAGCTCAACAAGTTCATCGTTCATCGCAAACCACTCCCGTTCCGCGACAGGTGTTAGCGATGGGAGCAGTTTCAAATATGGAGAGCTTCAGTCGATTGTTGAATTATCTGGGTAACGTTAAAGCCCGCATCACGTCTAAAATTGTCTGGATCTTCTTCCAGAAGTTTTTACGTCTGCCCGCGAGTCGCGCGCGGGCGTGCGGCAATCCCGCGCAATTTTTGCAAGACGCGGCTTGGCTGCGGACACGCGCGCTGTCCTGTAATCGGACGAGGTCGCGCGCACTTCGCCCAATTGAATAATGGACGCCTCAATTGCCTGTGGCCGTGGCGTGCTGGGTCATGCAGTACCAGCTCGCGACCGCGACTCAGGACGGGAAACGCCTTGTAGAATCCGTGCTTGTCGCGCTGCGCATTCAGCTCGTTCAACGCGCTACGAACCGCTCGCGTTTCGCGCGGCGCTGGCGCGCGTGTGCAATGCCGCCATCGTCGATGTCCGCCGGTTCGATCTCATCGCAACCTCCTTCCGTCGCTCTTGCGGTGCATCGCAGGATCGACGCGATGGCAGCGATGGGAGAGTTCATTTTTCACGCGATGCGCGCATGTTCCATGGTTTACGCGTGACAGTTCTGCGACAACGCGGCCGGCTGCGGCGGCGCAAATGTGAAGTACATCACATGTGTCTTGCTGCACCTGCGCTATTGCTGTGCGTAGCCGGTGGTGGGCTGTCGAGGATTACAGCAATGACGACGCGGCGATTGATGTATTGGTGGTTCAGATTCGTTCTGTCAGGGCGATTTACCGATCGCTTCCTGTGCCTGCCGCGGGCGGAGTAGCCGCGCCGCAATATCAGGTTTGCCCGATCAATTTGCGAAACGCCGCCGCGCCGTCCTGCACGGCGTCGCGTCCCTTCCAGGCCAGATAAGACAGCTTGCCGCCGAGCGTGTCGTGGCTGCGCAGCCGGCGCGAGCCGAGAATGTGGCCGACATTGGAGGGGAAGCGGCTCACCTCGGCGGACACCAGCGCCGCGATCGCATCCATCAATTGCTGGAGCCGGACGCCCCATTCGCAACCCTCGATGCCGTCGATGCGGACCTTGAGCGCATATTCGGTGTCGTAGATGTCGGCGAGCAGGTCGCGCGCGACCAGCACGCGGTTGTGCTTGAGCGCGACCCGCAGGGCGAGCCGCTTGTCGTCGAGCCGGTCGAGCACCATGGGAACGACGCAGGCATAGGGCGTGGCGGCAACGTCGGCCACGCTCTTGCTCGCGGCGGTCCTGGTGGCAAGGCGCACCAGCTCCCAGGACGTCTTCAGGCGCCTTGCCACCAGCGCCAGCGCAAAGTGCAGCGCGTCCGGGTGGGACTTCCTGAAGGCATCGAGTTGCGCGGTGATCTGGGCAACCTGGCCGTCGTCGAATTTCGCGATCTTCTCAGGCAGCTTTTCGTTGAACTTCGGCAGCGCGTCGCCGGCGCGCAGCACCTGCTGCATTTTCCTCACGTCGTCGAAGGCGGTGCGTGAGGCCGTGTATTGCGTGAGCTTGGCGCGCGCGAACTCGGTGCTCTCCGCCGATGCGAGGGTGTTCTCGAGGACCTTGAGGACCTTGGTCTGGAAGATCGACGCGGTTTTCAGCACTTCCTTCGGGTTGTTGGCGGTGACCTGGTCGTTGATCGCCTTGATGTAGTCGCGCGCCATGGTCGGCAGCAGGTCGCGGCAGATCCACTCCCAGATCGGCGTGAGCGTGTTGCGTGAAATCCGCCCCGCATTGGCATGCTCGGGTGCGCCGTCGATCAGGAGCAGTTCGAGCGGCGCGAAGAAATAGCGCGAGGGACTGGTGGCGCGTGCCTGGGTCGATCCGTCCTTGCGGAACTCGGCGCGCAACTTCGCCTGGATGTCGGACGAGCCCGGCATGTCGATGCCGCACAGTTCGAGCCGCTCGAGCTCGCTGAGCAGACAGCTGCGCGAGAGCGGCGTCAGCCTCTGCAAGAACTCGGACAGCCGATCGATCTCGTTCATGGCACGCAATCTTCCGCAGCGTTTCCCGCAGGCCTACCGGCCTCATGCGTGGAGGCATTTGCGCGCTCTCAATCGTGACCAAGAGAAGCAAGTCATTGTTAATTTATCCGTAAAAACCGGGAGGCGCGGGCGCCCGCTGGGGAGCGTTGGTTAAGGAGGCATTTCGTCGCCTGCTCAAGTTTTGGGCGAAAACCTCAACCTGCGCGTGGTCGATTGCGTGGGTACTCAAGCATAAATTGTGCCTACGCCGGTATTTCAGCACAAAACTGCCAAAATTACCGTAGTCTTACGGAGCAAAAAGTTAACCACAGACCGGCCTCGGTTCCGCTAAACGAGTCACATGGGGTCACAGAACGATACGGCCACCGATTCGCGGCCGTCGGAATGGTTCGAAAGCAGCTCTGCTCCGACCGAAGAGCTCGATTTCGCCCGCCTGAACGCGGTCCGCGCCAAGGCCGCCGACGAGATGGCCAGCGCCATCGCCCGCGAGCTCAACGGCCCCCTGACCGCGCTCCTGCTCTACATGGGCGAGATCAAGCACCACAGCGACCAGCTCGCGCCGGTTACGGCCGATCGAGCCTATTTGCAGCGCGTGGTGGAGAATGCGCTGGCGCAGACCGAACGTGTTTGCGGCGTGGTCAAGCAGCTTGCCGGCCCTCACAGGGATGCCCTGCCGATCCCGTCCAGGACCGAGGGCGCCGAATTGAACGCCGCCCGCGCACAGCAAGCGCAGCGCGTGCCGAGCACCGAGTTGCTGGGCCTGTCGGGCCAGAAGCGGCTGACCAAGCGCGAACGCGAGGTGCTGAGACTGATCAGCGAGGGCTACTCGAACAAGCAGGGCGCGCTGCGGATGCAGATCAGCCCGCGCACGTTCGAGAGCCATCGCGCCGAGGCGATGCGCAAGCTCGGCGCGCGCAACACCGCGGACCTCGTCCGTGCGGCGCTGCTGCATTCGATCGATTGAGGTTCTGTCCTGCGCCGCCAGGCGGGCGATCAAGCCTGAGAATGGCCTGGGGACCCGATGGGTTCAGAGATAATCCTCGGCGAAAGGGCGCACCCGCGACGGCGGCCGCAGCGACTTGGGCTCTTCCTTCGGCGTGCTCGGAATGATCGTGATAGTCCAGCGCGGCGGCATGCTCGATTCCTGCTCCAGCACCGAACGAACGAAACCAGTCACCGTCGCCTCGCCATCCTTCACCGTCGCGGTCCTGCCGTTGAACTGTGCGATGCGGAAGCGACGGACCTCTTTCTGATCCGCAGTCTCATAGGTGAACATGGAAACCCTCCTGGTTTCCGGCGACTATCGCCACCTATGATTAGCCATCTGTGAAAATCCCAAACCGTAGAAGTACGGCGGGCTTGGCGCGGTTTTGGTCAGAGCGTTTTCGAGCGAGGTGGATAGGGTTTGCGCAAGCCCCGCTCCGATTCGATCGAAACGAAAAAGGTTCTAGCCCTGCGGCTCCTGCGCGCGCGCGGCGGCGTAGGCGGCATCCATCAGGTCGAGGAGACCGTGGAATTCGGCCTCGCCAAGCGTCTCCGCGGTCTGCTCCAGCCGCAGCGCCAGCGCCGCAAGCCTGACATAGCCGAACGTTCCGGCTGCGCTCTTCAGCGAATGCGCTTCGCGGGTGATCCTGGCGAGGTGCCGCGCGAGCGAGAGCGTGCGGAACAGTTGCAGGCGCGCGCAGGTCTCGCTCCAGAACACGTCACGGACTTCACAGGCCCCGTCCTCGCCGATCTCCCGCACCAGCGCTTCGTACGCACCCGGCTCGCGCGCGGGCGCAGCATCGAGCGCTTTTGGCATCGGCGCGGCGGTCACTTCAAACATGGCTTTGGCCTGTCCTGGTCACGGTTCGTCTGCCGCGCGGCCTGTACGGCGCGAGGCATGCCCCGTGTCTAGGGCATCCGAATTTCAGTTCCGGTAGCAGGACGATCCGTGTTTGCAGGCCGGCGTTAGCCGCCGGTTTACCAAGGCGCCGGTCAGCGCGGGCCGAGCAGCCGGTCGTACTGGGCCTTCACGGTGGCGTAGCATTCGCACGCCGTCTGGCGCAGGCCGTCCAGGTTGAGGATCTGGATGTGCCCGCGGCTGTAGTGGATGAAATTGGCGTGCTGCAACGTATTGGCGACCAGCGACACGCTGTTGCGGCGCGCCCCGATCATCTGCGCCATCGCCTCCTGGGTCAGCAGCAGCCGGTAATCGCCCGACAGGTCATGGGTGTGCAGCAGGCAACGCGACAGCCGCGACTCCACCGGATGGGCGGCGTTGCAGCCCGCGGTCTGCTGGACCTGTGCGTAGACGGCCAGCCCGTGACGGGTGAGCAGCGTCCGCAAGGTGCTGCTCTGGTCGGCCGCGTCGCGCAGCCGGTCGAGGTCCATCACGGAGGCGGCACCGGGGACCAGCACGATTGCCGTGTTCAGCGCGCAGGCATCGCCCATGGTCGAGAGCGTTCCGAGCAGGCTGTCCCGGCCGACCATGGCGACCTGCACATGCTCGCCCTTGGCGAGTTTCACCACCAGCGAGATGACGCCGCGGTGGGGAAAGTAGGCGCGCTTGAGCGTCTCGCCGGTCTCCACCAGGATCGCTTCGTGCGGCAGATCGATCATGCGCAAATGCGGGCGGATCAATTCGTAATCCTCCGCCGACAGTGCGGACAGGAAACCGTTGGATGGGCGCACCATCGTTTCCAAGACTGCCTCCGTCTCATCAGCCCCCGAACTCGAAGCGAACGGGCTGCTCGCTGCACGGATAAGTTTGATCATGTTCTCGTCGGGATATATTGGCAATTGGGACAAGATGTCCGGTTGCGATGGCGCCCCCGCTGCACTGTGTGCACACCGGCATGCAGCAGGCCGGTTGCGCCGGGCTATCTTCACCGCGGGGCTCCCAGCAGGCGGGCGTGGCAGCCCTTCACCGCCGCATAGCAGTCGCAGGACCTCGTCTCCAATGCGTGCTCGTCGACGATCGCGATCTGGCCGCGGGTGTAGTGAATGATGCCGGCGCGCTGGAGCGCATTTGCGACGAGGGAAATCGCGTTGCGCCGTACGCCCATCATCTGCGCCAGCGTCTCCTGTGTCAGCGGAAGGAACTTGCTGTCGGACAGGTCGCGGGCCCGCAGGAGCCAGCGCGCCAGCCGCGCTTCGACCGGGTGCACCGTATTGCACAGCACCGATTGCTGCGCATGCGCGAGCAGCGCCTGCTCGTGGCGGATCATCAGGCCGCGAAACTGCGCGCTTGCGGCCGCCACCGCCCGGAAGGCCGCGATTTCGAGCACGGACGCAGTCCCGGGGAAGAGCACGGCGGCATCCGTCGGAGCGATGCCGTCGGCAAGGGCGGCGCCGGCGCCGACGGCGCTGTCGCGGCCCAGCATCGCGACCTCGATCATCTGTCCCTCGGAGAGACCCACCGTGATCGAAACGGATCCGCCGTGCGGGAAGTAGACATGTCGCAGCCCGGCGCCTGCCTCGGCCAAGACAGATTCCCTGACCATTTCGACTGTCGCGAGATGGGGGCGCAGCAGATCGAAATCCGCCGCGCCGAGCATTTGCAGCAACTGGTTGGACGGGTGGCCGCTCGCGGTCATGCAGGTCAATCCGGCGCGTTCATTAGGACGATCGGGCGCCGCGCCCTGTGCGTCATCCAGTTGCACGGCGACCAAAACATATTGTAAAGGTTGTGGGGTCGTCCATATACCCGTTGGGGGGCAGACAGGCTGCGGCATTTGCGGCGGAAATTGAGAAACGCACGCTGATTCGCGCGTTAATTAGGGGCGTCCGTCTTGCGCCGGGCGGCAGGAAAAAGCGGCAAGGGGGCCATAATGAGCCGCTAGCATCGCATCCGCGCCGTCATCCGACCCCGACCGACACCTGCGGCTTGCCCCTCGAGAGCGTATTTCCCGCCATCCGGGATTGGTCTGCGCGACTTCGCGACGCCGCGACTGTCGCACCACTTGCCCCTGATTTCCCGACAGGACCGTTGACGCTTGCGGCCATCAATGTTTCGGCCTCCAGCCAGAGGAGAACTGCGTGCCCCACGGTTCGATTTTTGAATCGCCGAGACGGGAAGCTCAAACGGGCACGGCGGATCTGCACCATATTCTCGTTGTCGACGACGACCCGATGGTGTGCATGGCCATCGAGATCTATCTGCAGCGGAATCATTTCCGGGTGACGATTGCCGACGGAGGAGAAGCCGGCCTCCGCGCTCTCGAGAACAAACAGGTCGACCTGGTGATGATCGACATCTTCATGCCGCACACGCGGGGGTTCGAGTCGATCCGGATCTTCCACGAGCACGCGCCGGCCATTCCGCTGATTGCGATGTCCGGCTACGCCTTCGCAAATTTGAACGCGCCCGCGCCCGACTTCCTCCGGATGGCGCTGGAGCTCGGCGCTGCGCGTTGCCTTCGCAAGCCGTTTACGCCGGATGCGATATTCGCTGCCATCAAGGATTGCCTCGCGCCGCATCGTGCTGTCACCGCAATTGGGTTGGCGCGGTAGCAATCGCGGCGGCCGCGAAATAAGCGTTCGTTTACCGCAAGCGCAGCTGTTGCGGATTGAGCAGGCGAGCAGCGGGCGGCGGTGTGAGCGATTCTGATTGCGCGTGATTTGATTCAATTCGCGCGGCCCGTGCATATCGTCCTTCGCCGACGGGATTTTTTGCGCACGTCGCAGTGTTGTTATCGGAGCGTTTACCTATCGCGCCTGTCGCGTGAGATGCGGCGCCGCTTTTGTCGCAAGACGCTATCGCAGGCCTCGAAGCGCAAACTTGTCTTCAATATCCGTATTAGCACGGAGGCTGAAATTAACGGGACCGTGAAAGGGGTTGTCTAACGATCCAGGCGCGGACCTCCGCCGAACTCCAGGTGCGGCCCAGGCGTCGAAGTCCGGCTCAGTAAGGCGTGGCTCATGGATGATCTGTTGCGGGAGTTTTTGACGGAGACCAGCGAGAGCCTGGACACCGTCGACAATCAGTTGGTGAAGTTCGAGCAGGAGCCGAACAACGCCAAGATCCTGGATAACATCTTCCGCCTGGTCCACACCATCAAGGGCACGTGCGGCTTCCTCGGTCTGCCGCGGCTCGAAGCGCTGGCGCATGCCGGCGAGACCCTGATGAGCAAATTCCGCGACGGCATGCCGGTGACGGCCGGCGCGGTGACGGTGATCCTGTCCTCGATCGACCGCATCAAGGAGATCCTCGCCGGGCTGGAGGCGACCGAAGCCGAGCCCGAGGGCACCGACCGCGATCTCATCGACAAGCTGGAAGCGATGGTCGAGCAGGGCATGGCGGCAATGGCCGCAGGTGCTGTTGCTGATGCACCGCCGCTCGTGCCGGAAGCTCCCACTCCCGTCGAAGCAAAGGCCGCACCGTCGAAAGAAAAAGAAATGACCGAGGGCACGCTGATCGACCAGACCCTGGAGCGTCCGCTGCGTCCGGGCGAAGTCTCGCTCGACGAGCTCGAGCGCGCCTTCCGCGAGACCGCGATCGACGCGCCGGCCCCCGTCGCCGAGGCGCCAGCGCCTGCGGCCAAAGAGATAAAACCCGCCAAGGAGAAGGCCGCGCCGAAGAAGTCGATGGCCGACGAGGGCGCCGCCGAAGGCGACCGCATCGCCAACCAGTCGATCCGCGTCAACGTGGATACGCTGGAGCATCTGATGACCATGGTCTCCGAGCTGGTCCTGACCCGCAACCAGCTGCTGGAGATCAGCAGGCGCAACGAGGACACCGAGTTCAAGGTGCCGTTGCAGCGCCTGTCCAACGTCACCGCCGAGCTGCAGGAAGGCGTCATGAAGACGCGCATGCAGCCGATCGGCAATGCCTGGCAGAAGCTGCCCCGCATCGTCCGGGATCTGTCGAGCGAACTCGGCAAGCAGATCGAGCTGGAGATGCACGGCGCCGACACCGAGCTCGACCGCCAGGTGCTCGACCTGATCAAGGACCCGCTCACCCACATGGTGCGCAACTCCGCCGACCATGGCCTGGAGACCCCCGCCGAGCGGCTCGCGTCCGGCAAGGGCGAGCAGGGCACCATCCGCCTGTCCGCCTATCACGAGGGCGGCCACATCATCATCTGCATCGCCGACAACGGCCGCGGCCTCAACACCGAGAGGATCAAGGCCAAGGCGATCTCCTCCGGTCTCGTCACCGAGGCCGAGCTCGAGAAGATGAGCGAAGCCCAGATCCACAAGTTCATCTTCGCGCCGGGCTTCTCCACCGCGGCCGCCATCACCTCGGTCTCAGGCCGCGGCGTCGGCATGGACGTGGTGCGCACCAATATCGACCAGATCGGCGGCACCATCGACATCAAGTCGGTCGCCGGCGAGGGCTCCTCCGTCACCATCAAGATCCCGCTGACGCTGGCCATCGTCTCGGCGCTGATCGTCGAAGCCGCCGGCGACCGCTTCGCGATCCCGCAGCTCTCGGTGGTCGAGCTCGTCCGTGCCCGCGCCAACAGCGAGCACCGCATCGAGCGCATCAAGGACACCGCGGTCCTGCGCCTGCGCAACAAGCTCTTGCCGCTGATCCACCTCAAGAAGCTGCTCAAGATCGACGACGGCGCCGCCAGCGATCCCGAGAACGGCTTCATCGTCGTGACCCAGGTTGGCAGCCAGACGTTTGGCATCGTGGTCGACGGCGTCTTCCACACCGAAGAGATCGTCGTGAAGCCGATGTCGACAAAACTGCGTCACATCGACATGTTCTCCGGCAACACCATTCTGGGCGATGGCGCGGTCATCATGATCATCGATCCCAACGGTATTGCCAAAGCGCTCGGCGCTGCCGGCTCCTCGGCCCATGACATGGGCGACGAGAACGGCGCGCATCACATCGGAAGTGGCGAGCAGACCACCTCGCTGCTCGTCTTCCGCGCCGGCTCCAGCCAGCCCAAGGCGGTCCCGCTCGGGCTCGTCACCCGCCTGGAAGAGCTGCCGGCCGACAAGATCGAGTTCAGCAACGGCCGCTACATGGTGCAGTACCGCGAGCAGCTGATGCCGCTCGTCGCCATGGAGAGCGTCACCATCGCCAGCCAGGGCGCCCAGCCGATCCTGGTGTTCGCCGATGACGGCCGCTCCATGGGCCTCGTCGTCGACGAGATCATCGACATCGTCGAGGAACGGCTCAACATCGAGGTCGGCGGCTCCGCCTCCGGCATTCTCGGCTCGGCCGTGATCAAGGGCCAGGCCACCGAGGTGATCGACGTCGGCCACTTCCTGCCGATGGCGTTCGCCGACTGGTTCACCCGCAAGGAGATGAAGCCGTCGCAGCACTCGCAGTCGGTGCTGCTGGTCGACGACTCGGCGTTCTTCCGCAACATGCTGGCACCCGTGCTGAAGGCGGCCGGCTACCGCGTCCGCACCGCGCCGACCGCGCAGGAGGGCCTGGCTGCACTGCGTGCGCAGAGCTTCGACGTGGTCCTGACCGACATCGAGATGCCCGACATGAACGGGTTCGAGTTCGCCGAAGTGATCCGCTCCGACACCAATCTGGGCGCGATGCCGATCATCGGCCTGTCCGCGCTGGTGTCGCCGGCGGCGATCGAGCGCGGCCGGCAGGCCGGCTTCCACGACTATGTCGCCAAGTTCGACCGTCCCGGTCTGATCGCGGCGCTGAAGGAGCAGACCGCGGGTGCCGCCGGCGCCTCCGAGCTGAACCGGGCTGCGGCGTAAACGGCGGGATCAGGAGACAAGCGATGAGCAACAAGACCCAGACCACCGAAGGCGCCATGGTCGAATACGTCACCGCGATGATCGGCGGCCAGCTGTTCGGTCTGCCGATCTCCCGCGTCCAGGACGTGTTCATGCCCGAGCGCGTCACCCGGGTTCCGCTGTCCTCGCGCGAGATCGCGGGCGTGCTGAACCTGCGCGGCCGCATCGTCACCGTGGTCGACATGCGCGCCCGGCTCGGCCTGCCCAAGCCCGAGGACGGCAAGACCCCGATGGCGGTCGGCGTCGACCTGCGCGGTGAATCCTACGGCCTCCTGATCGACCAGATCGGCGAGGTGCTGCGCCTTGCCGAGGCCGGCATGGAAGAGAACCCCGTCAACCTCGATCCCCGCATGGCCAAGCTCGCCGGCGGCGTCCACCGCCTCGACGGCCAGCTCATGGTCGTCCTCGACGTCGATCGCGTCCTCGAGCTTAAAACCGAAGTGCAAATGGCAGCCTGAGCTAACCGAAACATCGAAGCCGGAGAACCAAAATGAAGACATGTTTGGTGGTCGATGATTCCAGCGTCGTGCGAAAGATCGCGCGCCGGATCCTGGAAGGCCTGGAATTCGAAGTCACCGAGGCCGAGGACGGCTCGAAGGCGCTGGAGATCTGCCAGCGGCAGCTGCCCGATGCGGTGCTGCTCGACTGGAACATGCCCGTGATGGACGGCTTCGAGTTCATGGGCCACATGCGCCGCCTGCCCGGCGGCGACCAGCCGAAAGTGGTGTTCTGCACCACCGAGAACAACGTGGCTCATATCGCCCAGGCGCTCAGCGGCGGCGCCAACGAGTACATTATGAAGCCCTTCGATAAAGACATCATCGCCGACAAGTTCGCTGAAGTCGGCTTGATCCCGGTCGGACAAGCCATGGTCTGAGTATCTGGCCCGAGCGTTTCAGCCAGAGTGTCCCCAGTACAGCTTCCGAGAGGCTATCCGTGACCCCGACCGAGTATGAGTATCTGCGTAAGTTCCTGAGGGATCATTCCGGGCTCGACCTGTCCGCAGACAAGCAATATCTGATTGAAAGCCGGCTGTTGCCGCTCGCCCGCAAGGCCGGGCTCTCCGGGATCGGCGAGCTCGTGCAGAAGCTGCAGGGCGGCTCGAGCGCGCTCGTCACCAGCGTGGTCGAAGCCATGACCACCAACGAGACCTTCTTCTTCCGCGACAAGGTCCCGTTCGATCATTTCCGCGACACCATCATGCCTGAGGTCATCAAGGCGCGCGCCGGCCGACGGAGCGTGCGCATCTGGTGCGCCGCCGGCTCGACCGGGCAGGAGCCCTATTCGCTCGCGATGTGCCTGAAGGAGATGGGCGCGGCCCTGACCGGCTGGCGCGTCGAGATCATCGCGACCGACCTGTCGCAGGAGGTGCTCGAGAAGGCCAAGGCCGGCATCTACAGCCAGTTCGAGGTGCAGCGCGGCCTGCCGATCCAGATGCTGATGAAATATTTCAAGCAGACCGGCGAGACGTGGCAGATCAATCCCGAGCTGCGCGCGATGATCCAGCACCGGCAGCTCAACCTGCTGCATGATTTTGCCCAGCTCGGCACCTTCGATGTCATCTTCTGCCGCAACGTGCTGATCTATTTCGACCAGGACACCAAGATCAACATCTTCAACCGCCTCGCCCGCCAGATCGAGGGAGACGGCTTCCTGGTGCTGGGTGCAGCCGAAACCGTGGTCGGACTGACCGACACGTTCAGGCCGATCCCGGATCGTCGCGGCCTCTACAAGCCGAACGATCCGCGTGCAGCGGCAACCAAACCGGCTCTCGCCGGCGCCGCGCCGCCGCGCATGGCGGTGTTGGCAGGACGATAGGCATGGCAGAGGATGGCAAGGGCGCGGAGCGCGTCACGTTCAGTCGTGGCTATGATGTCTGCATCATGGCGATCGACGGCACGTGGCGGCGCGACTGCAAGCTCAATGCGATTTCCGACACCGACGCCATCCTCACGGTGGATGGCTCGATCCAGGGATTGAACCTGAAGGAATTCTTTCTGCTGCTGTCTTCGACCGGACTCGCCTATCGCCGTTGCGAGCTGGTGCGCGTCAACGGCGCCGAAATGGACATCCAGTTCCTGCGCGGCAAGAACCGGAAGAAGCGCGGCGCTTCCAGCGGCCGTGACGAGGCTGCGTGATTTTCACGCGCCCCTCATCGTCGTTCTCTGCGACGTTGGTTCACATTTGCTAAAACATCCAGACGAATTCGCCGCACCGGCTTTACGGGGTTGAAGCGCGATCCGTGTATCGATCGCTCGTCTCAATTCTCAGGATACGGTAATGCCAAGAAGCTCCCTCTCCCCCATCCCGTCAAACCTGCCCGACGTCGCCGAGCGGCGTGCGCTTCAGCTTCTGGTGGTCGACGACGACGCCACGCAGCGCAGCCTGATCACGGTCGCCGCCAGGCAGGCCGGCCATGAAGTCACGGTGGCGCCGTCCGTCGCCGAGGCGATCGAGAAGCTCCGCGCCGCCCGCTTCGACTGCGTGACGCTCGATCTCGTGCTGGAGGATGGCGACGGCATCGACGTGCTGCGCGAGATGGCGGCGGCGAAATTCGCAGGCCACGTGATCGTCATCAGCGGTATGGACGGCAAGCGCCGCAGCGCCGCCCGCAGCTTCGCCCGTTCCGTCGGGATCCAGCTCCAGGGCCTGCCGAAGCCGCTCGATCTCGCCGCGCTGCGGATCAGCCTCGCCAATCTCGGCAAGACCGCAATGGGGCTGCCGGCGATCCACACCTGGGGTGGCGTCGCTACCGACGCGATCGTGGAACGGCACCGCGCCTGAGGCGCGGAGCTGCCATGCGATCGGACGCGGGCACTGCGCCGCGCCGGTCGCAATTCAAGCCGGATTGCCGGATTCAGACAGGTATTGCAGGGCGTGGCCGAGGCCTGCCCGGCAGGCGTTGAGAGCGGCGTTCGCGGTGGCATAACGCGGCGTGACGTCATCGAGTATGAAGACGTCGGCGGAACCTTCCGGATCGTTGCTGTGTTCTTGATCCATGGCTGCGGCGATCCGGCGCATACTGGTCTCGATCTGCGCGATCAGCAAGCGAAGGTCGGCGGCGATCAATCGTTGGCTGTCGGCCTCGGATGTTGCGACCAGCGGCAGCGTATCGGCCAAATTTAGCATGGATATTCTCCGTCTCCTGCAATTAGGCGCAATGCCGCTACTTGTGCGTTAAGTCTATGTCCCGTACAAATACGGGTGGGCCGAATCCGCGCCGAACGCCATAACGGTTGGCGCGGACGCGAGTCCGTAATGCCAACTGGATGTGGCACATGGCCGAGCAAACCTCTCGTGGTGAAATCTTCGTGGTCGACGACGACCCTGCGGTTCGCGACACCTTGTCGATGGTGTTGAAGGCGGCGGGTTATGAGGTGATCTGTTTTGCGGACGGCGCAGCGCTGCTCTCCGTCGCGCGGAACCGTACGCCGGCTGCGATCCTGCTCGACGTGCACATTCCCGGAAAGTCGGGCCTCGACATTCTGAAGGAACTGCAGGGCGAAGATTATCCGGCGCCGATCTTCATGATCTCCGGGCAGGGCGACATCTCGATGGCGGTGGGCGCCATCAAGAGCGGCGCGCTCGATTTCATCGAAAAGCCGTTCCGCGGCAGCGAGATCGTCGGCCGGTTGGACGAGGCGATCGGAGCCTATGCACGCAGGCAGGCAGAGAGCGTATCGCCGAAATTCTCTTCGCTGCACTTCCCCGGACGCGAGCCGTTGACGCGGCGTGAGCGCGAGGTGCTGGAGCAGTTCGCTTCCGGTGCGTCCAACAAGGAAGCCGGCCGCACACTCGGCATCAGCCCACGCACCATCGAGGACCATCGCGCCAACATCATGAAGAAGCTCGGGGCGCGCAACGCCGCCGATCTGATCCGCATCGTGATGACCGCGGCCCAGCGCGCGTCGTAACGCGACTGGCCATCTCTCTCGTGCCCCGGCTCTGCGCCGCAGCGTTGCACGCTGCGCCTTGTCCGGGACACGGTTCCTCAACTGCTCAGCGCCTTGCGGATGATCCGCGCCAGATCGGATTTGCGATACGGCTTCGCCAGCAGCAGTACGCCTAAATCCAGCCGGCCGTGATGGATGATCGCGTTCTCCGTATAGCCTGAGGTGTAGACCACCCTGAGGTCCGGACGCGTCTTCGACACCTCGTCGGCAAGCTGCCGTCCGTTCAACTTGCCGGGCATGATGACGTCGGTGAACAGCAGGTCGAACGGCTTGCCGGTGGCGACGATCGTGAGCGCCTCCGCGGCGTTCGCGGCCTGCAAGGTGACGTAGCCGAGCGAATGCAGCTGCGCCAGCACGTAGTCGCGCACCAGCCGGTCGTCCTCGACCACGAGGATCGTCTCGTGTCCGCCCTCGATCGTCGACGGCGTCACGCCTTCGCCCACGGCCGCGGCCGTCTTGCCGGGCGGCAGATACATCTTGATCGTGGTGCCGTGGCCTTCCTCGCTGTAGATCTTGATGTGGCCCGTGGACTGCTTGATGAAGCCGTAGACCATCGAAAGCCCGAGCCCGGTGCCCTTGCCCGGTCCCTTCGAGGTGAAGAACGGATCGAACACCCGGGCCAGCATGTGCGCAGGAATGCCCGTGCCGGTGTCGCTCACGGCGATCAGCACATAGTGTCCGGGCCTGACGTCGTTGACGCTGGCATAGACCTCGTCGAGATAGGCGGCGCCGGTCTCCACGATCAGCTTGCCGCCGCCGGGCATGGCGTCGCGGGCATTGAGCGCGAGGTTGAGGATCGCGGTGGTGAGCTGGTTGGGGTCGACGATCGCGACGCAGCTCTCGTCCTCGAACACCGATTCGATCTGGATCTGCTCGCCCAGCGTCGGGCGCAACAGCTTTGCGGTGTCGATGATCAGCGCGTTGATGTCGACCTCGCGCGGCTGCAGCGGCTGCTTGCGCGCGAAGGCGAGCAGGTGCTGGGTCAGCTCGGCGCCGCGCCCTGCGGCCTCGTCGATCATCTTCGTGATCGCCGCAAGCTCCGGCTCCTTCGCCACCGCGTCGGCCAGGATCTCGATCGTCCCGGTGATGACGGTGAGGATGTTGTTGAAGTCATGCGCCACGCCGCCGGTGAGCTGGCCGACCGCCTCCATCTTGTCGGCGTGGCGGATGCGCTCCTCGGACGCGATCTTGTCGGTGAGGTCGCGGTAGAACACGTTGAACAGAATGCCTTCGCGGCGTCTCAGCGCCGTGACGCTCAGCTCAGCCCTGAATTCCTTGCCGTCGCGACGGCGAACCGTGAGCTCGCGGCGGCGGTTGAGCGTCTGGCCGTCCTGGGACTCGAGGAAGCGCGCGAGGCCGGCCTTGACCCGCTCCCGCTCGCTCTCGGCGACGATGAGGTCGACCCCATTCCTGCCCAGCGCTTCGTCGCGCCGCCAGCCGAACAGCTCCTCGGCCCGCGAGCTCCAGTTCAGGATGGTGCTGCGCTCGTCGGTCTGGACGAAGGCGTCGAGCGCGGTCTCGACGATATTGCGCGCGAGCAGCTCGCTTTCGCGCAAGGACTCTTCCGCGCGCCTCGCCTCGGTCATGTCGCGTCCGACGAAGAAGAAGCGTTTGGCCTGATCTGACCAGTTGCCGAGCCAGGACAGCCAGACCTCGCGTCCGTCCTTGTGGATGCAGCGGGTGTCGGCGAGCCTGGGGTGCCCGCCGCGCCGGAGCGCGCGCATCTCCTCGCGGGATTGCTCGAGATGCGCGGGATGGATGAAATCGACGCCGCTGCGGCCGATCATCTCGTCCGGCGGGTAGCCGAGCACGGCCTGGCTGCTCGGGCTGACCTGCACGATATGGCCCCGCGAATCCATGATCATGATCAGATCTTCTGAGGCGTCGAACAGCTGCCGCCGTTCCTCGATCTGCTGTTGCAGCGCGCGCTCGGTCCGTCGCGCATCGGTCAGGCGGCGCGCCGTGCCGGACGCGCCGATGATCTCGCCCGAATCGTCCCTGATCGGTGACAGGCTCACCGAGATTTCGACCGGACTGCCGTCCTTGCGCAGGCGCACCGTTTCGAAATGCTCGATCCGCTCGCCCGTCGCAATCCGCCGCAGATAGTCCTTGCCCTCTTCGCGGCGATCGGGTGGCAGGAGGATCAAGGTCGGCTGTCCGACCGCTTCCTCAGCCGTATAGCCGTAGAGGCGCTCGGCCGCCGCATTCCAGCCGATGATGATGCCGTCGAGCGTCTGCATGACGATCGAATCGTCGGAGGATTCGACCGCCGCGCTGAACAGGCGTTCGCGGACGGCGAGCTGGTCGCGCGCGGCCTCGGTGCGCCGCCGCTCCTCGACCTCATGCTCCAGCGCTGCCGTCTTCGCCCGCATTTCATCGATCAGACGGGCAAATGCCCGCGCCAGCACACCGGTCTCGCCGGGGGCGTCGGTTGGAATTCTGATGGAATTGTCCCGACCGAGCCACTCGACCGCCGCAGTGAGCTGCCCGATCGGCCGGGTCAACGACCGCGCCAGCAGCACGGCCAGTATGGCGGCGACCAGCACCGCGATGAGGCCTATCGTGATGGTCGATTTCTCGATGGTGACGGCCGGCGCCATGAAGACGGCGTTGGGCACGACGCGGATGACACCGACCCACTGGTCCTCGGCCAGGATTGCGGGTGCGATCGCGGTGCCGCTCGGCTTGCCGTCACTGCCCGGCACGACCTGGGTCGCACCCAGCGTCGATCCGGTGATGGCAGCGAAATAGGGGAAGTCGTTCTGCCAGCGTGTTGGGGTCCCCAGTTGCGAACCGAACTCGCGGGTGCGATCCGGATGCACGAGATAATCGCCGTTGCGGCCGACCACATAGACCGACTCACCGTTCCGGATCGATATCCTGATCCGGTCGAACACCTGGCGCATATCAACATTGACGACGACGATGCCGAACAGCCGGTGATCGGACCCAAACAGGGGCGCCGCGACGCGCAAGGTCGGAACATAGGGCATCTGAACCACGCCGTCGTCGACGTCCAGTTCGACCGGGGAGACGCTGACCTGGTCTTCTGCCAGCTTGATCGCCGCCTGGAAGAAGGAGCGCTCGCCCTTGTTCTGCAAGGCATCGTCGGGAACCGCACGCACCGCTCCGTTCGGGCCGGAGCGGTCGACGCGCAGATACTCGACGCCGTCGGCACCGATGATGCGGAATTTTGCGTAGGCCGGGTTGGCGCCGACGTCCGCCACGAGGCGCGTCAGCAATCGGTCGCGCCAGGTCTTCTCCGAGAGGTGGTCGACCGGATCGACCCCGTCGTTGAAATGGGCATCGATCATGCCGCGCGCGGCGGCACGGGAGCGGAACGTCGCAACGTCGGCGCGAGCGCCGTTCACATGCGCTTCGAGTTGCGAGGCCAGGAGCCGCGAGTGGCCCTCGATACGGTCGAGCACGCGCGGCAGGAACGCTTGTTCCAGGCTGTAGTGGCTCAGCCATCCGACAGCGGCGACCGCAGCCGCGACCAGCAGGATCATTGCGATGGCCAGCCGGGTCGCGAGGGTCATATCGGCCTTCGCGCCGCGTCGCGAGCGGTCCCGAATGTCCTGCTACGCTGCAACATGGATCGCCCCGTCATCGGCTGCCGGAGGCGGCATTGGCTTGCGGCGCGGATGTGAGGCAGCCGTCGACAGGGGCGAGCAGGGCGTCCGGCCGGAACGGCTTCTGCAGACTTGCGACCGCGCCGAGCTTGGTCGCCATCTTCAGAAAGTCCGGCTCGGCATAGGCGTCCGGGGCGACGGCGCGGCCGGAAATGACGATGATCGGAAGGGCCGGCTGCAGCACCCGGATGTGGCGCATCGTCTCCAGTCCGTCCATGCCGGGCATGAATATGTCGAGGAACAGGAGGTCGAACCGGCTCGCCTCGAACAGCGCAAGCCCCGTGTGGCCGTCGCCGGCGGCGGTGACGTGATGGCCGGCCCTCTCCAGGATCAGCCGGATCGTGATCTGCACGGCCGGGTCGTCATCCACAATCAGGATGTTGGCCACGTCTGAAACCCTCCGGGCCGGATGGGACGTTCCAGCGACCCCAAATCAAAGCATCAAATGCGAAATTGTTGCGCGGTTTCCGTCCGGCCTGCAAGCACTTCGCGGCGGACACCTTGTCTGCCTCGCGCGATTCCGGCGAGGTCGGCCATATGCATGCTTACGTGCACATGCGGTCCCTGACGCACGCCCGGATCGTGTCGCGGGCCTAATCGGTCAGGTATTCGGGATGGTGGCTCCGGATCTTGTCGAGCTCGCTGAGCGTGCCCGACAGGTGCTTGCGCAGATGCTGTTGCGCGGCGTCGGCGTCTCCGGCCTCGATCGCGCGCGTGATCAGCTTGTGGTGGCGGACGATGTTCTGGGCCTTGCCGGGCGAGGGCAGATGCAGCCGGCGCAGCCGGTCGATATGCCCGCTGCGGCTGCGCACCAGCGTCCACAGGTCTTGCTTTCCGGCGGCGGCGTAGAGCTGCGCGTGAAAATCATTGTCGCCGGCGATGAAGCTCTCGAAGTCCCCGGCCTTGGCGAATTGCTGCTGGAGCGCGATCGCGTGGTCAAGGCGGATGACCAGGGCCTGGTCATGTTGTTCCGCGAGCATCCGGACGATTTCGAGCTCCAGCGCCTGGCGCAGGAAATGGGCCTGCTCGGCGCGGCCGACGTCGACCCGGCTGACCACGGTCGCGTGCTGCGGAAACACGTCGACGAGCCCTTCCTCCTCCAGCCGCATCAGCGCATCGCGCACCGGTGTCGAGCTGACGCCGAACTGGCCGGCAAGCTCGGCGCGTGACAGGGGCGCGCCCGGCGGCAGTTCCAGGGCGATGATCGCATTGCGCAGCCGCTCGAACACCTGCGGCGCGGCCTGGCGGGCGCGGTCGAGCCTTGAAACGGCTTTTGCGGGTCGTGCCGCGCGCGGCGCGGTATCGGTTGCTTCCATGGCGGGTCCCGCGGGCTTGCCTTTGATGCACTAATATATTAGTGCATCAGCAGGGTCAACGCAGCTCGACGCTGGCCGGAGGAAACACACAACAATGATCAAGCATCTTCGTAGCAAGCTTGCGGCTGCCGCCCTGATCGCCGCAACCGTCCTTCCGGTATCCGCGGCGCATGCGCAGCAGAAATCCGAGATCTCGCTGTCGCGCCAGCCCGGCATTTTCTACATGCCGAGCCACATCATGGAAAAGCAGAAGCTGATCGAGAAGCACGCAGCTTCGCTCGGCGTACCCGGCGTCACCACCAAATGGGTGACCTTTTCCGGCGGCGGCGCACAGACCGATGCGCTGCTCGCCGGCGGCGTCGACATCCTCAACACCGGCACCGGCAATCTCCTGCTGTTATGGGACCGCACCCGCGGCGGCGTGAAGGGCATCGTCGCGACCTCGGCGCAGCCGATGACGCTGATCAGCCGCGATGCCAACATCAAGTCGATCAAGGATTTTGGTCCGAGCGACAAGATCGCGGTGCCGACGGTGAAGGTTTCCACGCAGGCGATCGTACTCCAGATCGCCGCCGCCGAGGCATTTGGTGCCGACCAATGGTCGAAACTGGACGCCAACACCGTGCAGCTTGGCCATCCCGACGCCTATGCGGCGCTGTCCAATCCCAAGCACGAGGTCCACACCCATTTCTCGATCCCGCCCTTCACCTTCCTCGAGCTGAAGAACGTGCCGGGCGCGCATGTCGTGCTGAATTCGCCTGACGTGATGGGCGGTCCGCTGAGCCAGGCGCAGTTCTTCACCACGACGAAATTCGCCGACGCCAATCCGAAGATCATCCAGGCGGTGCGCGATGCCACCAAGGAAGCGCAGGATCTGATCCGCAGCGACACCAGGCAGGCGGTCGAGATCTACAAGGAGATCACCGGCGACAAGACCTCGGTGGAAGAGCTGCTCGATCTCCTGAAGGAGCCCGGCATGATGGAATGGAATCTCGAGCCGCAGGGCACGATGAAGTTCGCAGCCCATCTGTTCAAGACCGGCACGCTGAAGAACCAGCCCAAGGCCTGGACCGACTATTATCTCCCCGTCGCGCACGACCTGAAAGGCAACTGATGGCGCTGCTCGACGTCAATGGGGTGACGCTGCGCTACAAGACCTCCAGCGCGGTCGTCACCGCCACCGAAAGGGTCAGCTTCACCGTCGACAAGTCCGACCGCTTCGTGCTGCTCGGGCCGTCCGGCTGCGGTAAGTCGACCCTGCTCAAGGCCGTCGGCGGCTACATGACGCCGAGCGAGGGCCGCATGACCATCAACGATCGCGAGATTCATGGTCCCGGCGCCGACCGCATGATGATCTTCCAGGAGTTCGACCAGCTCCTGCCCTGGAAGAGCGTGCTCGCCAACGTGATGTTTCCGTTGCTGACCGCGCGAAAGCTGTCGCGCAAGGACGCCGAGGCCCGCGCGCGGTCCTATATCGAGAAGGTCGGTCTCACCCGCGTCGTCGACGCCTATCCGCACACGCTGTCGGGCGGCATGAAGCAGCGCGTTGCGATCGCGCGCGGCATGGCGATGGAGCCCGATATCCTGCTGATGGACGAGCCGTTCGCCGCGCTCGACGCGCTGACGCGGCGCACCTGCCAGGACGAGCTGCTCCAGCTCTGGAGCGAGACCAAATTCACGGTGCTGTTCGTGACGCATTCCATCGCGGAAGCGATCCGCATCGGCAACCGCATCCTGCTGCTGTCGCCGCATCCCGGCCGGGTCAAGGCCGAGGTCGTCGATGTCGACAAGGTCTCGAATGGAGACGGCAGCGCCGGCCGGCTGGAGAAGGAGATCCACGATCTCCTGTTCGCGGCCGAAGCCACGTCGCACTAGGGGAGCCTGTCATGGGCGAAGCGAGAATATTGCTGCGTGACGCGTCGGTTGCCGCGACCGGCGCTGCGGGCGAGGTCGAGCGCAAGCTGAGCGTGCCGGAGCTGTTGTGGAACGACGGTTTTGTCCGCAAGACCGTCATCATCCTGTTCCTGGCGGCGGTCTGGGAGGCCTACGGCGTCGCTCTCGACAATCCGCTGCTGTTTCCAACGCTGCACGACACCATCGTGACGCTATGGGAGCGCGTCAAGGACGGCACCATTCCAATGCGCGCCTGGACCTCGCTGAAGGTGCTGTTCATGGGCTATTCGGCCGGCATCGTGCTGGCCGCGATCTTCACTGTGCTCGCCATCTCGACGCGGATCGGCACCGACTTCCTGGAAACGGTCACGGCGATGTTCAACCCGTTGCCGGCGATCGCGCTGTTGCCGCTCGCGTTGATCTGGTTCGGCCTCGGCAATGGCAGCCTCGTCTTCGTGCTGATCCACTCGGTGCTGTGGCCGGTCGCGCTCAACACCCATTCCGGCTTCAAGAGCGTGTCCAACACGCTGCGCATGGTCGGGCGCAATTACGGCCTGCGCGGGTTGCCCTACGTCGCAAAGATTCTCATCCCCGCCGCGTTCGGCTCGATCCTTACCGGCCTCAAGATCGGCTGGGCCTTTGCATGGCGTACCCTGATCGCGGCTGAGCTGGTGTTCGGCGTGTCGTCGGGCCAGGGCGGGCTTGGCTGGTTCATCTTCGAGAACCGCAATCTCCTCGACATACCCGCAGTGTTCGCGGGCCTCTTGACGGTGATTATCATCGGGCTTTTTGTCGAGAACCTGATCTTCCGCGCCATCGAGCGGAACACCGTCCAGAAATGGGGCACCCAATCATGACCAAGAAGAAAATCACGCCCGACCAGCTCCGCAGCGCGCGCTGGTTCGCGCCCGACGACCTCCGCTCGTTCGGCCACCGCTCCCGCACGATGCAGATGGGCTACGCCCCGGAGGAATGGAAGGACCGCCCGATCATCGCGATCCTCAACACCTGGTCGGACGCGCAGCCCTGCCACATGCACTTCAAGTCGCGCGTCGACGACGTCAAGCGCGGCATCCTGATGGCCGGCGGCCTGCCGATCGAGCTGCCGGCGCTGTCGCTGTCGGAATCGCTGTTGAAGCCGACCACGATGCTCTACCGCAATCTGCTGGCGATGGACGCGGAGGAGCTGCTGCGCAGCCATCCCGTCGACGGCGTGGTGCTGATGGGCGGCTGCGACAAGACCACGCCGGCGCTGCTGCTCGGCGCGACCTCGATGAACATCCCGGCGATCTATCTGCCGGCGGGACCGATGCTGCGCGGCAATTGGAAGGGCAAGACGCTCGGCTCCGGCTCCGACGGCTGGAAATACTGGGACGAGCGGCGCGCCGGAAAAATCTCCGACAAGGACTGGCTCGATATCGAAGCCGGCATCGCGCGGAGCTACGGCACCTGCATGACCATGGGCACGGCCTCGACCATGACCGCGATTGCTGAGGCGATCGGCATGACGCTGCCGGGCGCCTCCTCGATTCCGGCAGCGGATGCCAACCACATCCGCATGGCCAGCGAATGCGGCCGCCGCATCGTCGAGATGGTGTGGGAGGACTTGACGCCGAAGACGATCCAGACCCGCAAAGCCTTCGAGAACGCAATTGCTGTGGCCATGGCGATGGGCTGCTCGACCAACGCGATCATCCATCTGATCGCGCAGGCCCGCCGCGCCGGCCTCGACATCGGCCTCGATGATTTCGAGATCGCGAGCCGCAAGGTGCCTGTCATCGCCAACGTCCGCCCGAGCGGCGATGCCTATCTGATGGAGGATTTCTTCTACGCCGGCGGCCTGCCGGCGCTGATGGGCCAGATCAAGCCGCATTTGCATCTCGACTGCATCACCGTTACCGGCAAGACGCTCGGCGAAAACATCGAAGGCGCCGAAGTGCACAATGCCGATGTCATCCGCGGCGTCGACAATCCCATCTACAAGGAAGGCGCGCTCGCCGTGCTGAAGGGCAATCTCGCGCCCGACGGCTGCGTCATCAAGCCGTCCGCATGCGCGCCGCGCTTTCTCAAGCACACCGGCCCTGCGCTGGTGTTCGACGACTATCCCTCGATGAAGAAGGCGGTCGACGATCCCAACCTGGATGTCACCGAGGATCACATCCTCATCCTGCGCAATGCGGGGCCGCAGGGCGGGCCGGGCATGCCGGAATGGGGCATGCTGCCGATCCCGACAAAGCTCGTGAAGCAGGGCGTGCGCGACATGGTGCGGATCTCGGACGCGCGCATGAGCGGCACGAGCTACGGCGCCTGCATCCTGCACGTTTCGCCGGAGTCCTATATCGGCGGTCCGTTGGCGCTGGTGCGGAATGGCGACCGCATCACGCTCGACGTCGCCGCGCGCACCATCAATCTCGATGTCCCCGAAGCCGAGCTCGACAAGCGCCGCGCCGCCTGGAAGCAACCCGAGCGCCGCTTCGAACGCGGCTATGGCTGGATGTTCACCAAGCACATCAAGCAGGCCAATGACGGCTGCGACTTCGATTTCCTGGAGACCGATTTCGGCGCGCCGATCGGCGAGCCGTCCATTTACTGACCGTCGTTCCGGGGCGCGCGTAGCGCGAACCCGGAACCCATTTCACCGCGTTGCGTGCGGCCCGATGGATTCCGGGCTCGCCGCTGCGCGGCGCCCCGGAATGACAAGAGGATACACATGACCAAACTCACCGAAGCCACCCGCAACAAGCTCAAATCCGTCTCCACTGCCACCGTCGCTACCGCGCTGTTCAAGCGCGGCCTGCGCATCCAGATGATCCAGGATGTGCACCCGCTCGGCGCCGACCAGCCGACCATGGTCGGCGAGGCCTTCACGCTGCGTTACATGCCGGCGCGCGAGGACCTCAACACCATCGACGTCTTTAGGGATCGCTCCCACCCGCAGCGCAAGGCGGTCGAGGATTGTCCGCCGGGCGCCGTGCTGGTGATGGACAGCCGCAAGGACGCGCGCGCGGCCTCGGCTGGCGCGATCCTGGTGACGCGCCTGATGAAGCGCGGCGTCGCCGGCGTCGTCACCGATGGCGGCTTTCGCGATTCCGCCGAGATCGCGAAGCTTGGCATTCCCGCCTACCATCATCGTCCCTCGGCGCCGACGAACCTCACGCTGCACCAGGCGATCGAGATCAACGTTCCCATCGGCTGCGGCGATGCGCCGGTATTTCCGGGCGACGTCATTCTCGGCGACAGCGACGGCGTCATCGTGATCCCCGCGCATCTCGCCGATGAGATCGCCAACGAAACCTTTGAGATGACCGCGTTCGAGGATTTCGTCACCGAGGAAGTCGGCAAGGGCCGCGGCATTTTTGGGCTCTATCCCGCCACCGATCCGCAGACGCTCACCGACTTCGCGGAATGGCGGAAGAAGAACGGCCGCTAGGCCGAAGCTAAGTCACGTCAAGAAACGAGCCGGCGCATCAAGCGCCGGCCTTTTATCGAGCAGGGAGGATTGTTATGAATTTCACGCGACGTAGTCTCATGGCCGGCGCCGGTGCGACGGCGGCTTCCGCACTTCTGGCCCGCGCCGCCGGTGCCCAGTCGTTTCCGTTCACGCCCAACCAGCGCTACCCCGATCCCGCCGTCCAGATCCTCGATCCCAGCTTTGGAAAATACCGGCTCTATTCGTCGACGGTCGAGCAGGTCGCAACAGGCATGCGCTGGGCCGAAGGCCCCGCCTATTTCCCCGAGGGCGGTTATCTGCTGTTCTCGGACATTCCCAACAACCGGATCATGAAGTTCGACGAGAAGACCGGGCAGACCAGCGTGTTCCGCGCCAACGCCAACTACGCCAATGGCAATGCGCGCGACCGCCAGGGCCGCCTCGTCACCTGCGAGCACTCCGTGACCCGCCGCATCACCCGCACCGAGAAGGACGGCAAGATCACGGTTCTTGCCGACAAGTTCGAGGGCAAACGGCTGAACGCGCCGAACGACATCGTGGTGAAGTCCGACGACAGCATCTGGTTCACCGATCCCTTGTTCGGCATCAACGGCGAGTGGGAAGGCAACAAGGAGAAGTCCGAGCAGGCCACCACCAACGTCTATCGCATCGCCAAGGACGGCAAGATCAGCGCCGTCCTCACCGACCTCGTCAATCCCAACGGCCTCGCCTTCTCGCCGGACGAGAAGAAGCTCTACATCGTCGAATGGAAGGGCACGCCCAACCGCAGCATCTGGAGCTACAATGTCGGCGACGACGGCAGCTTGAGCGGCAAGACCAAGCTGATCGATGCCGCCGACCAGGCCTCGCTCGATGGTTTTCGCGTCGATCGCGACGGCAATCTCTGGTGCGGCTGGGGCTCCAACGGCGCGCTGCAATCCGAACCCACCGACATCGGCGGCCGCAAGGTCTTTCAGCTCAGGGGCAAGTCGGAAGATCTCGACGGCGTGATGGTGTTCAACGCGGACGGCAAGCCGCTCGCCTTCATCAAGCTGCCCGAACGTTGCGCCAACCTCTGCTTCGGCGGCCCGAAGAGCAACCGGCTTTATATGGCGAGCAGCCACTCGGTGTATGCGCTGTACGTCGAGGCGCATGGGGCGGTGTGAGGCAGAGCTGACCAGCTAAGCTGCCGTAGGGTGGGCAAAGCGAAGCGTGCCCACCGCTCTCGTCGCAATTGCTGAAAGATGGTGGGCACGGCGCGGTGCGCCTTTGCCCACCCTACAGAGCTGCCGAATTCCTTCGCCTCTCCCCGCGTGCGGGGAGAGGCCCGTAGCCCGGATGGAGCACAGCGCAATCCGGGGCGGTCTTGCCGTCTGCACGAATCCCGGATTTCGCCGCGCTCCATCCGGGCTACAAGGTCACGCCTCCGGCATCCCCGCTGCCCAAAGCGCGAACGCATAGACGATTGCGACTTCATCGAGCCGGTCAAACCGCCCCGATGCGCCGCCGTGGCCGGCACCCATGTTGGTGCGGAGCAACACCGGGCCGCCGCCGCTCATGGTGGCGCGCAGGCGTGCGATCCACTTCGCGGGCTCCCAATAGGTCACGCGCGGATCGGTCAGGCCGCCCATCGCCAGGATCGCCGGATAGTCCTTGGCCGCGACATTGTCGTACGGCGAGTAGGACAGGATGGTGCGAAAATCCTTCTCGCTCTCGATCGGGTTGCCCCATTCCGGCCATTCCGGCGGCGTCAGCGGCAGCGTGTCGTCGAGCATGGTGTTGAGCACGTCGACGAACGGCACTTCGGCGACGATGCCCGCGAACAGCTCGCCGGCGCGGTTGGCCACCGCGCCCATCAGCATGCCGCCGGCCGAGCCGCCATGGCCGACGATGCGCTTTGCACTCGTGTACTTCGCATCGATCAGCGCCCGTGCGCTGGCGGCGAAATCGTCGAACGAGTTCGTCTTCTTCTCGCGCTTGCCGTCGAGATACCAGCCCCAACCCTTGTCGGCGCCGCCGCGAATATGGGCGATGGCGTAAACAAAACCGCGGTCGACCAGCGACAGGCGGTTGGCGTTGAACGAGGCCGGCATCGCCATGCCGTAGGAGCCGTAGCCGTAGAGCAGCAGCGGCGCCGAACCGTCGAGCTTCAGGCCGCGGCGATGGAGGATCGAGACCGGCACCTCGGCGCCATCCTGCGCCTTCGCCATGATGCGCGTCGTGACATAGTCGGCCGCATCGTGGCCGGACGGAATCTCCTGGCGCTTGCGTAAGGTCCGCGTGCGCTTGACCATGTCGTAGTCATAGACTTCCGACGGCGTCGTCATCGACGAATAGGCGAAGCGCAGATTCGTCGTCTCGAATTCGTAGGAGCCCATCGTGTCGAGCGAATAGGCCGCCTCGTCGAAGGCGATGGCGTGCTCGTCCCTGGTCGCGAAATCGCGGATCACGACCGACGGCAGCGCATTGGCGCGCTCCAGCCGCACCAGATGGCCGGCATAGAGATCGAGGTCGATGATGTAGACGCCGGGACGATACGGGATCAGGTCGCGCCAGTTCTTGCGCTCGGGTGCGCCAAGCGGCGCGGTGACGATCTTGAAATCGATGGCGTCATCGGCATTGGTGAGGATGAAGAGCTCTTCGCCACGGTCGGCCAGCGAATATTGCACGCCGTCCTCGCGCGCCGCGACCAGCCGCGGCGGCGCTTCGGGGTGAGCGAGATCGATCAGCCGCTGCTCGGAGGTCTCGTGATCGCCGCCCGCGATCACGCAGAAGCGTCCGCTGGTGCTCTCATGCAGATGGGTGAACCAGCCGGAATCCTGCTCCTCATAGACGAGCGTGTCGTCGGCCTGCCTGGTGCCGAGCTTGTGCAGCCACACCTGCATCGGGCGATGGTTGTCGTCGAGCTTCACGTAGAAGAAGCTCTTGCAGTCCTTGCTCCAGACGATGCCGCCGTCGGTCTCCTCGACCAAATCGTCAAGATCCTTGCCCGTGGCCCAGTCGCGGACGCGGATGGAGAAATATTCCGAGCCCTTGGTGTCGGCGCTCCAGGCTTGCAGCTTGTGATCGTTCGAGTGGCGGCTGCCGCCGAACTTGAAATATTTGTGGTCCTTCGCGAGCGCATCGCCGTCGAGCACGATCTGGCCCTCGCCGCCGTCGCGCGGCATGCGGCCGAACAATTCGTGCTGCCCACCCTCGCGAAACCTGCGGAAATAGGCGAACGGGCCGTCGGGCGAGGGCACGCTGGAATCGTCCTCCTTGATCCGCCCGCGCATCTCGCGCACCAGCATCTTCTGAAGTGACGAGGTGTGACCGAGCAGGCTCTCGGTGTAGCCGTTCTCTTCATCGAGATATTTGCGGATGTCGGGATCGAGCACGGCGGGATCCCGCAGCACCTCCTGCCATTTCTCATCCTTCAGCCAGGCGTAGTCGTCGGTCACGGTGATCCCGTGCCGCGTGAAGGAATGCGGCCGGCGCGGGGCGACGGGGGGCTGGGAAGGTGTCTTGGCTTGTGTCACTCGGTCCTCATCATCTCGTACTCGCGCTGCGTTCCCTCTTTACCTCTCCCCGTAAGAACGGGGAGAGGGAGAAGAGGCAGGCGCGTGTTCCACCTTATATCGTCCCGATTCCGCGAATTGCCAGCGCCGCTGCGCCAAGGACTGCGCCAAGTCGCCGGGTTGTTGATCGCCCCCTTGTATGCTTTAGGGGCGATATCCCGCCGCCGGTCCAGCCTGATGCTGTTCAATTCCTACCCGTTCATCCTGCTGTTCCTGCCGGCCGTGCTGGCCGGCTATTTCTGGCTCGGGCGGCGCAGCAATCTGGCGCCGGTGATCTGGCTGGCGCTAGCCTCGCTCGCCTTCTACGCCATCGGCAGCTGGCAGTTCGTGGCCCTGCTGCTGATCTCGATCGCCTTCAACTACGGCGTCGGCTATCTCCTGATCGCGGCGAAGCTCGCCCCAATGCAACGAAAGGCGGCGCTCGCGCTCGGCGTCGTCGGCGACCTCCTGATGCTCGGCATCTTCAAATATGCCGGCTTCGTCGCCGAGAACATCAATGCGCTGGCCGGCACGCATGTCGCGGTCCACATCCTGCTGCCGGTCGGCATCTCCTTCTACACTTTCACCCAGATCGCGTTCCTGGTGGATGCGTATCGTGGCCAGGTCGCGCGTTACGCCTTGCCGCACTATGCGCTGTTCGTGACCTACTTTCCGCATCTGATCGCGGGGCCGATCCTCCACCACAAGGACATGATTCCGCAATTCGAGCGGAAGGAGACCAAGTATCCGGACGCGCACCTGATCCTGTGCGGAATCGTCATCTTCGCGATCGGCCTGTTCAAGAAGACCTGCCTTGCCGACGGCATCCAGCCCCTGGTGGCGCTCGCCTTCGAGGCGCGCTCGCCGAGCTTTGATCAGGCCTGGTGTGGTGCGCTCGCTTACTCGTTCCAGCTCTATTTCGACTTCTCCGGCTATTCCGACATGGCGATCGGGATATCGCTGATGTTCGGCATCTTCCTGCCGGTGAATTTCAACTCGCCCTACAAGGCCACCAGCATCGTCGAGTTCTGGCGCCGCTGGCACATGACCTTGTCGCAATTCCTGCGCGACTATCTCTACATCTCGCTCGGCGGCAATCGTCGCGGCCGCGTGCTGCGCTACGTTAATCTGATGATCACGATGCTGCTCGGCGGGCTCTGGCACGGCGCGGCCTGGACTTTTGTCGCCTGGGGCGCGCTGCATGGCGCCTATCTCTGTGTCAATCATGCCTTCAACGCGCTGGTGCCCAACGTCCCGACGTTGCTCCTGCGTCCGGTCCGCATCGTCGGAGCCGTGCTGACGTTCCTCGCCGTCGTCGTGGCCTGGGTTTTCTTCCGCGCCGAGAGCGTTACTTGGGCGCTGCGCGTCCTCCACGCGATGGCCGATCCGTCGAATATCGTCCTCGGCCGCGAGGAGGTCGCCGCATTGGTTCTGGTGTCGATCTACGCCGCACTGGTATGGCTGGCGCCGAACACGCAAGCGATCATGGGATACGATCACGACAATCGCAGGGTCGGCGAGGCCCTGCCGGCAGGGCGGATGCGGCCGCTGTTTCTCTACGGCGCGTCGCTGGTGCTCGCTCTCGGGATTCTCGGCATCCAGAGCCACAGCGAATTCATCTATTTCCGGTTCTGATGCGGGGCAATTTCACACATCTGGGACGTCTTCTGCTCGCCAGCATCGCCTGCGTGCTGGGCGCGGCGGTGCTCACCTATCTCGTCGATCCCCTGCAACTGTTCCGCCCGTCGCGACTGGCCTTCTATTCCGACGACACGCGCGTGCAGAATGCCGGGTTGATCCGCAGCCAGTCGTTCGACACCGCCTTCATGGGCACCTCGCTCGCGATCCATTTCCGCCAGAGCGACATCGATCGCGCGCTCAGCGTCCACTCGCTCAAGCTGGCGATGACCGGGTCCAATTCGCGCCAGCAGGGCTTTGTGCTGGAGCGGGCGATCGAGCGCGGTGCCCGGCGCGTGATCTGGGCGATGGACGATTTCATCTTTGTCGATGCGGCCGATATCGAGGCCGATCCCTTTCTGTCCGTCGATCTCTATCGCCAGACAACGAAGGGCATCGCGTCCTATCTGTTCAGCGCCGCGATGGCGAAGGAATCCTTGTTCGCGCTGCTGCGGTCGATCCCGCCGCTGCAGCAGAAGCTGACCCAGGCGGCGCCGTTTCTCCCCGTCAAGTTTGCGCTGTCCGACGTCGACGACATCTACGCGCTGCCGCGCGATTTCGACATTGCGCGTGACTACAATGCGAACAAGACGCTTGCCTCGTTCGCCTACATCACGAGCCCCGTGCGCAGCCGCTTCCTCGGCGAAGGCTACGGCTACGACGCCATGCTCCGGCATTTCGAGCGCGACGCCGTCGGCTTGATCACGCGTCATCCGGACGTGACCTTCGACATCTACCTCCCGCCCTATTCGATCCTGCAATTCGTCGCGATGCGCGATGCCTCGCCTGCGACGCTGAAGATCGTCACCGACCTCACCGCGCGCATCGCCGAGCGGCTGACGCAGCTTCCGAATGTGCGTCTGTACGATTTCCGCGCGATCAGGGCGGTGACGCACGATCTCGATAACTACAGCGACGTCATCCACCATTCGCCGGCGGTGGACGCGATGGTGCTGAATTGGCTGGCGCGTGGAGAGTATCGCGTCGATCCTGAGGCGCCGCTCGCGTCGCTTGATGCGCTGAAGGTTCAAGTCGAAGCGTATCGAGTCGCGCGCTGAACTTCCCCTCTCCCCCTGTGGGAGAGGGTGGCTCGCCGCGTAGCGGCGAGACGGGTGAGGGGTATCTATCCGCAAGTCCATCTCGCAATTGAGTTCGCTGAGACAACCCCTCATCCGGCGCCATAGCCGAAGCTTCGCTTCGGCGTTCCTAAGAACGGCGGCCGAAGGCCGCCTACGCCACCTTCTCCCACAAGGGGAGAAGGAAGAAAGCGCGCCTACACCGCCACCTGCTCGCCGAGATACGCGACCGCGGCTTCCAGCCCGCCCTTGCCGTGCGGGATCTTCAGCGCATTCAGCCCGATCTCGACCACCCCCAACGTGCCGAGCAGCATCGGCGCATTGACGTGGCCCATATGGGCGATACGGAAGGCTTGTCCCGAGAGATCGCCGATGCCGGTGCCGAGCACGACGCCGCACTTGTCCTTGCAATAGCGTTGCAGCAGCGCGGGATCATGGCCGTTGCTCATGGTCACCGTGGTCACGGTGTTGGAGCGCTCGCTCGCCTCCGCGACGTTGAAGCCGAGCACCTGGCCTTCCGACCAGGCGGAGACGGCGCGGCGCGCGGCTTCGCCGAGCAGGCTGTGGCGGCGGAACGCGTTTTCGAGCCCTTCCTCGTGCAGCAGGTCGATCGCCTTGCGCAGCGCGAACAACAGATGCACCGGCGCGGTGCCGGCATATTTGCGATAATTCTCGCTGCCCTCGCGCTCGCTCCAGCTCCAATAGGGCGTCGACATGTTGGCCTTCTTCTGCACCTCGAGTGCGCGCGCGTTCGCCGCGACGAAGCCGAGGCCGGGCGGCGTCATCAGGCCCTTCTGCGAGCCGGACATCGCGACGTCGATGCCCCATTTGTCCATCTCGAACGGCATGCAGCCGAGCGAAGCGACGGTGTCCACCATATACAGAGCGGGATGGCCACTCGCCTTGATCGCCTTGCCGATCGCCTCGATGTCGTTCTGCACGCCCGAGGCCGTATCGACCTGGACGACGACGACGGCCTTGATGGTGTGCTCCTTGTCGCGGCGCAGGCGCTCCTCGACCTCGTGCGGCCGCACCGCGCGGCGCCAGTCGCCCTTGAGCACCTCGACCTCGGCGCCCATCAGGGCGGCGGCGTTGCCCCAGCCGATCGCGAAGCGCCCACTCTCCAGCACCAGCACCTTGTCGCCGCGCGACAGCACGTTGCTCAGCGCGGCTTCCCAGGCGCCATGGCCGTTGGCGATGTAGATGTAGGACTTGCCCTTGGTCGCGAACAGCTTCGAGATGTCTGCGAGAAGTGTATCGGTCAGCTCGTGCATCTCTTTGGAGTAGATGTCGATCGCCGGACGATGCATCGCCTGCAGCACCTCGTCGGGCATCGTGGTGGGCCCGGGGATGGCCAGAAATTCCCGGCCCGCGCGAACGGTCATTGCTGTTGGTCCTTGTTGCTTGAGAACAGGCTGGTGGGTCGCTGACTCACGTTCTACGCGCCGTGGAAGCCCAAGAAAAGCACGCAAAACGCAGGTCTGGGGTGGTTTTTGTTTCGAGCATGGTCTTGTCGGAAAACCGCCTCACACTTTTCAGGACCATGCACTCATCTCTTGGTCTCGCGGCAGCCGGCGGCTTCGGCCTCTTCCACCGAGCAGAACCAGCGGGTGCCCTTGCTGATCTTCATCTTGATCTGGGTGTACCAGCGGCTGGTCGGCTGGTGATAGATGCACTCGCCGGCGGTGTTGACGTTGCCCTTGATGGTGCAGTCCGGCGAGGGCGCGACCGGCCCGGAGGCCGAGGCGAGCAGCACCGCATGCGCGCCCTCGGGCGGCTTGGTCGCGCCCAGGATGGTGGTCTTCTTGTTGCGGACGCGCCAGTCCCACGGCGCGATGAAGGCGCCCTGCCACATGCCGGCCTTTGCCTCGCGCGCGGCGGCCTCATCGGGTTCGTAGTCGTGAGAGACGCGGGTGTAGGCGAGTGCCCAGCCGCTGCGCACCAGCCATTTCTGGATGTCCTCGCCGCCGACCTCGCAGCGCGCCACGGTGCGGCCGCGCCGGTCGATCGCGCGGGCGTGGCAGACCCAGCTCTTGCCTTCGGTGTATTTGGCGAGCTCGTCGCGCGCCGCGATGCCGCAGGTCCAGCGTTCGGTTTTTGTATTGAGGCAGAGCTGGTCGACCGCGGGCGCGTCGATGCCGCCGAGCCGGACCCGCGTGTTCCCGATCAGGACGGAATCGCCGGAGCGAACCTTTGCGGTGCCGGTGATGTCGGCGGCCTCGGCCAGCGAGGGGATGGCGAGCAAAGACAGCGCAATCAGGAATTTTCGCAACATGCCGGTCCGCGTGTGAGGAAAATCTCGATAGACGTCGCAATTGTGGTCGGCTTTTGGCCGCCCGGCCAGCGCCTGCCTAACGATTGAGCTTTCAACTTCCCGTCATTGTGGCGGGGGCTTGCTTACCCTCCCCTGGAGGGGGAGGGTCGGCACGCGATCGAGCGAAGTGAGATTGCGTGACGGGGTGGGGTGATCTCTCCACTCGGGCGCTGTTCGTCGCGGAGAGACCGTCACCCCACCCCGCTCGCGCTGCGCGCGATCGACCCTCCCCCTCCAGGGGAGGGTAAGAGCGAACCCTCACCCCCGCGCCATCGCCCGCTTCGCCACGGCCAGCCCCATCAGCACGAAGGCCGACGTCACCTCGGGACCACCGACCAGAATCCGCGTCGGCGTCTTCATCTTGTTCCATTCATAGGCGCGGAACGGGCCGCGGCGACCGCCTTCGCCGAGGCTCGCGACGATCACGTTCAGCGCCGGCGCGAAGGCGCGCGGATCGGCGCCGAGATGGCCGAGTGCGATCAGCGCCAGCGCCGCGTCGAACACGTTCATCTCCCCGGCCATCAGCTCGCCCTTGACGTAGGAGAGCACGCGATGGCGGATGAAATCGAAATCGCCGTCGGGGTCGATCGCCGCCTGCGCCGCCAGCGGCAGCGCCAGGAAGGCCGCATAGCAGCGGCCGAAATAGGCGCTGTAGAGCTCGGGCAGATAATAGATGTGCGAGCGCGGATTGGCGAAGGCGCCGCTGGCGGCCAGTCGCTTCTGGAAGCCGATGATGCGATGCACGGTCGCCAGCCGCGCCGGCGTCTCCAAAATCTTCCAGCGCGCGAGGTTGCGGAAGCTGACCTCGAGAATGTCGAGATTGAGCGTCGGATCGAGATCGTTGCCGTAGGGCCGCTCGCCTTTGAGGTTATCGATCCAGGTCGCGACGCCGCCCTCGTAGTCGATGTTGTCGTTGAGCGGCACGGTCACGCGCGGCTCGTTGACGCCGGCGAGCACCTGATAGCCCGAATAGAAGTCCAGCAGCGGCTGGTCGATGATCGGATCGGTGCAGCCGGCTTGCGTCGCTGCCGAGATCGAGCACGCCGTGGTGTCGCAATCCGGCACGTAGACGCCGAAGCCGAGGTCCTGCTTGATCTGGGCGAAGTAGCGGGAAAAGCGCGGATGCGGCGCCGGCGCGAGCGCGGTGATGACATTGAAGCGCGTGCCGTCGATACCCTCGACCTCTTCGCGGCTGATGTTGACGCAGAAATCGACCATGTCGGTGATCGCACGCTCGGATGCAATCTTGTCGGCCGGCGAAGCGAGCCCGGTCTCGACATAGCTCAGCAGCGCCTCGATGAAGAACGCGTCGTAATAGGCCGAGCGGTGTCGGATCTGCACCGGCTCCCACATCGGCTCGGCAATGCCGCTCCAGGGCGGATTGACGACGGCCGCTGCCTGTGAGCGCGCGATGAAGACGCGGGCGAGGTTGAACAGCAGCGACGAGTTCTTGTAGCCGCGCGCGTTCAGCCCTGTCAGCGCCATGGTCAGCTCGCGCCCGCGGACATCGGGGTCGCCGATCAGGTTGAAGGCGGCATAGGTCGGCAGGAAACCGTTCTTGCGGTACGAGCCGAGCAGATGCTGCGCGCAGTCGCGGATCACGCCGTCGATCTGCGCTTGTTGCGGCGCTAAGCCGGTGAATATCGCCGGCGGCGGCTTTGGATGGTCGAGCGCGATGCTGTCGACGAGATCGGCGACGGGCTGGCCGACCGCCGCCCAGTCGGGTTCGGCGTCGTCGCGTGCCCGCACCAGTGCCGTGCGAAGCCGGGTCAGCTTCGCCTCGTCGCGCAACTCGGGCAGCCCGGCGCGGCGGAGCAGGATCCGCAATGCGGGATTGCCGAGCGCGGTCTTGTAGAACTTGGCCAGATGCGGATCGCCGCTGACTGGGCCCGACAATACGGGATCGCAGACGTCGTAAAGCGAGGGGCCGTCTTTTCGCGCCGTCAGCGCCCGGCAGGCGGCGCCGGCAAAATAATGAAAGCTCATGAAATACCTGGTCGCGGGGCTTTGGCCGGGGGCCGGCCGGCGCGCTCCCATCTGCGCGCCACCCCCTCCAAGTCTTTGAAAAAGCTACCCGGATTCGCGGGAAATTCAAATGTGATGGCGGTCACGGAAAAATCCGGCACGGGAGCTGCATGATTAAGGCCGTTACAAGGGGCTCGCGACGAAAAAACGTGCAAATCCCGCTCGGAGGATTAACCAATATCTTCAGTCACTTAGATCAAATTTTGGGCGATCTATTGCCGGGGAGGAGATATCCGGTTAAGGCTTTGTTTGGTGCGGCGCCGCAAATTGCGCGCAGTTCGGGGGCACATCCCCGGCCAATCCCTCAAACCTGAAGCCACCATCGCGCTACTCAAACATTGTGCGCGCGCTTGGCTGGTCTTTGGCACAGGAACGAACCGAGATGAATGTAAGGCAGCTCGAGCTTTCCAGACGCACGATCGCGGTGGCCGCAGCCCTCATCGGCACGGTGTCGCTCGTGATCGGCGCCCATGCTGCCCTCAACATGCGCGCGATCGATGCCGCCAAGGCCGTGGCGACCGACGAGGTCACTGGCTCGATCGGCCAGTCGTCCCGCCTCGCCCTCGTCATCGGCAATGGACATTATCCCGACGCCAGCGCGCCGCTGACGCAGTCGATCAACGACGCCCGCGCGCTGTCCTCGTCGCTCCGCAAGAACGGCTTTGACGTCGATATGGTGGAAGACGCGACCAAGGACGACATGGTCCGCGCCGTCAACCGCCTGAAGTCCCGGATCAAGCGCGACACCGTCGTCATGCTGTTCTTCGGCGGCTACGGCGTGCAGGCCGGCCGCGAGAGCTACATGCTGCCGGTCGATGCGGTGATCTGGAAGGAAAGCGACGTCCGCCGCCAGGGCGTCTCGATCGACGGCGTGCTCGACATGATGAAGGAGCAGGGCGCCAAGGCCAAGCTCGTCGTCGTCGACGCCTCCCGCCGTAACCCCTACGAGCGCCGCTTCCGCTCCTACAGCCACGGCCTCGCGCCGATCAGCGCGACGGACAACGCGTTGATCCTTTCCTCGGCTTCGCCCGGCAAGGTCGTCGACGACGGCAAGGGCGAGTACAGCGTGCTGGTCGGCGAATTCCTCACCAACCTCAATGCGCAGGGCAGCGCCGAAAGCGTCTTCAACAAGACCCGCGTCGCCATCTCCCGCGCCTCCGAAGGTGACCAGGTCCCGACCATCTCCTCCTCGCTGCTCGAGGACGTCCATTTCGGCGAAGCAGCCGGCGGCTAGCCGTAAATTGTAGGGTGGGCAAAGGCGCAAAGCGCCGTGCCCACCATCTCTCCAAGGTTTCGACAGAAGACGTGGGCACGCTTCCGCCTTCGCTCGCCGAGCTACGGCGGACGAGTCGCTTTGCCCACCCTACGGAATGCGTGTGTAACGCACCTCTGCCCCCACATCGTCATTGCGAGTGCAGCGAAGCAATCCAGGGTCTCTCCGCGGAAAGATTCTGGATTGCTTCGCTTCGCTCGCAATGACGGTTGAGGCGAGACTTACTTCGCGGCTTCCGTGGCCATCACCGGGCGCACCGGATCGCCTTCGCGCAGGATCGCGCCGGCGCGGGCGACGACGATATCGCCTTCGTTGAGGCCGTCACGAACCTCGATATTGCCGCCCGACATCAGCCCGATCTCAACCCGCTTGGTCTCGACGCGGTTGCGGCGGATCACCTGCACCACGGTGCCGGCGGTGGAATACTGCACCGAGGTCAGGGGCACCGCGACGTTGCAGCTCTGCCCGGTCTTGATCAGCGCGCGCCCGCTCGCGTTCAGCAGCAGCCGCTTCTGCGAGGAGATGCCGATATAGACCATGCCCTGCTGGATGTTCGGCTCGACGGTCGGTCCGATGCGGCGCACCTTGCCGTCGAGGTCGCCCGCGCCGGCAATGCGCACGGTCGCCTGCTGGCCGACCGCGAGCTTCCGAATATCGGTGGTCGCGACCAGGCCGACGAGATCATATTCGCTGCGCGCCACGATCGTGAACAGCGCCTCGCCCTTGGCCGAGGCGAGGTTGCCGATCTGCGCGGTCGAGGTCGCGATCACGCCCGCCACAGGGGCGGTAACTTGAAGCGTGCCGCCCTCGGGCAGCGCCAGCCGCGCCAGCACCTGGCCGGCCGTGGTGGTGTCGCCGGCTTCCGCCAGCACGTCCGTGACCTTCAGGCCGGGACGTTCCGGCCGCACGGAGGTCTCCTCGCGCGCGATGATCGTGCCGGTGGCCTCGACGATGTCGGAGAAGCAGGATTTTGCGACCTTCAGCACCGTGACCGCGGGCCCCTTGGGCGCGTCGTCATCGGCGGCGGGCGCGGGCTGGGCGGACAGCAGAACCAGTCCGGCGAGAGCGACGAGTTTTTGGGAAAAGGAACGCGCAGGCAATGGACGCATCGGTCATTCCGGTTGGGGCCTTGACGGCCTCATCGTTAGCAGAAGCAACCGCGGCGGACCATGGGCCGGCCGGATGAGAATGCCGCAGCGCAGGCGGCGCGATGCCGCTTGGGAGATTAGTCGTGGCATAAGCGAAGAGGTTCGCCGGTGGTTGCCGCCCGACAAACTCGTCATGCCCGGGCTTGTCCCGGGCATCCACGTTCTTCGCGCCGCGGGCAAGGCGTGGATGGCCGGGTCAAGCCCGGCCATGACGCTGTGGAGGCACTAGATCCCTCACGGCAGCGTCAAGAACTCCACCCAGTTCGGCTTCTTGCCGGTGGGATAGGATTTCAGCTTGGCGAGCGCGCCGCTGCTTTGGTCGATCGCATAGACCGTCATGCTGTCGGAGAGCTCGCCGACCGCGGCGAGGTAACGCCCCGACGGATCGATGTGGAAGCCGCGCGGCTGCTTCTCCGTCGGCACGCTGCCGATCGTGGTCAGCTTGCCGCTTGTTGCGTCGACCTTGTAGCCGGCGAGCGTGTTGGTGGTGCGCTCGGAGGCGTAGAGGAAGCGGCCGTCCGGGGTGATGTGGATGTCCGCGGCCCAGGGCTTGCCAGTAAAGCCTTCCGGCAGCGCGGTGGCGCGCTGGATCTCGTCCCAGGCGCCGCTCTTGGCCTCATAGCTGAACGCCGCGACGTCGCCGTTCAGTTCATGGATGAGATAGACGAACTTGCCGTTGGGGTGGAACACGAAGTGCCGCGGTCCCGATTTCTCCGGCACCTTGGTCACCGGAGGATCGCTCGGCGTCAGCGTGCCCGCGACTGCATCGAACGCGAAGGTCAGCACCTGATCCGAACCGAGATTGGTCGCGAACACGAAGCGGTTGTCGGGCGAGGGCAGGAAGGCGTGCGCGTTCAGCCCGGTCGGAATCACCTGCTTCGGCTCGCCGGCGACGCCGTTCGGGCTGAGCGGATTCAGCGCGACCTTGTTGCCGCCATAGGAGGCGCTGAACAGGAATTTGCCAGTGCCGTCGACGGCGATGTTCGCCATGCTGTCGGCGAGCGGACCATTGCCGAGAGGGCTGAGCTGGCCCGTCTTGGGATCGATCGCAAAGCTCACCGCGAGGAATGGCTGCGAGCGCACGCCGGCAATCAGCACGCGGTGGTCGGGTGTGATCGCGAGCGGTGTCGACGAGCCGGGCTTGTCGACGCCGCTGAAGGCGGCGGTCTGCACCGGTGTCATCTCGCCGCTCTCGGCCAGCTTGAACACGCTGATGTCGTTGCTGTCGGCGTTGCCGACATAGGCGAAGGTCTCGGCCATGCCGGGGCGGACTCCTGAAACGAGGGTGAGGAAGGCGAGGGTGGTGGCGATCGCAGCGCGTGGCGCGATGCGGCGTGTCGGTCTCGGCATGGGGCTCCTCCTTACAGCGTTACGGCCTTGTCGTTTTGTCCGGAGGATAGCGGGAGCCGTGCCGCCGTACCAAGTTCCGGTTGAAGATCGATCGATGCCGAAATTGTATCGGTCGCGCGGGTGGCTACCGCACTGCGGCCGTCTGGCTGCGGGAGGGCAGATGCGGGCCGGACGCAGTGTTGGGTGCCCCGAGCAGGCCCCACACGGCCACCGCCAGCAGCGCGCAGGTCAAAATGGTCCAGGCGACCAATCGTTTCCGCATCAAGCCAAGTCCATCCGTTGTTTGAAACCCCGGGGCCCGCACATGATCGTGCACTGCAAACGGCGACGATCCTATGAACTCGTTCACAGGCACAACATCGCATCGGCATTGCGAACCAATGCCGCGGAAGTGCATTGACCCATATGCCCCGTGGAAACGACCTCGAAGGCAAGCCCGACATGGGCGGCAAGCATGGCGGCCAGAAAGGCCAGCCCAAGCCGCCGCCGCGCCCGCGCGAGGGTCCGCACGATGAGGACGTCGTGGCAAAGCGCCACACCGGCCAAACCGATCGCACGCTGCCGCCGACCAAACAAAAATAGCGCTGTATTTCGCGCCGGGAACATCAGCCTCGCCTTGCCGTTATGCTGATCCCGCAAGCGGACGAGGTCGAACCGGAGGCTGGCACGTGTTTTGGATCTATTGGAACACCGCTTGGTCGCTCATCATCAGCGGCATCATGTTCACCACCATCGTCACCCATCCCGACGCCGAGTTCGCCGAGATCCGGGCGGCAAAGCAGGCGAAGTGAGCCCGCGCGCCTGAGGCCCGATCTCCGGGGCTATGAACCGTTCGCGGGTAGCGATGGCTGCTCCGGCGTCGAAGACGGCTTTCGCGCCGCTCTGCTCGCGCGCTTCCTGACCGCGGGCGCCGGCAAGGCGGCCTGAAGGGCTGCGTCGGCCGCTTGCTTGGCCTCGCGCGCCTCTCGAAGCCGCGCCATGTTCTTGCGAATTTCGATGGACTGCCTTTCGACGTCTGCCATTGCAAGCGCTCCTTCTTCGGCGGCGAGGCGCCTGCGATTGGAGCGCGCGATGCTTTCGGGTGACAGCTCGGCGGATTTCCTGGCGCTCATGCTTCACTCCGTTGTGCAACCGGCAAAACCCGCTCAATCCGGGGATCGAACGGGCCGGCGCGCGACAATCGCGCGAACGCTTTCAACTCCGTCGATGTCTTTGGAAAAGGTGCCCGCTGGCGCATTCAACAAGGCACAGCGGCTGATCGAATGCCCTCGATATATGTCTCGTTCGATTTTCTGCAAGGACGGCAAGGCCGATTTGGCTCAGCCAGGCAGCTCCGGCGCCTCGATCGAGAGGCTTCACACGATCCGGCCGACGTGCAGCCAAGGCTTTATCGATTGACAGGGCTGCACTGGAGTGGTCACGTGCCAGCGCGAAGTTGCATCGCTGTGACAAGCGCATCGACTTGTCCGAAGCTGGCGACGAATGTCGCAGCGCTATCCTCAAAATTCGCAATGAAGCTCCTGCGCAATTGGCTGCCATGCAGGGCGTGTCGCATTTGCAGCCCCAAGCGAGGAGGAGGATCGATTGCAGGTACTCGTCAGAGACAACAATATCGAGCAGGCACTCCGTGTTCTCAAGAAGAAGATGCAACGCGAGGGCGTCTTCCGCGAAATGAAACAGCGGCGTTCCTACGAAAAGCCCTCGGAGAGAAAGACTCGCGAGAAATCCGAGGCCGTTCGACGCGCCCGCAAGCTCGCGCGAAAGCAGGCAATCCGCGAAGGATTGCTGCCCGCGCCGCCGAAGAAGAAGCCTTTTGAGCGCAAGCCGCCCCTGCCGGATGTCAAGGCCCGGGTCCCTATAGCCTGAAGTCGATGCCTCGCAGCACGATGCCGGGCGGCGTACCTTCGAACTCCGTCGCGCGATATTTGCTTGCCGCGCGTGCTTCGATGCGATCCCGCAGACGAGTGAACTGGGCTTCACGTTGCTCGGGCCTGACCTGCGGGCTGGGCTCGAGGTAGTCCATCGCCGAGGTCGAGATTGCGCAAGGAATCTCCCTGGCGCCGTCATGCATCGAGAACCGGACGATCATCCGATCGTATTCGTGGCCGATAAAGCGGCCGCTGGTCAATGTCATGGCTTACTCCGTCACCTGATTGCTTCTTGGCACGATGCCCCTCAAATCATCGCCGCCCGATTCCCGGTTGGCCGGAGCATGGCGCGCGTCGAGACTGCAGGCGGTCGTCGTTTGCCTCAGTCATCCCCCGACAGCCGGACGAAATCGTCCAACAGCGCAGCCACCAGCGCGCGGTGGCGTGTGTCCTCGGCGGGCAGGCTCGCAGCATAGAGGTTGAGCAGATGGCGCGCTTTCACCGCCGCCTCCGGCCAGGACGTGGCGGGCACCGTCATCATGCGGTTCTCGAGATCGGCCTCGCGCTCGCGCAGCTCCCTGACATTGGCCTCGACCTCCGCCAGCGCGCGGCGCAGGTCGGTCGCCTTCTGCGCGGCCATGCCCCGGTGCTTGTCGAGATCGACGGTGCGGTCAGTCATTCGCCACGCTCGCGTCTGCGGCCTGCGCGTTCGCAAGATCAACCGAGCCGATCGACAGCATCTCCATGGTTCCGCGGGGGCCTTCGGCGGGCACGGTGATCATCGTGGCAACGCGGCGATAGGCCGCGAAGGTCAGGCCCTCGATCGCCTCCTCGTCAGTGACGACCTCATAGGCGCCGGCTGGCAACATGCGCTCGACGCCGCGGATGCGGAACGGATGCCTGAAGGTGACGGTTTCACGCCGCGAGCGGATGGTCATGCACGCCTGCCTTTCGCAAGTGAAGCCCCAACCGGTGCCGGCCGTCACGACCATGCGCGCTCGCCGCGGCAATAGCCAGTACTATCGTCGCCGGGCCGGCAAGCGACGATGTCACAGCAGCCATTGTTTCCGCAGCATTTTAACCCTCGCTATTGGCTCGGTGCGGGCGTAGAGTCGCTGCCATCACCGCACGTCTCAACGGCTTCGACCGGTGACTGAGGGGCACGTGTGCTCCCGCCGAAGGCCTCGCAGGAGCGTTCGATGGCGTGCGTTCGCATCGCGGATCGGATCGTGCCGCCGGTGATGGTTCCGCGGTTTCTTCTGCTTCTCGTCGGCGCGGCCGCCATCTTCAATGGCTAGGGCAACAATTGTGCCGTATCTGGTCAGCGGGACCAACGAATACGGCAGCTCCAATCTCGGTCGCGGCAAGGCGACGTTCGCGCTGCGCCTCGCTCGAAAACTGCTGCGCGAAGGCTACATGGACGTCAGGGTCTGCACCCCTCGTGGACGGCTGCTGCAATCGGATGAGCTCGACGAGCTCGAACCAACGGAGAGCGACATGGCAAAGGGCCAGCAACGCGGTAATCGCGAAACCAAGAAGCCGAAGAAGGAAAAATCCAAGGTGATCGCGGCGGCGCCGAGCCGCAAGGAAGCCGCCTGGCAACCGGATTTCGGACCGGCGAAGAAGAAGTAGCGAGGCGTCGGCGAGGGATGGGGTGACTGGCCGCGCTAAGCCGCCACCGCCTGCGCCGATAACAGCTGCCTCAGCTTCGCCGCCGGCACGGCGGGGCTGAACAGCCAGCCCTGCATCTGGCTGCATCCGAGCTGCCGCAGCACCTCGCGCTGGGCTTCGGTCTCGACGCCTTCGGCCGTCGTCGCCATGTGGCGGGCGGCGGCCATGTGCACCACCGCCTGCACGATCGGGGAGGAATCCTCGGACTGGCCGATGTCGCTGATGAAGCTGCGGTCGATCTTGATCTTGTCGAACGGGAAGCGGTGCAGATAGCTCAGCGACGAATAGCCGGTGCCGAAATCGTCGAGCGCGATGCGCACGCCGAATGACTTCAAGTTGCGACTTGAGGAGCTGTGCACGCAACCGTGCGTAAGGAGCCAGCCGAATGCATCTGGCTGCATCCGAGCTGGCGCCGCACCTCGCGCCGGGTCTCGGTCTCGACGCCTTCCGCGGTCGTCGCCATGCGGCGGGCGGCGGCCATATGCACCACGACCTGTACGATCGGCGAAGAGTCTTCGGGCGCGCCGATGTCGCTGATGAAGCTGCGGTCGATTGTCGACTCATCTTCGGCATAGTCCTTCTGGACCCAAGCCGCGCTGGGGAAACCTTTCGCGGGAGATTGGTCACAGGCTACGTCCATCGAAAGCGACGCGACAAAATGACACGTTAAACGGGTAAGTGAAGTAGATCACTTGCCGAGGTCTAGCTCCCGTACAAGAATAAAAATGGTCAATTTACAGCGGCAGCGAGTACTCCGCGTAACCGAGCCTCGCTAGCTTCAGCTCCGTTGGAGTGGCCCATGGCCGGTGAGGACCGACGACCCGTCGAACTTGCTTTGCAAGATCTCTCCCTTCGAGTTTCGTGCTCAAGAGCAATGGCAGCCGCGCTTGGAGCGGCGGTGTCAACATCGCGGCGTGGGAGGAGCAGTACCAGCCGAGCTTAGCGGACCACGAGCAAAGACGATCCCATTCTTGTCGCGATCGTCCCGCATGGCGCGCAACTGGACGCGGATGTTCGGCATCTCAGTGTTGCAAGATGACTCTGCTTCTCGATCGCTGTTCGGCTTCTGGTCGTTATTCACGAGAGGGCCAAGTGCGCAGTGTCTACATCATTTCTGATTTGCATCTCGGTGGCGATTACGCGCACCCGCGCGGATCGGGCAAGCGCGGCTTCCGCCTGTGCACCCGCACCGACGCAGTGGCGCGGTTCATCGATGGCATCACGAAGAAGTTCGCGCAGCACGGGCCGAGCGAACTCATTCTGAATGGCGATACAGTCGACTTTCTGGCCGAACACGATGACAAGCCGAATGCGTGGTCTCCCTTCACAAGAGATTCCAGCCGGGCGGTCAAGAAACTTCAATTGATCGCCGAACGCGACCAAGCCGTGTTCGACGCCATCGGGCGGTTTCTCGACAAGGGCGGCCGTCTCGTGGTGCTGCTCGGAAATCACGATATCGAATTGAGCCTGCCTGCGGTGCGCACAGCGTTCCGCCGCGCGCTCGGCGTCAAGGCAGGCCATGATTTCGAATTCCTCTATGACGGCGAAGCTTACATTGTTGGCGACGCGCTGATCGAGCATGGCAATCGCTACGACAGCTGGAACCAGGTCGATTACGACGCACTTCGTCGTGTTCGCTCGGTCCAGTCGCGCCGGCTGGATGTGCGCGATGAGCATGTCTTCATCCCACCCGCCGGTAGCGAGATGGTGACCGAAGTCATCAATACGATCAAGCTCGACTATCCGTTCGTGGATTTGCTGAAACCCGAGACCGCTGCCGTGGTGCCGATGCTGCTCGCCCTCGAGCCGGGCTTTCGTTCGCGCCTTGCCACGATCGCCCTCCTCTACAAGCGAACCCGCAGTCACGGGCTCTCGAATCCGGTGACCCCCAGGTTCGGCGGCGACATTCGATCCGAGCAAGATATCAGCATCATTCCCGGCGAGGATATTGGAGGCCGCACCGCCCCCCCCGAGGACAGATTTGGCGAAGAGATTTCTTCCGATGGAAACGCGAAGACAAATGCGGATCGGTCCGAGAACAGCGCAGCACTGAAGGAAGTGCTGCAGGCTGCGTTGGGAAACCAGGCCGAACGGTTTCTCCAGGACCTCGATGCCGAAATGGCTGAGGCCGACCCGCTCGGCCAGCTTGGAGACGAGGTCACGGCATCCGATACTGTCAGTCGGATCTATGGCTTCGCGGCTCTCCTCTTCGGGCGCACGTCCCAGCCCTTCGAGAAGCGAATGCCCGCGCTGCTGAGGGCCATGCGCGGCCTGCAGGACACCGATACGTTCGAGCTCGGCACGGAAAGCGCGAAGGAATATCTGGACGCCGCGCAAATGCTCGGCGATCGCGGCGGGTTCCGCTATGTCGTGTTCGGCCACACCCATCAGGCCAAGCGCGTATCTATGGGCGACGGCCGTTTCTATTTGAACACCGGTACCTGGGCCGATGTCCTCCGGTTTCCCAATGAGATTCTGAAGTCGGAGGCCGACGCACTGCCGGCCTTGCAGGCCTTCGTGGCGCAAATGAAGGCCGGCGATTTTTCCGCCTGGACGTTGTTTCGCCCGACTTACGTTCATTTCGAGGTTGGTGGCGATGGCAAGGTTTCGAAGGCTGAGCTTCTGAACTTCTCGGAGGCCGCAACGTCATGAGCCCCTGCGTTCCCTGCGCGTCTTGGCACTCCGGCGCCCGGCGCTTGTCGGACAGCCGCCATGGATGAATTTCGCGACGCCATCGCCAGGATCATCATCGATGGTGAAAACGGGCGCGGCACGGGTTTCCTCGTGGCGCCCGACATCGTGGCAACCGCGCTTCACGTCGTTGCCGACCGAAAGGTCGAACCACCCGCCTTTTTCGTCGGCACGATCCATCTCGAATTCCGTGGTGGCCACAAGGCCGCTGCCGAGGTGATACCCAATAAATGGAATCAGGACGCGGACTGCGTTCTGCTTCGATGCCTCGAGCCAGGGCAGTTGGCCGCCTATCCGACGATTCCGCTGCGCGAGACGATTGCGCCAGGCGAACTGGATCAGTCGGATGATCTGTTCAAGACACGAGGCTATCCCGACGCGCAGCCAGTCGACGGTATGACCTGGGCCGGAAAGGTCAGGGATTACGGGGCGCAACTGACCAACTTCTATGCGCAGCGGCGATCTGCATACCGGCCGGTCTTGCAACTCTTCTGCGAGGAGGCTGGTGCCGGCAGCGGCGCACCGCCGAAGGGGCTCTCGGGCGCTCCCATCATTGTCGGCACCGCGGCGATCGGATTGATGCGCTTCGCCCTGATGCAGGACGGTCGCGCAGTCGCCGGCACCCTTTACGGCTGCAGCGCCCGGGACATTGTTGCGCTCGACCCCGAACAGTTGAGCTTGCGGCCGCCGCTCGCGCCAACCGTCCTCATAACGCCGGAGCAGATGGCGCAGTTGGCAGGACTTCTGGCTGCAGCCTTCGCGGACGATTTCAACGGTTTGCGCCGCACCGTGAGATTTTCGCTCGGTGCCCAGATGGAGCGCAGCGTCGTACCCGCCAAGGACGTCGACGAGTTCATAACCACGCTGCTGCCAGTGCTGGCCCAACAAGGCCCCGGCATGATCAGCGTGCTCCTGCGCGGAGCCATAACCGCACGCCCGACGAACCAGGATCTGCGCGCCTTCGCGGAGCAGGTTTCACCTTATGCGCTGCAGCCATTGAGTGACGATCGGGACGTTCAGGAAGCGCACGATCACGAGTTGGAAACCAGGATTGAACGGGCGCTGATAGACCTGAACCGCATACGGCAGGTGCGGGACCTCCATCACATCATGGCAAGCTACCGGCCCGATTTCGAAAAGACGCGCCAGCAGATCGTCGTTCTCGCCAAGTACAAGGAGCTACACAATTGCCTGCACGAACTGCAAAAGCGGCTCAATCAGATAGATAACAATGTCACGCGCCTCAAATTGGGTGACAATGTTGGGCTATACCTGAAGGATGATGCGAATTTCCTGCGAAACCTCGCCAGAAAAGCCCGCAGCCAGACGGTGAACCTTCCGACTGCGGAAGTCGAGCAGGACTGGATCAATGAGCTCGATGCCTGCGCCGAAGACATGAAGGCCGCGAGCCTGGCGGTGTCCGTCATCGACGAAAAAGTTCTGCTCGTTCCCGAGCGCCTCGCGCATCTTTTGCCCAAAGCTTCGCACATCAACAAGGAGCTGGTCGGCACGGCAAAGGATGTCGGCCTCAACAATTTTGCCGAAACAATGCGCCTGGTCGAACAGCAACTCGGCGTAACCATGCCGGAGAACTCCTTGAACCGGCTGCGCGAGGGTACGCTTTCCGTCGGCAGGCTGCGGTCACGCCTTGCTGGCTTGGTTTCCGAGCACGACGAGTGGCAATCCCTCAATACCGACCTCGAATACACCAAGACACATAAGAAAATTCAGCCCCAGGCCAAGTTCTCGTCCTGGCCGCAGTTCAGAACCAAACTCATCGCGTTGTGCGATGTATTTCCGCAAGAAGAGTGGTCGATCGATTTGAAGGAAATGATGAAGCCATGGATGGCGGACAATCCGCCGCCCGAGCCGCAAATACCGGCCAACATCAGGAAGCTCGACGAGGACTTCCACGCTTTCTACAAACAATGCGTCGATCGCTTCATAGAAGTCGACCATGAGCTGAACGTGCTTTGCAAGAAGATCGCGTCGTTTGAGACACCGCTGGACGTTCTCCTAAACGCATAACGGATCTGGCAGCAATGACCATAACAGCGAATGAATCCCAGGCTTATGCGTCGCTGACGATCCTTGAGAGCGCAAGCGATGCCTTGATCGCAAGCCTCCCCGAAGATGAAATTCCGATTTCCGACTCGGAGCGCGATGCGCTCTGCGAGCGGATAGGGCAGTTCATCGATCAAGCCACCATGGCCGGTACAGTCCTGGATGCACCGGACGATCGAAGGGCCGCACAGGCGCTTGTCGATTTCTGGCTGGCGAAAAGCTACGCGATCGCCAGCGAAGCTCACACCAAGCAACGGTTGTCGGCAAAGGCCAGCACGTTGTGGCCCTTTGATCTCGCGGCGGTTACGGCCACGGCCGCCAAGGGCGACAGGGTACTGGCCTCGCTCAGCCGGAAAGACGAGGAAGAGCCCAAGAGCTTTCTGCGCCAAATTTTGCCACGCTTAGCTCCCTGGCTTGGCAAAGATGCCGCCAGCTACCAGGATCTCGCGCGACGGATGCTGCTGCGCGTTATTCGTCTGTCGGAAGGTGAGGAAACGTGCGAGGCGGTGACAGTAAAGCGCAACGATCTTCTATCGTTGGGTGATCTCAAGCGATCGAAAGAAGTGCTTGATGCCCTTGTCGCGTCGAGCGTTTTGCACGTCGAATCCAACGAGTCGGGAGATGTGGTCTCGCTGCGGTATGATGCGCTAACACGAGAGTGGGATGCACTTCGATCAATGATCGCTGAGCGCGCCGATTTTCGCGGTACAGCGGTAATTTGGGATCGGCGGGCGCGCAGCATACGTGCGCTGGGATCCGCCGGGCAAGCCAATAGGGCGTTGACGGACTATGCTGACCTGAACGCGTTGGAGCGGGAGTATATAGCAGCCAGATCGTCGTATGGCCGCAACACGATCATTGCCATGTCGCTTGTCTGCGCTGTGGCGTTCCCAGCTTTAGGAGTTGTCTCGAAGCATCTCTATGACCGCTGGGCAGCGGCGAAGGAGGAAGCCGAGATAGCCAAGCTGGTACTCGTGGCGGTCACGACGAACAATACGCAACTGAAAGAACAAACCATTCGGAAGCTCGCCCAATATCGCAAGCCGCTTAACCTGCAATCGCAGCTTCTGCAGGATCTCGACCTGGAAGGACTGTATACCGGCGCCAACACGGCTGTGATCTCGGAATTCTTCCAATCGGCGATCGTGAAAGTAAATTTGAGCAGTGCGAGCCTTCCATACGCTTCATTCAGTCAAAGCAACATTCAGAACGTTAACTTCTCGGGTGCCGAATTGTCGTCGGCGCGCTTCGACGAAGCGATCATCACCAAGACAAAGTTCTCCGGGGCAACACTGTATCGCGCCATTTTCGACTATGCGCAATTCAACGACGTCAACGATTTCTCGAACACCGACCTCCGGTCTACCTCGTTTAGAAACGTCACGATAAATGGTGATCTCACTTTCACCGGAACTGCGTGGTGGCTTGCCTTTGGCTGGACCCTGCCGCAGATCGAAAAATTCGCCGGGCAATATGGCAAGATCAAAATAGAGGACGCCAAAATATTCAATAAGGATATCGACGCAAGAAAGAAGAACCTCGCTGGTGCGGGCGGGCCGGAAAACCACGCGCGGGCGCTGAACGAAGTCGCGTGGACTTACGCCATCTACGGAGCTGATCTGACGAGCGCGCTGGAAAGCGCAAATGGCGCCTTGGATGAACTTAAGAAAATCAAGGGAGCATCGAAGGAGTGGCTAGCCGATAGTCGCGCGAACTTCACAGATACGAAGGCTTACATTCTGTTGCAACGAGATAAGCCGAAAGATGCTGTAGATTTGTTCGTGGGGCTCGAGAGGGATGGGGCCCTTTCACGGGGTGATTTGCTGTTCAAATATGCCATCGCATTGCACGCGCTCGCGGCGCTGGAAAAGAGCGATGACGAAAGGCGGCGGCTTGATCAGAAGGCAGAAGGCTATCTCGATAAGTCACTTAAGGGTCGTAACTACGTGCCCAGCCACGAACTTTACCTTCTGCGTGACTACATAAAGGACGAATTCAAGGCGCAACTCGCCGCCAAATTGAGCAAGGAGTCGAATTGACCACTATTCACATGGATACGGCAGCTCCGGCTTAACACCGCCCGCTGCAGCCTGCGACGGCAACCGTCGGGTTTACGACCAGGCAGGCACCTGCCGCCACGCCGGCCAAGGCCAGCAACCCAATTCCAAAAGCAAATGTGCGAATGTGTTTCATCGAACTCTCCTACGCATACTGTGCTGCAACTATCGCAACCTAGCGTACCTCCACTGGACGTTCTGTGATTTGCTTCACTTTTCGGCCCCCGACGACCGCCATTGACCGAGGCCGGACGAGCTGAAGGGACAATCCCACTGTCCGTTTCTTCGGAGCGGGCGGCGCGGATGGAGGAGGCGGGGGATGATCGGGTGCGCTAAGCCGCCACCGCCTGCGCCGACAACAGCTGCCTCAGCTTCGCCGCCGGCACGGCGGGGCTGAACAGCCAGCCCTGCATCTGGCTGCATCCGAGCTGCCGCAGCACCTCGCGCTGGGCTTCGGTCTCGACGCCTTCGGCCGTCGTCGCCATGTGGCGGGCGGCCGCCATGTGCACCACCGCCTGCACGATCGGAGAGGAATCCTCGGACTGGCCGATGTCGCTGATGAAGCTGCGGTCGATCTTGATCTTGTCGAACGGGAAGCGGTGCAGATAGCTCAGCGACGAATAGCCGGTGCCGAAATCGTCGAGCGCGATGCGTACGCCGAGCTCGCGGAGCTGCTGGAGAATCGTCAGCGCCTCCTCGTCGTCGCGAATGAGCACGGTCTCGGTGACCTCGAGCTCGAGCCGTCCGGGCGCAAGTCCTGACTCCGCGAGTGCGGCGGCAACCTTGAGCGCCAGCGTCCTGGCGCGGAACTGCACCGGCGAGACGTTGACCGCGACGTGGATATCGCCGGGCCAGCTCGCGGCCTCGGTGCAGGCCTGCTTCAGCACCCATTCGCCGATCTCGCCGATCAGTCCGGTCTCTTCCGCGACCGGAATGAAGTCGGCGGGCGAGATCATGCCGCGCTCGGGATGGCGCCAGCGCAGCAGCGCTTCGCAGCCGTTGACCACATTGGCCGCGAGATCGACCAGCGGCTGGTAGTGCACCTCGAACTCGCCGCGGGCGAGGGCCTGGCGCAGGTCGAGCTCGAGCTGGCGGCGCAGCCGCGCCTTGGCGTCGTATTCGGGCACGAAGAGGCGGAAGGTGCGGCGGCCCTCGGACTTTGCGGCATACATCGCGAGATCGGCGCGCTTGAGCAGATCGTCGAGATTGTCGCCGTGATCGGGCGCGATCGCGATGCCGATGCTGGCATCGGTCGGGATCTCCTGGCCCTTGCAGTCCACGGGCGTACGCAGCGCTTTCAGGATATTTTCCGCCAGCGCCGTCAGCTCGGCCCGGTCGCTGGTGCCGGCCTTGACGATGGCGAATTCGTCACCGCCCAGGCGCGCAACGAGATCGTTGCCGCTGACGCAGGCGCGCAGGCGGTTGGCGACCTGGCGGAGCAGTTCGTCGCCGACCTCGTGGCCGAGCGAATCGTTGACGCCCTTGAACTCGTCGACGTCGATGTAGAGGATCGCGAACGGCTGGCCCTGGGCAAGCTCCGCGATGCGGCGCTCCAGATGGCCGCGCATCAGCACGCGGTTGGGCAGGTCGGTCAGCGCGTCGTAATGCGCCATATGCGCGATGCGCTCGTCGGCGCGGATGCGCTCGGTGACGTCGTCGTGGGTCGCGAGCCAGCCGCCGGCGGCGCCGGGCTGGTTCTTGATCTCGATCAGGCGGCCGTCCGCGGTCTCGACGACGGCGCTCTGGGTTCGCCCGGTATTGCTCAGAATGTCGTCGCAATAGGACGCGACGTCACCGTGGAACGAGCCGGTGTCATGGCGATGCTGGATCACGTCGCGGAAATAGGCGCCGGGCTTCACCACGTCGGCCGACAGTCCGTACATCTCGATGTAGCGCCGGTTGCAGACGATCAGCCGCTCGTCCTGGTCGAACATCAACAGGCCTTGCGTCATGGTGTTCATCGCGGTGTCGAGCTGCTGCTTCTCCGCGGCTAGCCTGCGAGTCATCTGGCGGAAGATCAGGAACAGCGTGAGCACGAGCAGGCCGATCGACAGCACGGCGACGGCGACGAAGAATTTTGTCTGCGTCCGCCAGGTCGCCAGCGTCGCGTCCAGCGATTTGGTCGCGACCACGACCAGCGGCTCGCCGGTCAGGAGGCGCGCGGCGACGATGCGGTCCTTGCCGTCGATCGGGCTGGCGAGCTGCGTCGTGACGAAGGTGCGCTCGAACACCGCCATCTGCTCGCGCGTGCCGTTGCGAAAATTCTGTCCGATCATCGCGTCGACATGCGGAACGCGCGCGAGCAGCTGGCCATTCTGGTGGTGCATCGCGATCGAGGATTCCTCGCCGAGCCCGGCCGAGGCGAAGAAGGATTCGAGCTGCTCCGGCGAAATAGCCCGCGACACCATGCCGAGGAATTCGCCGTGGGGACCGGAGACACGTCGCGCGAACACGATCGCAGGTCCGTTGCCGAGCCGGCCGGGCACGACTTCGATCTCTTCCTGCGAGGCCGGATCGTTCCTGAGGCGATTGAAGTAGCCGCGGTCGGCGACCGAAATTTCGGCGACCGGCCAGCGCCGCGACGAGTTGATCAGCACGCCGTTGGAATCGAACACGTTGGCGCCGGCAACGTCGGACCAGCCGCTGGCTTTGGCGCGCAGCACCTCGTGCATGGCCAGCGTGGCCATCTCGCTGCGGAAGACATCGGCGGATGCGATGCCGTGACTTTCAAGCTCGGCGATGACGCTCTTCTGGAGCACCGCAAAGTCGGTGAATTCGCGGTCGAAATGCCGGGCGAGCATGCGCACGGAGTTTTCCAGGCTGTCGCGGCCGCTCTCGATTGCATTTTGCCGGAAACGATCGACGGTGAGCGCGGTGCCGATGGCCATCGCGACCATCAGCACGAAGCCGCCGGCGATCAGCCACGTCAGCGGCGCGCCCTGCCAACGGCGGAGCAACGCGCGCATGCGCGTGGTCCATCGGATTGATGTGCCCATCCAGCCCTCCCGTGGGATGCAAGATGCAGCAAAACCGACAAGAGCCCGTTACCAGTAAGGGTTAGGAAAACATGAATCGGAACGGAATCAGAGGGTTGGTTTCCCTCGGTCGGCGGGAGTTCCGCAGGCTGGATTTACGCTGACGCGATTCAGGGGATCACCGGCGGATTTCCCACCTCAAGGCTTCCGCATTCTTCTTGGCGAACGTCTCGGGCACGTCGAACTTTCCGGTCTCGAGATCATAGCGGCAACGCCAGCCGCCCAGTCCCTTCATGGCGACGTTCTTGGGATGGTTGTCATATTCGCCCGACAGCGAGATCACGAGGTAGCGGTTGTTGGGCCAGTCCATGCCGAGCGAGCGATAGGCCTCTTCCGTACCCTCCATGAGATTGACCGAGATGTGGAAGTCGAGCTTGGCGAACCTCTTCGTCTCCGGCCGGCCGTAGAAATAGGCCCAGGCGAGATCGCTGAGCGGCTTCTTCGTCGCGCTCGCGAAGGCGCCCTTCTCGACATGGTAGAGATAGAGGTCCTGCTCGCCCGAGCCGGTCTTTTGCATCCGCACCAGCCATTGCGAGTCGCCGGTGAAGCGGAAGCCGGCCCCGTAGCCCTGCTCGGGCTTCAGCTCCGTCATCTGCTCGCCGCGGCGAGCCCAGGCTTGCCATTTGACGTCCCAATCCCCGCCGTCCTTCATGTACTGCTCGATCCTGGTGGCGCCATCGGGCGAGGTGAAGGCGAGGCCGGCATTGGCGGTGAGGATGTAGTCCGGCGGCGGTCCGGATGCGGCGAGCACCGGAGAGGCGGCCAGTGTCAGGACAAGCGCCAGCCATGGTGCGGGACGGCAAAATGCGGTCACGGAAAAAAATCCTCAAGAAATGACCGCGATGCGGCCTCGGTGATTTGACGCCGTCGGTGCCCCGCCGGTTCACGCCGGGCGTGCCGGAACGAAAGGTGCATCATCCCAATGATCGACTTGCTGACGCAGCCAAATCGGCGCAATTTGCCGGCCTCGGTTGATTTGCGACCCAAGGGTTCATTGTCTGATGATCACCGCTTCCAAGGCCTTCATTGCATTCTGCCTGCTCGCGGTGGGCGGCACCCTGCTGGTGATCGGTCCCACCGAGCTGCGCCGCCTGCTGCCGGGCGGCGCGCAGACCGAGATCGCCGTCGCCGCCAAGCCGGAGGCAAAGCCCGAAGCCAAAGCTGAGACCAAGGCCGAGATTAAGGCCGAGACCAAGCCAGAGCCGAAGCTCGCCGCCGCCGCGCCGCCTGCGCCATCGGAGTCCCCGGCCTCAGCGCCGAAGGTCGATGCGCTGGCCGAGACGCAGAAGCAGGCCACGGCGCTGGCCGATCTCGTGCCGGCCAAGCCGCCGGCGGCCACGACCGATGCCGGCCCGCGGTTCGACGTCGCGCGCGTTGACGATCACGGCGAGGCGGCGGTGATCGCGGGTCGCGCCGCGCCGGGTGCACAGGTCGAGCTGCTGCGCGACGGCAAACCGCTCCACACGGTGGTCGCCGATGCCTCGGGCCAGTTCGTGATGACCCCGCCGCAGCTGCCCGCCGGTTCCTATGAACTGACCCTGCGGGCGAAAGCGCCCGACGGTACCGTCACGCAATCAGGCCGCAGCATGCCGGTGACCATCGCCGAAGCTGCGCCACCGCCCGCGCGCCCCGCGCCGGTCGCGAGGCAGGAGCCGGCACACGCGCCGAAGCAGGCCGAGAAGCCCGACGACAAGTCTGATGTCGTGGCATCCCTGCCGTCGGCATCGTCGCGCCTGGCGTCAGCGCCTGACCGGTCCGCGGCCCGGCCGAGATTCATCGGGGCACCGAAGCCCAGGGCGATGGCGCGGATGCCCGCGGCCACGACCGTTGCATCGGCTTCGCCGGCGGAAATCATCAGCGGTGCACCGGCCGAAGCGGGCGGCAACCGGGTGATCTCCCGCGGCGACAGCCTGTGGGCGCTCAGCAAGCTCGCTTACGGCGATGGCTCCCGCTACGCGGTGATCTTCAACGCCAACCGGGGCAAGATCCACAACCCCAACCTGATCTATCCCGGCCAGACTTTTGTGGTGCCGCAGAAGGCGGAGTGAGACCACAGCGGCAACGCCAGTGCGCGTTGCGACGCTTTGCCCTCCGTCTCTCCGGAACAATCGGTTCCCCAGCGCGTCATTGTGATGCGTCGTAGTGCGCGCTTGCCGCTGGGAGGAGGCCGAGGTGGTCAGGTCCGCTTTCATGTCCGGACGCATGGGACTGGCGCTGGCGGGCGCTACTCTTGTGATTGCGGCAGTGCTGCTGCCGAATAAGGCCGAGGCACAGTTCGGATTGCGCGGTGGTCCGCTCGGTGTCGCGCGCTTTGCCGTCGGCCACGTGATCGGCATGACACGCCTGCGCCATTCGCGCATGGCGGTAAGGGGCGGCCGATACCGCTCCGCCGCGTTGAGGTCGCAGGATCCTCGCGGCGCCGAGCGCAGCCAGCCGGCCAACCCCTACATTTTGCGTGCGGCGCTCACGGCGCAGGCTGCGCTGTCGGGCTGGCACGGTGGCCGCCGTCCGCAGGGCTGGTGGCGCCATCCTGATGGCAGCTATGGCTGGGCGGGCCCGGTGTTCTGGCCGTTCGCGCATGACGACCTCACCACCGCAATCATCCTGGGCGATACGACCAGCCTCTCGCTCTATGGCTATGGCGACATCTACGCCGCGATCTTCGCGCCCTACGCGGCCACGGAGTTCGCCGCCTACACAGCGCCGCAAGGCAGGCGCGCGCGAAAAGTCCCTTCGGTCGAGGCCGTTTGCGACGCCACCGACACCGGCGGCCTGCCGGTCGACCGTATCGTCGCCCTGGTGCAGCCGAACGAATTGCAGCGCGCAGCGCTCGATGAGCTCGCGACCGCCTGGGTCGCTGCGCGCGACACCATTCGCACGGCCTGCCCCACGCAGGCCCCTGCGACCGCCGCGGAGCGTATCGGCCTAATGCAGACGCGCCTCGCGGCCATGATCAAGGCGACGGACGCAATCGCGCCGCCGCTCGCAAAATTCGTCGATCTCCTCGATGCCGGCCAGAAGGCAAAGCTCGACGCGCTGGCCAATGAGCGCCGTGCCGCGCTTGCGGCCGGCCAGCGCAAGGACGCGCAGGCGCCAGCCGCCTGCGAGGCCGGCTACGATCCCCGCTATGATGTGCAGGCGCAGCGGCAGTACGAGCAGATCGTGCAGCAGCAATGGCCCGCCGGCGAGATCGCGTCCACGCTGAGGCTTGACGACACCGCTCGCGCCCGGTTCGAGGTGCTCCAGGACACCACGCTGCGCACCATGGAGACGCTGAGTGCGTGCCCGTCCAAGGCTGAGCCCACGCCGCAGGCCCGCCTCACGGCCGTGAAGGCGCGGCTGGAGACGATGCTGCAGGCGGTGAAGGGCGTCGGCGACGCGCTCGACGATTTCGAGGCAGACCTGAGCGACGAACAGAAGGCCGGCTTCGAGGCGATCGGGCCGAAGCGCGGGGCGTGATCAGCCGCACGCCCAGTCGAACTTCATGTCCTTGAAGTCGAGCTGCGCATTGCCGCCGCCGAAATTGTAGCCGCCGAAATATTCCTCGAACTCGATGTAGAACGGGCTCATCTCCGGCACGGCCTGGCACGGCCGCATGGTGCCGCCGAGATGGTTGTGCGCGTGATCCTTGCCCCAGTCGTGCAGGCGGAAATTGTCGCGGCTCGGCACGCCGCCGACATAGTAATAGTAGGGCTGATAACCAGTCGGCGGGTTTTGTCGGGTGTGCTCGTCCTGCGGGCCCTTGCCGGCATTGGGATCGGTCGCGCGTGGCACAAGCGCGATCGCGCGGGTCTCGCTGAGATCGGCGCGCAGCTGCGCGGCAAACATCTTTTTTGCGTAAGGCGCGGCGGCCTCGAAGAAGGCACTGGCGCCGCCGACGTCGAGCCAGCGCGGCCGATCGGCTGTCGCAAGCGGAAGCGGTGCCGGCGGCGCCGCGAATGCGCCCTCATATTCGGCCTTGGTCAGCAGCAACGCTGCATATTCGTAGTCGAGAATATCGGTCATGCGCGAAAGCCGCGGATGCGCGGGTCGCGCCGCCACGGCCTCGCGAATCTCGGGATCATCGGGCGCCCCGCCGTCATTGTGATCCGGCGCGGTGGCGAAGAACGAGATCGCAACGATGTCCTCGCCATGCACGCGATAGTCCTCCGGCAGCTTCAAGGTGAAGCCGTGCATCAGTGGAAAGCCGGTGACGGGATCGAGCGGCCATTGCTCGCTGCTGATGCCCGGCGGCAGGCCAAAGACCCAACCGTGATCGCGCGCACGATCAGCGGGACGGTCCAGCATCTGCAAATCATACGCGCGCGATGGCAAGGCAAACGCCACGATCGTCTCCATCCGAAATCGAGCCTCGACGCCGAGGCGATCGTTAGTCGCAGGGAGGAGGGATGTGGTTCGTGGGAGGGGTGCGGGGGGATGATGCCATTCTGCCGGTGTTTTGCCCGACGCGTCAAATCACACTGACACCCGCGTAAGTCATTGATCTTACGAACCCCGTCTACTGTGCATGGGGTTGTTTTCGGCTTTTTTTGTTGGCTACCCTCTCCGCCGCGCCGCCGACGCATCCACCACGTTCTCCACTTCCTCGCGCCAGGACAAAATCTCCATCGCCAGCACCGGGTGGTTGAACCCCTTGAGCACGAGGTCGTCGAGCGCGCGGGCTTCGACCCAGGGCTCGACGATGCCGTAGACGCGGCGGCTGACCACGATCTGGTTGGCCTTGGCTTCGTCGCAGAGACGCGAGGCGAGATTGGTGACGCTGCCGATCGCGGCATATTCCAGCCGCTGCTCGAAGCCGACCTGGCCGAGCGTGGCATAGCCGAGCGCGATGCCGATGCCGAAGCCGAGCGTGTGCCCGCGGTTGCGCCACTTCTCGGTCAGCGGGCCGATCGTGTCGCGCATCTCCACCGCCATCTGCACCGCGCGCCGCGTGTGGTCCTCGAACTGGATCGGCGCGTTGAACAGGATCATCACGCCGTCGCCGGCATATTTGTCGAGCGTGCCCTCGTATTTGAAGATCAGCTTGCCGAGCGCCGCGTGATATTCGCGCAGCACGTTCATCGCCTCTTCCGGCTCGGTCGCCTCGGTGAAGGCGGTGAAGCCGCGCAAATCGCAGAACAGCACGGTGACCTCGCGGCGATGGCTGTCGAGCAGCGAGTCATGACCATCCGACGAAGCGATGAGCTGGGCGACCTGCGGCGCGAGAAAGCGTTCGAGCCGCTTGATGCGGCTGATCTCGCCGAGCTGCTTCTCGACGCGCTCTTCCAGGGAGCGGTTCCAGTTGCGAAGCTGCTCGGTCTGCTCCTGGAGCTTGGCCGCCTGCTGCTGCACGGTGTTGTGTGCCGCGGCGAGCTCGCGGCCCTTGTGATCGACCTCGGTAAACAGCCGCGCGTTGCGCATCGCCAGCACGGCCTGGTTGGCAAAGGTGCGCATCAGGCCGGTGAGGCTTCCGCCGAACTCGCCGCCGGCCCGGCGCAGCACCACGAGCGAGCCGAGCGTGCCCTGCTGGTCCACCAGCGGCACCACCAGCACCGAGTGGAAGCCGGCATCGATCGCGACGTCGCGCAGCGGCTGCTCGGAGGCCCGGTCGAGATCGGCAATCGCGATCGGCTCGCCGCTGTCGGCGGCATCGCTCAGGATGTTCGCGCCTTGCTGGATCGTGACATGCGCGCCGTCGGCCGATTTGTCGATGCCGTTGGATTCGATCAGGTTGAAGCGGCGCGTCTCGGCATCGAAGCCGTAGATCAGCACCGCATCGGCATGGGTGATCTCGATCGCGCGCGCCGCGATGGTCGGTAGCACGGCGTTGAGGTCGAGCGAGGAGGCGACCGCGCGGCCGACCTCTTCCAGCGCCTTGAGCTCGTTGATCGACTGCGCGAGATCGCGGGTGCGCTCCTCGACCTTGGTCTCCAGGTCCGAATAGGTTTCCTGGAGCTGGCCGGCCATGCGGTTGAACTGGCCGGCGAGGTCTTCCAGCTCATCGGAGGTGTGGACGTCGATGCGGTGGCTGAAATCGCCCTCGCCGAGCTTGTGCGCGCCGTCGCGCAGCGCCGTGATCGGGATGATCATGCGGCGGGCGAGCAGCGTGCCGGCGAGGATCGCGACCATCAGGCCCATGCCGATCAAGAGCGCGATGCGCACGAGCTGGTCGCGGATCGGCATCAACGCCTGCGTGGTCGGTTGCTCGAACATCACGTTCCAGCCGAGCTTCGGCACGGTGCTGGCGGCGCTCATCACCGCATGGCCGTTGAAGTCGGTGCCCGAGGTGTCGGGCTCGCGGCCGGGCGCAATCGCCGATGCCACCTGCGGCAGCTTCGACAGGTCCTTGCCGACATCGGGCCCTTTCGACGACGTCGCCAGCACGCGGCCGCGCGGATCGACCACATAGGCGAACGCGGCCTTGCCGACCTGGGCGTCGGACAGGAAGTCGGAGAGGAAGCTGAGATCGATCTCGGCGACGGTGACGCCGGCATTGAAGCCGGAATGCGCCACCGAGATCGACATCATCGGCGTCCGGTCGGAGAACCAGGCCGGCGCGTAGCTGACGCCGCGGGCAACCGTATCGGTGAAGCGCATGTCGCGGGAGAGGTCGGCATTGCCGCCGGTCGTGGTCGTCTGGCGCGAGACGCGCAGCACCTCGCGTCCCTCGCCGTTGAGCTGGAACAGCTGATTGACGACTGAGACCTGGTGCAGGAGCGATGCGTAGTCGGCGCGGCGCTTCTCGAGCGTGTCCTGGCTTGCCCGCGTCACCCAGCTGATCTGGCGCTCGAGCTCGGAGATCGACTGCTCGATCCGCCGGGCGGCTCCTTGCGCCTTGTCGTCGAGCCCGTCGGTCAGCTGGGTCTTGGTGGCGCGATAGGAGATCCAGGTCTCCATCGCGCCGTTGACGGCGAGGACAAACACGACGAGGCCGACGAGGGAGACGACGTACTTGGCGAACAGGCCCTCGCGCAGAAACCGTGTCTTGTCTTTCGCTCCCGCCATCCAGATCCTCTCGCGCCGTCATCGACGCCGGCGCTACGGGCCGTACCGGTCCAGGCGCCCTTCTACCACAATTCGGGCCACGGGACCGTCCCGCGACCTGTGGACCGGCCAGCGTGGTTACCCGCTGTCGAGGGCGGGCTGGGCCGGAAGGGTCGTGAATTGTCGCGGCCTCATCCCTTCGGATGAAGCGGCGGACCGGGAGGCCGATGTAAGGATTGGCGTGGAGTCCAGTACGTTGGTCGGCCAATCATCGATTAAAGAGCTGTCGCAGCACGTCGTTCATCGGCTGGCTGTCCTGCTGCACCACCGCCGGGTCGTCTTGGACCGGAGCCTGGGCCGGGGGCGCGGGAGAAGCCTGCGGAGCGGGGGTGGACGGTGTTGCCGGCAGGCCGCGGCTGCGGCCGGTGCCGGTGCTGGTCCCCGCGCCGCCGGAAAGCCCCTGCTGGATCAAATTGCCGATCGCCTCGCCCAGCGGGCCGCCGAGCGGGTTGTTCTGTCCCGGCTGCTGGGTTTGCGGATTGGCATTGCCGGCCGCGTTGCCGCTGCCCGGCGCGGCGGCGCCGCCCAACCCGAGGCTGCCCAGGAGATTGCCGAGCCCGGCGCCGTCAGGGCCGAACAGGCCCTTGCCCATCTCGCGCAGCTTGGCATAGGCGGCGTCCGGATTGTCCAGCATGCCGGCCATGTCGGGGTAGATCCGCGGCTGCGACCAGCTGCCCTGGATCATCACGGGAATGCCGAAGCCGACCGGCTCCGACGCGCGGCCCTGGCCTTCGGTGGTCATCACGAGCTTCGGCTCGACGCGAAAACCCATCATCTTGGTGTCGAGGGCGATGGTGCCGGCGCCGGTCACGCGCACCAGCGGTCCGATCAGATTGAGATCGGTCGTCACCGCCTGACCCTTGTCGATCCGGAAGGACGCCGAGAGCTGCGACAGATCCGTGCTCTGGGCCTCACTGTCCTGCCAGCCGGACAGCGTGCCCGATGTCAGCGAGCGGATCATCTGCGCGATGTTGATGCCGCGGATGGCGCCGTCCTGGAAATTGACGAAGGCCGTGCCCTGCATGTTCGCCATCAGCGCGCGCTGGCTGGTGCCGGCGCTGCGCAGCGCCAGCTTGGCCTGCAGCTTGCCGTCGATCCGGTCGAACTCGGCAAGGCCCTGGAGCAGCGGCAATGCGCGCACGCCGACGAGATCGGAATGCATGGCAAAGCTCGGCGCACCGCTTGTGGCATCCAGGATCACCTCGCCCGAGACCTGGCCGTCATAGGCGCCGAGATTGGCGGTGCCGGCCTTCAGCACGCCGCCGGCGAGCTTCGCATCGAGTGCCAGCGGCGCGAGGCGCGCATCGCCGATCACGGCCTCGTTCGCGGAGATCCTGATTTGTGCGTCGACATAATTGAGCCCGGACACGTCGATCGGTGCATCGCTCCAGGGCTGTCCCGACGTGCCCTCCGGCGATTTCGCCACCGGAATCGCGAGCCGCTGGAAGTCGAGATCGACCTTGACCAGAGGCTTGCTCGCAATATCGACCGAGGCCCAGCCGTTGAAGGCCCCGTCGCCGAGCCTGCCGTTCACGCCGTTGATCATCACGACATCGCCGCTCAGCCGCATCTCGGCATGACCGGTGAGCTGGGATTTCAGCACATCGGGCATGTCGATGGCGAAATCCACCGGAATGGTCGGCCGGTCGGCTGGCGGCGCCGGCGTCGACGCCTTGATGTCGAACTTGGTCGGGTGATCGCCGACGCGCGCGGTGCCGGCGATGTCGACCTTGCGGTCGCGGCCAACGACGGCGTCGGCGTTGATGGCGCTGATGCGGCCCTCGACACGGTCGCGCACGCGCGCGAATGCGACTTCACCGTCGATGACCTTGACGCGGTCGATGGTCGCACCACCGGTGTCGAGCGCCAGCGGCTTCGACGCGGTGCCTGCATTCGGCAGTCGCTCACGCAGCAGCGGCTGGTGGAGCACGGGATGGGTGACGACGAGTTCGCTGATCTTCGGGCTGCCCGACCATACGCTCGAGAGCGACATGTCGGCCTGCACGCTGTCGACCGTCAGGCGCGTGATGCCGCTGCGGTCCTTCGGGTCCTGAAGCGTGAGATCGTTGAGCGTGACGTTCAGCGTCGGCCACAGGCTGATCTTCGTGGTGCCGTCGATGGACAGGCGATAGCCGGTCGCGCTCTCGACCCGCGAGGCAATCGTCGTGGTCAGGAATCCCGAGGGAATCCCGACCACGAGGAGAAGCCCGATCACGATGATGACGGCGGCTATCGTCGCGCCGGCGAATTTCACTGCTCTCATGTCGACTTTCCAACGACGGACAATCGGCGGCGAATCCCGCAGATGACCGTCCTATGCATCCGTCCTTTGCGCCTGAGTTTATCCCCGGACGGGAAGCGGCTCCAAGCACGTAAAAATAGTCAGGGGGTGCTGCAAAGTTATGTGACTTATGACACACTTCGCCGGCGCGGTATTACGCGATCCTGATTTGATGGTTCCAAGCGATTTGCCAGGGAAACTGGCTAAGGAAATTCACAAGGACATTGAAATGAGCAAGCAGGCCGAATTTGCGGTCATCCTGAAGATGAACGCGATGTTCGCCGATCTCGGCGCAGACGAGCTCCAGCGGCTGTCGAATCTCTGCCACACCCAGCATCTGGGGAATGGCGAGGTGCTGTTCCAGAAGGGCGATGCGGGGGACGCGCTGTTCGGCGTGCGCCGGGGCCAAGTCCGTATCGAGACCGGCGTCTCCGACGGCAGCCGTCTGACCCTGAACTTCATGGGGCCGGGCGACCTGTTCGGCGAGGTCGCGGTGCTGGACGGCCAGAGCCGGACTGCGGATGCGACCGCAGGCGAAGCCAGTGAATTGTTCGTGCTGCGGCGCGAAGATTTTCTCAGCTTCCTCGAACGCGAGCCGAAGGTCGCGATCAAGATCATCGCGCTGCTGTGCCAGCGCATCCGCTGGCAGAGCGAGCGCATGGAAGAATCCATGCTGCAACCGCTGCCGGTGCGGCTGGCGCGGCGGCTCTGCGCGCTCGCCGCCGATTTCGGCTCGGAGGTCCACATCTCGCAGGAGCAGCTCGGCATCTTCGTCGGCGCGGCCCGCGAGAGCGTCAACCGCCAGCTTCAGGCCTGGCGCAAGGAAGCGATCCTCGATCTCCAGCGCGGCCGCATCCTGCTGCGGAACATGACCAAGCTGACGGCGATCGCGCGGAACGAGTAGGGTCAACTGATCGGGAGCCTGCGCCGGCGGACACGATCCCGGTCGATGGTGATGATGCTGCCCTGGATTTCGTCCTCGGTCAGGGCGGATAGAACCTCCGCCAGGCGGGTCCGGACGGCGACCTCTGTCCAGTCGCCGCCTCGAAAAAGAATGAGACTTGGGCTGTCGCTGCCCGCGGTTGCGAGCAGGCGAGGATAATCGAGATCCGCCGTGACGACCGTGCGCGCCTCCTGCCTGGCGCGATCGATGATTTCAACGTCACTCGCAGCGTGAAGCCCGATCACGGAGGCGTGGACGGCATCATGCCCCCTCTCTGTCAGCCAGTGCGACAGCACTGGCGAAAGGGGCATGTCGATGAGGAATTTCACTTTGCCGGAACGATGGGATGCAGCTCGACGGCTTCATCCTCGGCAAGGAGGGCCGCGTAGCGCAATGCTTCGTCGATGTCTTCGCGCTCGAGATACGGGTAATTATTCAAAACGGATTCTCGAGTCTCGCCCGCCGCCAACAGGCCAAGTAGTCGTGCGACCGGAAACCGCAGCCCGCGAATACAGGGCTTGCCGGTGCAGACTGCGGGGTCGATCGTGATGCGCGTGAAAGTCATTGGAGTAACATAGCGCCTCGGGGTGCCCTTCGCCAGTACACCCCGTCAGGCCGCTTGCTTGGAATCTACTCCGCCGCGGGGTGCACCATGCCCTTTTTATCCGGCGCCGCGCCGTGATGATCGGCGGTCTCGGCATCCTCGCTGTGCACGATCAGCCGCTTGGCGAATCGCCAGATCAGGGCGCCGAGATCGTCCATCACCATGAACATCGCGGGCACGAACACCAGCGACAGGATGGTCGAGAAGATCAGGCCGCCGATCACCGCGAGCGCCATCGGCGAGCGGAACTCGCCGCCGGCGCCGACCGCGAGCGCGCTCGGCGTCATGCCCGCGGCCATCGCGATCGTGGTCATCACGATCGGGCGCGCGCGCTTCATGCCGGCGTCGATCATCGCTTCCTCGCGCGGCTTGCCGGCGCGGATCGCCTCGATGGCGAATTCCACCAGCATGATCGCGTTCTTGGTGACGATACCCATCAGCATCAAGATGCCGATCCAGACCGGCGTGGTGAGCTGCTTGCCGGTGATGAGCAGTGCGGCGATGGCGCCGCCGATCGAGAGCGGCAGCGAGAACAGGATGGTGATCGGCTGCAGGAAGGTGCCGAACAGCAGCACCAGCACGGCGTAGACCATCATCAGGCCCGCGGTGATCGCAGTGGCGAAGCCGTCGGACAGTTCGTTCAGGCTTTCGGCGTCGCCGGAGGGCGAGACCTTCACGCCCTTCGGCCGGCTCTTCATCACCGGCAGGTCGTAGATCTTCTTGGTCGCGTCGCCGAGGGCGGCGGAGCCGACGAGGTCGGCGGCGACGGTTGCCTGCCGCTCACGATCGTAGCGGTTGATGCTGGTCGGACCCTGGTCGAGCTTGACGTCGGCGATGACCGAGAGCGGCACGCCGCCCTTCTCGCCGCGCTCGCCGAGCGGCACGCGCAGCTGTTCGAGCGTCCTCAGATTACCGCGCGCGGCGTCCTCGAGCTGGACGCGGATCGGCACCAGGCGGTCGCCGACGTCGAACTTGGCGAGCGCGGGCCCGACATCGCCGATGGTGGCGACGCGGATGGTCTGCGACAGGCTTTCCGTGGAGACGCCGAGGCGCGCGGCGAGATCTGCGCGCGGCTCGATGCGCAGCTCGGGCCGCTCGAGCGTGGTTTCCGAGATCACGTTGGAGATCGTCGGAATCCGCTTCATCTGCGTCGCGAGCTCGCTGGCGACGTTGTTGACGATGTTGGCGTCGACGCCGGTCACGACCAGCGAGATGGCGCGCAGGCCGTTCTCGTCGAGGAACCAGAAGCGGATGTCGGGAACGTTCTCCAGCTCCTGGCTGATCGAGAATTCGAGCTCGCGCTGAGTGATGTCGCGGCTGTCCTTGGGCGTGTAGTTGATGATCAAGGAGGCGCGCCGGACTTCCTGGGTGCCCGGCGGGACGCGCCCGCCATCGACGAAGATGCTCTTCACCTCCGGCCGCTTGCGCAGGCGTGCGACGATGTCCTCGGTGACCTTCTCGGTGTAGGCAAGCTGGGTGCCCGGCGGCAGCTCGAGCGCCAGCAGCGAGCGCGCGCTGTCCTGCGCCGGCAGGAAGCCCTGCGGCAGCAGCGTGATGCTCCAGATTGAGGCGGCGAACACCCCGAAGCCGATCAGCACGGTGATGAAATGGTGCTTCACCGACCAGGCCACGATCCTGTGATAGGCCCGCAGCACGCGGCCGGGCGGCGGCTCTTCGTGCGCATGGTGCTTGAGGAAGTAGGCGGCCAGCACCGGCGTGACGAAGCGCGCCGCGAGCAGCGAGAAGAACACTTGCACCGAGACGGTGATGCCGAACTGCTTGAAGAACTGTCCGGCGATGCCCGACATGAAGCTCGCTGGCGCGAAGATCGCAATGATCGTCAGCGAGATCGCGATCACCGCGAGGCCGATTTCGTCGGCGGCCTCGAGCGCGGCGCGGTAGGGCGACTTGCCCATGTTCATGTGCCGGACGATGTTCTCGATCTCGACGATGGCGTCGTCGACGAGAATACCTGTCGACAGCGTGATGGCGAGGAAGCTGACGAGGTTCAGCGAGAAGCCGAGGAGGTCCATCGCCCAGAACGCCGGGAAGATCGACAGCGGGAGCGAGATCGCGGCAATGATGGTGGCGCGCAGGTCCCGCAGGAACAGGAGCACGATGATGACGGCAAGGATGGCGCCTTCGAACAGGGTCGAGATCGCCGCGTGGTAATTGCCGTTGGTATATTCGACCGAGGTGTCGATCACCTTCAGGTCGACGTCGGGATAGGCGGCCTTCAGCGCGTCGATGCGCTTCTGCACGGCCTCGGCCACCTTCACATCGCTGGCGCCCTTGGATCGCTTGATGCCGAGCGCGACCACCGGCTCGCCGTTGAAGCGGGCGAAGGTGCGGCGGTCCGCGATGGTGTCGGTGACGGTGCCGAGATCGTCGAGCCGGACCTCGCCGCCGCCGAACAGCGGGATCATGGTGCCGGCGAGATCGCCCAGCGTCTTGGCGCCCGCGAGCGTGCGGATCGCCTGGTCGTTCTTGCCGATCTCGGCGCGGCCGCCGGCGACGTCGACATTGGTGCCGCGCAGGCTTTGGCTGACATTGACCGCGGTCAGCCCCATTGCCTGCATCCGGTCCGGATCGAGCGAGACCAGGATCTCGCGCTCGACACCGCCGATGCGCTCGACCTGGGCGACGCCGCGCACGCCCTGCAGCGCGCGCTTGACCACGTCGTCGACGAAATAGGAGAGCTGTTCGGGCGTCTTGCCGGGCGAGATCGCGGCATAGGTGACGATCGGCAGGCCGATGACGTCGACGCGCTGGATCAGCGGCTCGGTGACGTTCTGCGGCAGGTTCGATCGTACCCGCGTCACCGCGTCCTTGACGTCGTTGAGCGCGCGGTCGGTGTTGGTCTCCAGCGCGAACTGGATGGTGGTCACGGACACGCCGTCGGTGATCGAGGAGGTGATGTGCCTGACCCCCTCGACGCCGGAGACGGCATCTTCAACCGTCTTGGTGACCTGGGATTCGAGCTCAGCGGGTGCTGCGCCGAACTGCGACACCACGACCGAGATCACGGGAATGTCGGCCGAAGGCAGCCGCGTCACCGCGAGCTTGGTGAAGGACACCCAGCCGAGGACCAGGAGGATGATCGAGAAGACGACCGACGGTAGCGGATTGCGGATCGACCAAGCCGAGATATTGAGAGCCATCAGCGTACCCGCGTGCGATCGAGTTCATCGGCGAACATGGTCTTGATCTGGTCGCCGTCATGGAGCGAAGAGCCGGCGTCGGCCACGACGATTTCGCCGACCTCGAGGCCTTCCAGGATTTCCGTCGCGCTGTCGGACGACAGCCCGACCCGTACCTTGCGCGTCTCGACAATATTGTTTTTGACGACCTGAATGGTGAGATGGTCGATCGCGGTCTTGGGGATCGAGACGCCGCAGCTTCGCTTGGCGTCGATCGAGGCGCGGGCAAACACGCCGACCTTGAGCGATGGATTGTTGGTGACGCTGATGCGGACGCGGCCGAGCTGCGTGGTGCGGTCGATTTCGGGCGCGACCAGCCGGACCCGGCCGATCAAATCGGGCGCGTCATCGCGGCTGATGCGCACGGTCGCGCCGGGATTGAGCTTGGGCATGTGCACCGCCGGGACCTGGGCGTCGAGCTCGATCTCGTTGTTGACGGCGATGCGGAACATCGGGCCGGCCTGCGGCGAGGCGGGCGCGCCGACGATGGTGCGCACTTCGGTGACGAGGCCTGGCGCAGGCGCCTTCAGCGAGATCGGGCCTTGCGGGCCGGGTCTTTGCGGCTGGCCGGGGATTTGCGGCGGCGCCGTCAGGCGCGCCAGCTCCTGATTGTCGGTGACCATGGCGCCTTCGGTGACGAAGAGGTCGGTGACCCTGGAGCCTTCCTGGTCGGCGACGACCACGGCCTCGCGGCGTGGCACGAAGAAGCCGGTCACCCGCACGAGGTCGGAGAAGCAGGCGTTGGTCGACTTCGTCACGATGACGAGCGCCTCGCTCGGCGTTTCCTTCGCCTCGGGGCGATGCCGATGCTCGAACAGATAATAGCCGACGCCGAGCGCAACGACGAACACCACGGTTCCGGCAGGCTTGAGATATTCGGAGGCGTTCATCGCCGGATTGTCCTGGCCTGGCTCACGGCCATCCGCACGAGGCCTGCTGAGAGCGTTTCCCTGAAATAAAGCGGCGTCCCGCAAGGCTGCGGGACGCGCTTTTGAAGCAAGACTTTACACCACATCACGACTTGGCACTTCAAAGGATTTGGCACTTCAAAGGATTACGTCGTGCTCTCACTTCGATGCGGTGGTCTTGTTTTCCATGTTGACGACCTGGACCCGACGATTGACCTCCGCCATCGGCTGGGCCGGGTCCTTCAGCTTGCTCTTGCCGTAGCCGACGGTGACGAGATCGGTCGCGGCGATGCCATACTTGTCGACGAGGTAGCGCTTGATCGAATCCGCGCGGCGCTCCGACAGGTCCTGATTATAGCCCTCGCCGCCGGCGGCGTCGGTGTGGCCGGCAACCACGAAGGTCGAGCCCTTCAGGTCGGGGCTGGTCAGCGCGCGACCGAGTGCCTGTACCGAGGCGAGCGACTTGGCGCTGATATTGGCCGAGTTGTAGTCGAACGTGATTTCAAGATCGATATTCGGCTTGTCCTTGGCCACCGACGCGATCTCTTCGCGCTCGGTCGACGAAAGCGAGCGCGTCGAGCGGCCGCGCACGGACTGGATCAGCTTGGTTTCCGCCGCACTGGGTGCGGGATCGGCCTGCGGGGCGATCGAGAGGCCGCGGGTCAACGGCTTCTTCGGCGGCGGCGCTAGCGCGCGGACGATCTCGTCCTCGGTGACGTTCTTGCTGTTGCCGTCGTCGCCCGCGAATGCGAGCGGGGTCGTCAGCGACAGAGCGGCGCCGACCGTGATGATGGACAGGATCGCGGTAAATCCCTTTGCAGCCAATCTCATTGCCAGTCCCTCCTGCGCAGCTGACCGCGCGGTTCCAAAATTCCTGCAATGGCCCCCCGGGAAAGGCCGCCTGCGGCATCCGTCGGTTAGTCTTCCCTGAGCCGCTGAGGGTTCGAGGCGTCTGTCGCCTCAACTCAAAAAAATACTAGCGTACTCCGTAGCTTGCGAACTCCTGAACAATGTTCGGGTCCATCGCCTTGGCATTGGCGATGTCGAGCGCGCCTTCCTGCGCCGAGCCGTTGCGCTGCTTGGCAATCCCGCGGCCAAAGAGCGAGGAGGTCAAGCGCGGGTTGATCTTCAGGGCTGCGTCGAAATCGGCGATGGCGTTCTTGACCGCTCCCGATTTCAGATTGACGAGCCCCCGGCTGTCCAGCGCATCGACGAAATTCGGCCGCAGCCGCAGCGCCTCGTTGCAATCCTTCAGCGCGCCCTGGAGGTCGCCGACCACGGTGCGGGTCCAGCAGCGGTTGTTCAGCGCCTCGACGTCCTTCGCGTTGATCCGAAGCGTCTCGTCGAAATCCTTGATGGCCAAATTGTAGGCGCCCTTGCTGGCATAGACCTGACCGCGCCGGTACAGCGCGTTCACGTCATCAGGATTGGCGGCGATCTTGGCTGTCAGGCCCTTGATGGTCGGATCCTCCGCCAGCGCGGCCGCGCTCGGCCCGCTATCCATGCTCGGTGCGGGGGTGGTCTCGGCTGGTTTCACCGGCGGTGGCGCCGGCGGCAAGGCGGCCTCGACCTGCGGTTTCGGTGAGGGCGCCGGAGCAGGAGCAGGTGCTGGCGCAGGTGCCGCTGCCGTGTCCGCCGGCTTCGGCGGCGGAGGCGGTGCGGGCGGAGCCGGCGGCGGGTTGTTGGCGACGACCGGCGGCGGCGATGGCGGCGGTGCCGTCATCGACGGACGCGATCCGCCGGCGCCTGGAATGAAGGAAAAATCCTCGGCGAGCGACGAGGAGATCCACGGCACCTGTTCGCCGCGCGAGGCGCGGGTGACGCCCATCTTGGTGCGGTTCAGCGTCTCCTCGGCCATCAGGTCGGGGACGCGGATCTCCTTCAGGAGCTCCTGGACGAACAGGCTGTGCTCGCCGCCAGCGTCCGAGACCACCGAGGCCAGTGCCGCCGAGTACATCACCAGCGTGCCGTTCGGCGCGATGACCGGCGTCAGGCCGGCCGAGAAGCTACGGAACCGGCGCTCGAAGGGATTGCGCCTGGAGGCGTCGACCAGCGCGATCTTGACGCCCGCGCCGCGGGTATTGAGCTCGCCGAGCACGGTCTCCAGGCTGAAACCGTCGCGGCGCACGTCGGATTCGGTCCAGATCTGCGCGTCGATCGGCAGCATGTAGCTCTGGCGCGCCGACTGGATGCCGAAACCGCTGAAGAAGATCAGCGCCACCGAGCCCGGCTTGATCTTGCCATAGAGCTTGTCGAACGCGCGGCGCATGCCGTCGCCGGTCAGGTTCTCGCCGATTTCAACGGAAAAGCCGTCGCGCTTGAGCTCGTCGGCGACGTCGCGCGCGTCGTTGAGCGGTTCCTTCAGCGGGGCGTCCGCGTCCGGATATTTGGCGTTGCCGATGACCAACGCATAACGGTCGCCGGCGGCCAGGGATGGCGCAACCGGGACGAGCGAAACGAGCAAGGGCAGAAGAAAAAGGAAGCGAATTTTCATAATCAGCGCGGTCCAGCCAAAAAGGCGCCGTTACCAGCTTGCGCCGCGGCGACCTTAACTTACGCAATGTGCATTATCAAACCGCGGAAGGGGGGCGTCAACCGCTTGGAGATTCGGCATTATCGCGACAATTGACCGCGATGCATGGGCGCGCCGGGAGGGGAATAAACGGACTGTCACGGTTGTGCTCGGCGCCATCTGGTTCGACTCTGCGGCAGGATGCTGGAGCGGCCGCGACAAAGAAGATGTGAGGGGTCTCACATAGCAGGCTGGACGCTGTCGCAGCCCTCCGGTGTTTGACCTTTGCTGCGGACAATGGCTTGGTGCGCTCGATCGTCCCCGAAGGTCCAACTCAGAAAAGAAAACCATGGGAAACGCCTACGAAATCTACGCCCTGCGTTATGCGACGATGTCGCCACGCACCCCCAACATGAACTTCCTTCAGCCCGACCCGCATGACAGCGCGGCGCAGGATCTCGACTATTTCGTCTGGCTGATCCGAGGGCAGGGCCGCGAGATCCTGGTGGACACCGGTTTCAACGCCGAGGAGGCGAGCGCGCGGGCGCGCAAGCTGACGCTCAATCCGGTCGATGCGCTGGAGCGCTTTGGCGTCGCGGCGTCGAGCGTTCGCGACATTATCGTGACGCATCTGCATTACGACCACGCCGGCAATCTCGATCGCTTCTCGAACGCGCGCTTCCATCTCCAGGAGCGCGAGATGGCTTACGCGACGGGACGCTGCATGTGCAACGGACTGCTGCGACATCCGTTCTCGGTCGAGCACGTCACGCAGATGGTGCGCCATGTCTATGGCGAGCGCGTCAATTTCTATTCCGGCGACGGCGAGATCGCGCCCGGCGTCACCGTGCACCGTGTCGGCGGCCATTCCGACGGCTTGCAGGTGGTCAAGGTCGAGACCGCGCGCGGGCCGGTGGTGCTGGCGTCCGATGCCGCGCATTACTACGCCAATCTGCAGCGCAAGAGCCCGTTCCCCATCGTCTACAATATCGGTGACATGGCGCAGGGCTGGGAGACGATCGAACGCCTCGCCGGTCATCCTGACAGGTTCATTCCCGGCCACGATCCGATCGTCACGGAGATCTATCCGCGTGCCAGCGACAAGGTCGATGCCTGGGCGCTGCATTTGCCGCCGTCGCGGTCGTTTGCGAAATGACGGAATCCGGGGCGTGTACTTGCGAGTCCTAAGCGCGGCTCAGATCAGGCGGGCCTGATGTCCGCTGCGCTCCTGAAAGCAGCGCGCAAAGGAGCATCGCCGGAGGTTCGATTCGGGCCATTTGCGGAAAAAGGGCCCTGCTATCATAGGTATCTTTAATTTTTGAGTGCCTCCTGATCACATCGATCACTACGCCCTTGGGGCCGAGGGGCCGATGAATCTGTTACGCCCCGTGTCGCCGTGCATTCGCGCTGCTCTAATGCGGGAATGAACGCTAACTTTCCGTTCTTGAAATCGAACGCTCCGAAATAGGTCCAAGTATCGGAAGGTGTTCCGTACCGAAGGGTATCGATGGTGCGCCCTTTTGGGTCAACCATGTAGTCATCATAGGTTGGCCCCAATACCGCGACCCGTCCGTCACCAATGAGATAGATGCTCGTTCTTGGCCAGTGCGTCCAGTCAAAGGCGGACATGCCTTGTCGGATCACACCGGCAGCATTTCTTACGACGAGGTAGCGCCCCGAGTCGTTGCTCCAGTGCAAATAAAACTCAAGTCCGATAGTGGCTTCCGAGTTAGGAAGCACGGTCTCCGCAGTTTCGGCAGGAACAAGCATCGATCTGACGATATACCAAGATACGGGAATAAAGAGCGTCAAGATCGGCGCAGTGATCAGCATAAGAGCGATCAGCAATAGACGAGCTCTCGTTCGCCGCACTCGGGCGACGATTAATATCCATAGAACTGCAACGCCAACCGCGCAGACAATCATAGTTGAGGTGTACTGTTCCCCAAGGATTAGGGTTCCAGCGTCCCGAAGGTTGATCTGCAAGCTCATTGCCTACACCGAAATGCCAAAAAGTCACGCGCCAGGTTGCATACGCCTAGTCCATCAACCTTTATCGGCGTGAAATGCTCAACTTTGAATGATCGGGGCGAAGTCCGCTTTGGGGCAAAAGCGCCGGTTCGAGCTTCAGCCGGCGACTTCCGGTCTGACCTCTTCTTCGGACATGTTCAGCCTCTGAGACGGGCGGCGGGCGTGGCGTCAGCGAGTGCCGGCAGGATCCCGGCAAGCAACGATATCGCGGGGAGATTTTCGAGCCGCTACCTCCGGCGGAGAGAATACCGCCAGGTATCCTCCGTCCCCTGCGAGCTTATATGTGGCAACCTCGCGATAGCCGACGGCGGTCAATTCGCAGCGCAAGAGCTCAATTGGCGTGCCATGCTTCGACGTCGGAAGCTCAAGATCGACAATTCCGACCCGCGCATCCTGCTTTAGAGCGGCCGCGAGATTGTAGAGGAAGGCATAGGGTTGGGCTATCTCGTGATACATGTGCACGAGGATTGCAGCATCCAGCGAGGAAGCGGGCAGACGCGGGTCGTGTGGTTCGCCGAGGGCGAATTGCACGTTAGTCAACTTCAGACGTTCTGTTCGCGTGGCGAGCTCGATGAGGTAATCCCGCGTGACGTCCTGGGCAACGACAGAGCCGGCGGGGCCGACGAGGTGCGAGAGCCTGACTGTGTGGTAGCCGCTGCCTGCTCCAATGTCGCCCACTGTCATACCTGGTTTCAGTTCAAGAGCACGTGCGATTTGACCGGCCTCATTGAGGGCGTCTCGGCGCTCTTCGGCGGCGCGGCGCGGGCTGACGATCCGTGCAACAGGGCGCTGTGGTGAGGGAAACTCGTCTGCAGCGACTCCGGGGGAAGCCAGATAACCTATGTCAGCGGCGTATGCGCGAGTTGCGGCAAACGCCGCAAGTAGCGCCGTTATATAAGCCAGTGCCGTCACGGACCTGCCAAGCTTTCTCAATCGGCCTCCCAAAAGCCGACGTCTGCACCTCTATGAGTACGCGCCCTAATACGCCTCTTTCGCGTCGGCCTCTTCGCTGGTCTGGACCAGGTCGAGGCTCTGTTCGATCTTGCCGAGCAGGGCCGAGAGCTGCTTCCGCTCCTGCGCGGAGAGGCAGGCGAGGATCTCGTCTTCCCGTCGCAGCAATTGCGGGAACAGCTCTTCGTACAGCGCGCGACCCTTCTTCGTCAGTTGCAGGCGGAATTCGCGGCGGTCGGCTTCGTTCTCGACCCGCTCGATCAGCCCCTGGTGCAGCAGCGTGGTCACGGCGCGGCTGATGGTGGATTTGTGCGTGCGCGTGCATTGCGCGATGTACTGCGCGCTACAGGCATCGTTGCGGAAGCCGAGCGTGGCGATCACGCGCCAGGCCGGAATGTCGAGGCCGTGCCGCTCCTGATATTCGACCGCAAGCGCGGAACTCACCTCGGCCGCCAGCCGGTTGAGGCGGAACGGCACGAACTTGAACAAATCGAGCCGCGCCTTCGGCCGCAATGAAGCCTCGTCCATCTCTTGTCTCTTCAGCGCCGCATCGCTGGATGTCCTCGCCAAGGCTTGCGCTCCGAATTCCAGTTGACGGCCGGCCGGCTCCGGTCCAAAATAGTTGCACGTGAGACTATCTAGCAGATCAGTCCTCTCTTGACCAGAGCCGAGGTTAGCGCATGGCGCAGGCCAATACGCAGCAGGCCAAAACCCAGTTCGGCTATCGCCGCCACCCCGACCAGGATCGTCCCGGCCAGAGTGCGGCCGAGCATCCCGTGGTGGTCGTCGGCGCGGGGCCGGTGGGGCTGTCGCTCGCGATCGACCTTGCCCAGCGCGGCCAGCGCGTCGTGCTTCTGGATGATGCCGACCGGATCGGCGAAGGCTCGCGCGCGATCTGCTTCTCCAAGCGGTCGCTCGAATATTGGGACCGGCTCGGCGTCGGCGACCGCATGGTCGAGAAGGGCGTGGTGTGGAGCGTCGGCCGCATCTTCCATGGCGAGTCGCAGCTTTACCAGTTCAACCTGCTGCCGGAAGACGGTCACAAGCGGCCGGCCTTCATCAACCTCCAGCAATATTACGCCGAGGCCTATCTGGTCGATCGCATCAGCGATCTGCGCGAGATCGATCTGCGCTGGCGCAACAAGGTGACGGCGCTTGAACAGCGCAACGATTCCGTCGCGCTGACGATCGAGACGCCGGAGGGCGCCTATCGCCTGCACGCGCAATATGTCGTCGCCTGCGACGGCGCGCGCTCGTCGCTGCGGCAGATGGTCGGCGCCGAGTTCGCGGGACAGGTGTTCGAGGACCAGTTCCTGATCGCCGACGTCAAGATGACCGCGGAGTTCCCGACCGAGCGCTGGTTCTGGTTCGATCCGCCGTTTCATGCCGGCCGCTCCGCGCTGCTGCACCGTCAGCCCGACGACGTCTGGCGCATCGATCTCCAGCTCAATCGCTATGCCGATCCCGTCGTCGAGAAGAAGCCGGAGAACGTGCGGCCGCGGATCGCGCGCATGCTCGGTCACGACAAGTTCGAGTTCGAGTGGATATCGCTCTACAAATTCCAGTGCCGGAGGATGGATCGCTTCCTCCACGGCCGGGTGATTTTTGCGGGCGATTCCGCGCATCAGGTCTCGCCCTTCGGTGCGCGCGGTGCCAATTCCGGGCTAGAAGACGCGGAGAATCTGTCCTGGAAGCTCGATCGCGTGCTGCGCGGGACCTCGCCCGCGAGCCTGCTCGAAAGCTACCATGTCGAGCGGAGTCTCGCGGCCGACGAGAACATCCGCGAATCCACCCGCTCGACCGATTTCATGGCGCCGAACTCGCATCAGGAAGCGCGGCTGCGCAAGGCGGTGCTGTCGCTGGCTAAGGAGACCGAATTCGGCAAGCGCATGGTCAATGGCGGGCGGCTCTCGGTGCCGTGCAGCTACGACTCGCCGCTGTCATCGCCCGATGCGGAGGCGTGGCGCGGCGGACCGTTGCCCGGCTGCTCCATGCTCGACGCGCCCGTTGGCGAGCAGGCCTATCTGACCGACGCATTCCGCCGGGGTGGAACGGACTTCACCTTGCTGTCGTTCAGCAATGGCGCGGCGATCGATGCGCCCGATGGCGTCAAGGATATCCGCATCGGTACCGAGGGCGGGCTTGCCGACCCCTCGGGCCTTGTCGCAAAGCGCTATGGCGCCGAGTCAGGTACTGCCTATCTGCTCAGGCCCGACGGCTACGTTGCGGCGCGCTTCCGACATCCGACGCGTGCGGCGATCGCGGCCGCGTTGTCGCGGGCCCAAGGCTTGAATTGAGGATTCGCATGCTGCTTTCAACCAGCTCCAACTTCGCGCGGCCCGACGATGCCTTTCGTGCCATCGTCGAGGCGCACCGCGGCTTCACCGACGAGCAGAGCGCCGATTTCGACGCGGCACTGGTCCTGATCCTCGCCAACCATATCGGCGACATCGACGTGTTGCGGGAGGCGATCGTGCTCGCGAAGCGGCGCATGACCGACGGCCAGCAGCAACAACAGCAACAACAATAACCCAAAGACCTGAGGACGAATTGATGGCGAAGAACTTCGCATCCACCGGCGATCTCTCCGAAAAGAAGATCACCTTCTCCGAGATCGGCACCGATCTCTATGCCTTCACCGCGGAGGGCGATCCGAACACCGCGATCATCGTCGGCGACGACGGCTGCCTCGTGTTCGACGCGCAGTCGACACCCGCGATGGCCAACAAGGTGATCGAGCGCGTCCGCACCGTCACCGACAAGCCGATCAAATATGTCGTGCTGTCGCACTATCACGCCGTGCGCGTGCTGGGTGCGTCCGCCTACAAGGCGCAGGGCATCGTGGCATCGCAGGAGACCTATCGTCTGATCGAGGAGCGCGGCCAGCAGGATTGGGATTCCGAATATGGCCGCTTCCCGCGGCTGTTCCAGGATGCCGCGAGCATTCCCGGCCTGACCTGGCCGACGCTGACCTTCGAAGGCGAGATGTCGATCTATCTGGGAAAGCGCGAGGTGCGGCTGATGCAGCTTGGCGCCGGACACACCTCCGGCGACATCGTCGCCTGGGTGCCGGATGCCGAGGTCATGTTCTCCGGCGACCTCATCGAATATCACTCGGCCTGCTATTGCGGCGATGCGCATTTGCGCGAATGGCCGCTGACGCTGAACGAGATCCGCAACTTCAATCCCAAGGCGATCGCGCCGGGCCGCGGCGATGCGCTGAAGGGCACGGCCACGGTGCGCGAAGCCATCGCGATGACGCGCGACTTTGTCACCTCGCTCTACGGCGCGGCCGAAATTTCGGTCGCCAGGGGGCGTACGCTGAAGGAATCGATGGCGGCGACGCGCGAAGTCATGGATCCGAAGTTCCACAGCTTCGCCATCTACGAGCACTGCCTGCCGTTCAACGTGTCGCGCGCCTATGACGAGGCGTCGGGGATCGACGACCCCGTGATCTGGACCGACAAGCGCGACCAGGAAATGTGGGCCGCCCTGCAAGGAGGAGGATAGTCATGAACGTCAACACCTCGCCTGATCAGATCATTCGGAGCTCGGCGCAGGTCACGCCGGGCTACATGTCCGGCTTCGGCAACAGCTTCGAGACCGAGGCGCTGCCGGGCGCGCTGCCGATCGGGCGCAACTCGCCGCAGCGCTGCGCTTATGGACTCTACGCCGAGCAGCTTTCCGGCTCACCCTTCACCGCGCCGCGCGGCACCAATGAGCGCTCCTGGCTCTATCGCATCCGTCCCTCGGTGAAGCATTCCGGCCGCTTCGAGAAGGCCGATGCCGGCCTGTGGCGCTCAGCGCCCTGCCATGAATACGATTTGCCGATCGCGCAGCTGCGCTGGGACCCGGCGCCGATCCCGAAGGAGGACATGACCTTCCTCCAGGGCGTGCAGACCATGACGACCGCCGGTGACGTCAACACGCAGGCCGGCATGGCCGCGCATATCTACCTCATCACCAAGTCGATGGTGGATCAGCACTTCTACAATGCCGATGGCGAGTTGATGTTCGTGCTCCAGCAGGGCAATCTGCGCGTCGTCACCGAGTTCGGCCGTATCGACGGCGAGCCCGGCGAGATCGTGGTGATCCCGCGCGGCGTCAAATTCCGCGTCGAGATTCCGAACGGTCCTGCGCGCGGCTATCTCTGCGAAAACTACGGCGGCGCCTTCACGCTGCCGGAGCGCGGGCCGATCGGCGCCAATTGCCTCGCCAACGCGCGCGATTTCCTCACCCCGGTCGCGCATTACGAGGACAAGGACACGCCGACCGAGCTCTACGTGAAATGGGGCGGCTCGCTGTTCAAGACCACGCTGCCGCATTCGCCAATCGACGTTGTTGCCTGGCACGGCAATTACGCGCCCTATAAATACGATCTGCGCACCTTCTCTCCCGTAGGCGCGATCGGGTTCGATCACCCCGATCCCTCGATCTTCACGGTGCTGACCTCGCCGTCGGAGACCGCGGGCACCGCGAACATCGACTTCGTGATCTTCCCCGAGCGCTGGATGGTGGCCGACAACACCTTCCGTCCGCCGTGGTACCACATGAACATCATGAGCGAGTTCATGGGCCTGATCTACGGCGTCTACGATGCCAAGCCGCAGGGTTTTGTCCCGGGCGGCATCTCACTCCACAATTGCATGCTGCCGCACGGTCCCGACCGCGATGCCTTCGAGCACGCCAGCAACGGCGAGCTGAAACCGGTCAAGCTGACCGGCACCATGGCCTTCATGTTCGAGACCCGCTACCCGCAGCGCGTGACAGCGCATGCCGCGAAGTCGTCGACGCTGCAGGACAATTACGCGGACTGCTGGACGGGACTCGAGAAGCGGTTCGATCCGAACAAGCCGTGACGGTCTTCGCCTCTCCCCTTGTGGGAGAGGGTGGCATAGGCGGCCTCTGGCCGCCGTCTCTTAAGAACGCCGATGCTTTGCATCGGCTATGGCGTAGCGGCGAGACGGGTGAGGGGTCTGTCTCCGCGAGCGAACATCTCTCATTTGGACTCGCGGATAGAACCCCTCATCCGGCGCTTCGCGCCACCTTCTCCCACAAGGGGAGAAGGAAAAAAGGACCGAGCGAAAAGTGACAAAGCACCCCAACGACCCCAGCCTCCGCTCCTTCATCGACGTCGATCCCGCCTCCGACTTCCCGATCCAGAACCTGCCCTATGGTGTGTTCTCGACCTCGGCCAATCCGACGCCGCGCGTCGGTGTCGCGATCGGCAACTACGTGTTCGATCTCTGGGCGCTCGAGCAGGATTGCCGGCTCGACGTCGGCCCGCTCGGCGTGTTCTCCGGCCCCTCGCTCAATCCGTTCATGGCGCTCGGACCAAAAGTCTGGACGAAGACACGCGCGCGGATCAGCGAGCTGCTGCGTCATGATCATCCGGATCTGCGTGACAATGAGGAGCTGCGCAAGCAGGCCCTGGTGCCGATGCGCGATGCAAAATTGCATCTGCCGTTCGCGGTTTCCGGCTACACCGATTTCTATTCGTCGAAGGAGCACGCCACCAATGTTGGCGTGATGTTCCGCGGCAAGGACAACGCGCTGCAGCCGAACTGGCTGCATATGCCGATCGCCTATAATGGCCGCGCCTCGACCGTCGTGGTCTCCGGAACGAAGGTGAAACGGCCGCGCGGGCAGTTGAAGCCGCCGAATGTCGAGCTGCCGAGCTTCGGGCCGTGCAAGCGGCTCGATTTCGAGCTGGAGATGGGCGTCGTGGTCGGCCAGCCCTCCGCCATGGGCGGCATGCTTGGGGAGCAACAGGCCGAGGAGATGATCTTCGGTTTCGTGCTGCTCAACGACTGGAGCGCGCGCGACATTCAGCAATGGGAATATGTGCCGCTCGGCCCGTTCCTGGCAAAGGCGTTCGCGACTTCGATCAGCCCGTGGGTGGTGACGCGCGAGGCGCTGGAGCCGTTCCGGCTGAAGGGACCGGAGCAGGAGCCGGTGCCGCTGGATTATCTCAAGCAGGCGAAGCCGCAGAACTATGATCTCCAGCTCGACGTCTCCCTGCGCGCGGCCGGCGCCAATGCGCCCGCCGGCATCAGCCGCACCAATTTCAAATACATGTACTGGTCCTCGGTGCAGCAGCTCATGCACCACGCTTCCTCTGGCTGCGCGATGAATGTGGGCGATCTCCTTGGGTCCGGCACGATCTCCGGCCCGGAGAAGAACCAGCGCGGCAGCCTGCTGGAGATCAGCTGGAACGGCACCGAGCCGGTGGAATTGCCCGGCGGCGCCAAGCGCTCGTTTTTGGAAGACGGCGACAGCCTCGTCATGCGTGGCTGGTGCCAGGGCAATGGCTACCGGGTCGGGTTCGGGGAGGTCGAGGGGACGATTTTGGCGGCGGAGTAGCCGCGCGTTCCGGTGTCGTAGGGTGGGCAAAGCGAAGCGTGCCCACCATGCCGATCATAGTTGCGGCGACATGGTGGGCACGGCGCTAAGGCGCCTTTGCCCACCCTACGAGACCTACCGCCTCTCCGGCGGCACATCCCGCACCCGCGCGCAATGCGCCGCGACATCCTCCGGGCTGTACTTCAAATGCACCCGCTTGTCGGACGGCACGTGTTTGGTGACGCACACGCCCGGCCGCCATTCCTGCGTCGGCCTGATCGGGCGCGGCGCAAAGCCGCCGCCGCAATTCGGGCAGACGTTGGAGAGTTTCGTCTCCACGCAATCCGCACAGAACGTGCATTCATAGGAGCAGATCCGCGCGTCCGTTGCATCAGGCGGCAGGTCGCGGTCGCAATATTCGCAGTTCGGTCGAAGCTGGAGGGCCATGGCAGAATCTCCGCAGATTGGCTTGATCATCGCAGACGGCGCGTGAAGCGCGAATGCCGTAGTTCCCTCGATTTCAGCCAGCCTTCAAATCCTTCAGCGGCAGCCGCGAGCTTTCCTTGAGCCTGTCGAGCACGATCGAGGAGCGCACATGCGCCACGCTCTGGTGCGGCATCAGCACGTCGTTGACGAGATTGGAGAGACCCTTGAGATCGCGCAGCACGGCTTTGAGCACGTAATCGGCGTCGCCCGTCAGCGAATAAGCTTCCTGGATCTCGTCGATGCGGTTGACCAAGGCGCGGAAGCGTTTCGAATTGTCCGGCGAGTGGGTCGCGAGCCCCACCTGGATAAAGGCGATCACACCGAAGCCCAGCGCTTCGCTGGAGAGATCGGCGTGATAGCCCGAGATCACCTTCTCCTCCTCCAGCCGCATCCGCCGCCGCGAGCATTGCGAGGCCGAGAGACCCGCGAGATCGGCGAGCTCCTGGTTGGTGAGGCGGCCGTCGTCCTGGAGCGCGCCCAGGATCTTGAGGTCGAAGGCGTCTACGGAGATCATGCGTCATTTATCCATTTCATGCACGGATCGTGCATATGATAGCCAAAACGCGTCTCGTTTGCACGCTCATTGCACGCCCGGTGAAGGATAGTTCATGGCAGCAGCAATTGGAGAGCACAATGGGTCCGTTTCCGCACGATGCACCGCCGGCCACCGTCACCGCCGACAATCCGATGGGCACCGACGGGTTCGAGTTCGTCGAATATGCGCATCCCAATCCGGAAGAGCTGCACGCGTTGTTCAAGCTGATGGGTTATGCGCCCGTCGCCCGCCACAAGAGCAAGAAGATCACGGTCTACCGCCAGGGCGACATCAACTATCTCGTCAACGAGGAGCCCGGCACCCACGGCTTCGACTTCGTCGCCGCGCACGGCCCCTGCGCGCCGTCGATGGCGTTTCGCGTGGTCGATGCGAAGGCGGCCTATGACCGTGCGATCGCGCTCGGCGCCGAACCTGCCGATGTGTCGTCGGTGCAGAAGACGCTTGATGTGCCCGCGATCAAGGGCATCGGCGGCAGCCTGCTCTATTTCGTCGATTGCTACGGCGCCAAGGGCTCGGCTTACGATGCCGAGTTCGAGTGGTTGGGGGCACGCGATCCCAAGCCGGTCGGTGCCGGCCTGTTCTATCTCGATCACCTCACCCACAACGTCCATCGCGGCCGCATGGATGTGTGGACGGGCTTCTACCAAAAGCTGTTCAACTTCCGCCAGATCCGCTTCTTCGACATCGAGGGTCGCGCCTCCGGCCTGTTCTCGCGCGCGCTGACGAGCCCGGACGGCAAGATCCGGATTCCGATCAACGAGGACGCCGGCGAGTCCGGCCAGATCGAGGAATATCTGAATATCTATCGCGGCGAAGGCATCCAGCACATCGCCTGCGGCTGCCGCGATATCCACGCCGCCATCGAAGGCCTGCGCGAAGCCGGCCTGCCGTTCATGCCGTCGCCGCCGGAGACCTATTTCGAGCGGATCGACGCGCGCCTGCCGAAGCACGGCGAGGACGTCGCGCGGCTCCAGACCAACGGCATCCTGATCGACGGCGAAGGCGTGGTCGATGGCGGCCAGACCAAGGTGCTGCTGCAGATCTTCTCCGCCAATGCGATCGGCCCGATCTTCTTCGAGTTCATCCAGCGCAAGGGTGACGATGGTTTTGGCGAGGGCAATTTCAAGGCCCTGTTCGAGTCGATCGAGGAGGACCAGATCCGGCGCGGCGTGTTGAAGGTGGATACGGCGGCGTAGGTCGCTACGTTCGGGCACCCTGCCGTAGGGTGGGCAAAGCGCAAGCGTGCCCACCACTTCTATCAGAATTGCGGAGCGGTGGTGGGCACGGCGCTTCGCGCCTTTGCCCACCCTACGCGATCTTTGCCGGGGCTAGATCTACCTCTTCCACGCAGCCGTCACCGCACCAATCTCCGCGCCCTCCGGCTCCCGCACCGCAGACGGCGTGCGCGAGAACCTTGGTGCCGGCGCCGGCTGCTTCACGCCGTGGCGTTCGAGGAAGACGTTGCGGGCGACCATGTGCGGATGCTCGGTCGCTTCCGACATGGTGAGCACCGGCGCGAAGCAGATGTCGGTGCCTTCCATCATCTTGCACCAGTCCTCGCGCGTCTTGCTCTTGAACACGGCCTTCAGCTTTTCTTTCAGCGCGGGCCAGGCCTTGGGGTTCATCTGCGCGTCGAAGTCGGCATCGGTCAGGCCCGCGTGCTCGCGCAGCAGCGCGTAGAACTGCGGTTCGATCGAGCCGATCGAGACGAAGTGCCCGCAGGCACATTCATAGACGCCGTAGAAATGTGCGCCGCCGTCGAGGAAGTTCTGGTTGCGCCCCTCGCTCCAGCGGCCGATCGTCTTCATGTCGAAGAAGAACGACATCAGCGATGCCGCGCCGTCGCACATCGCGGCGTCCACGACTTGGCCCTTGCCGGACCTTTGCGCTTCGAGGAGGGCGGCGAGCACGCCGACGACGAGATAGAGTGCACCGCCGCCGAAATCGCCGACCAGGTTGAGCGGCGGCACCGGGGCTTCCTTGGTGCCGATCGCGGCCAGCGCGCCGGTGATCGAGATGTAATTGATGTCATGGCCGGCGGCGTTGGCCAGCGGGCCTTCCTGGCCCCAGCCGGTCATGCGGCCGTAGACGAGTTTTGGATTGCGCGCGAGCACGACGTCGGGGCCGAGCCCAAGCCGCTCCATCACGCCGGGACGAAAGCCCTCGACCAGCGCGTCGGCGCTGGCAAGCAGGTCGAGCACCTCCGCGATCGCCGCCTTGTCCTTGAGGTCGAGCTCGATCACCTTGCGGCCGCGGCCCGCGACCGACTTCATACTCTTCTTCGCACCGACGCGATCGAGCGTGACGACATCGGCGCCCATGTCGGCGAGCATCATGCAGGCGAATGGGCCGGGTCCGATGCCGGCGAATTCGACGACACGGAAGCCCGAGAGCGGGCCGGAGGTGCGGACGGAGGAGGTGGGCGCTGGTTTATCGAGCACGCTGTTGTTTCCTCGGGTCACCGGCGAATGCCGGTGGTCCGGCAATCGCCTTAGACGTTCCTCTTTGGGGACGAGTTAATTGGCTGATTAACTTTTCTCGCCTTCATGTCCGCGTGGCAAGCGGTTTTCATGCATGGGCGCATAATAAAAGCGGCGCGCATTGCTGCGCGCCGCGGAAGATTTGTGTTGAGGCGCTAAGGCGCGACGCGCTGTCGCGCTTTATCGACTCGATCAGCCCGCGGCGGCCACCGCGCGCTGCGCCATCACCTTGACGAGGTTGGCGCGGTATTCCGCCGTGCCGTGGATATCGGCCAGCAATCCGCTCGCCGGAATGCTGACGTTGTCGAGCGCCGACGGCGACCAGTTCGCCTTCAGCGCGGCTTCGATCGCGGGCACCCGCATCACGCCGCTCTGCGAGGCGCCGGTGGCGGCAACACGGATCTCGCCCGACTTCGTCTGCGCGACGAACACGGCGGTCAGCGCGAAGCGTGAGGCCGGATGCCGCATCTTTTCGTAGCCCGCCTTCGCCGGCACCGGGAACGACACCGCAGTGATGACCTCGCCGTCTTCCAGCGCCGTCGTGAACAGGCCCTGGAAGAAGTCCTCGGCCGAGATCGACCGCTTGTTGGTCTTTACGGTGGCACCGAGCGCCAGCAGTGCGGCCGGATAGTCCGCAGCGGGATCGTTGTTGGCGATCGAGCCGCCGATCGTGCCGCGATAACGCACGGCGGGATCGCCGAGCACCGAGGTGAGATAGGCGATCGCGGGGATCGCCTTCTTCACATCGGCATTCTGCATGATGTCGAAATAGGTCGTGCCGGCCTTGATGGTCAGCACGTCGCCCGAGAGCTCGACACCGATTAGCTCCTTGATCTTGCCGAGGTCGATCACGTCGGACGGGCTGGCGAGCCGCTGCTTCATGACCGGCAGCAACGTCTGGCCGCCGGCGAGGAATTTCGCCTCACTGCTCTTGCCGAACAGGGCGACGGCCTCGTCGACCGAGGAGGGGCGATGATAAGTGGTCTGGTACATCTTGTTGCTCCTCTCAGGCCGCGTGGATCGTGCGCCACACCCGGTCCGGGGTTGCGGGCATTTCCAGATTGTTCTTGCCGATCGCATCCGTGATCGCGTTGATCACGGCCGCAGAGGCGCCGATCGCGCCGGCCTCACCGCAGCCCTTGATGCCCAGGGGATTGCCCGGGCACAGCGTCGTGGTGTGGGAGAGGTTGAACGAGGGCAGGTCGTCGGCGCGCGGCATGGAGTAGTCCATGAACGAGGCCGTGACGGGCTGACCGTTGGCATCGTAGATGGCGTGCTCGAGCAGCGCCTGCCCGATGCCCTGGGCAAGGCCGCCATGGACCTGTCCCTCGACGATCATCGGGTTGATCAGCCGGCCGAAATCGTCAGCCGCGACGAAGTTGACGAAGGAGGTCTTGCCCGTGCCGGGATCGACCTCGAGCTCGCAGATGTAGGCGCCGGCCGGGAAGGTGAAGTTGGTCGGATCGTAGAAGGCGCTTTCCTTCAGGCCCGGCTCCATCCCGTCAGGCAGATTGTGCGCGGTGTAGGCCGCGAGCGCGACCATCGGGAAGGCGATCGCCTTGTCGGTGCCGGCGACCTTGAACTCGCCGTTCTCGATGACGATGTCACCCTCGGACGCTTCGAGCGCATGCGCTGCGATCTTCTTGGCCTTGGACTCCATCTTCTCCATCGCCTTCAGGATCGCGGTGAGACCGACGGCCGCGGAGCGCGAGCCGTAGGTGCCCATGCCGAACTGCACCTTGTCGGTGTCGCCATGGACGATCGAGACCTGGCTGATGGGAACGCCCAGTCGCTCCGCGACGAGCTGGCAGAACGTGGTCTCGTGACCCTGGCCGTGGCTGTGCGAGCCCGTCAGGATCTCGATGGTGCCGACCGGGTTGACCCGCACCTCGGCGGATTCCCACAGGCCGACGCCGGCGCCCAGGCTCCCGACCGCCTTGGACGGCGCGATGCCGCAGGCCTCGATGTAGCAGGACACGCCGATGCCGCGCAGCTTGCCGTCCGCCTTCGCCTTGGCCTTGCGGGCTGCGAAGCCGTCATAGTCGATCGCCTTCATCGCGGCGTCGAGCGAGGCGTTAAAGTCGCCGGTGTCATAGGCCATGATCACGGGCGTCTGGTGCGGGAACTGGGTGATGAAGTTGCTCCGGCGCAGTGCTGCCGGATCGACCTTGAGCTGCCGCGCTGCCGTCTCCATGAGACGTTCGATCAAATAGCTCGCCTCGGGGCGGCCCGCGCCGCGATAGGCGTCGACCGGCGTGGTGTTGGTGTAGACCCCGACCACCTCGGCATGGATCGCCGGGATGTTGTACTGGCCCGACAGCAGCGTGGCGTAGAGATAGGTCGGGACCGACGAGGAGAACAGAGACATGTAGGCGCCGAAATTGGCGTAGGTCTTCACCTTCAAGCCGGTGATCTTGTTGTTGGCGTCGAACGCCATCTCGGCATGGGTCACATGGTCACGGCCATGCGCATCGGTGAGGAAGGCCTCGGTGCGGTCGCCGGTCCATTTTACCGGGCGGCCGACCTTCTTCGAGGCCCACAGCGCCACCATCTCCTCGGGATAGATGAAGATTTTTGAGCCGAAGCCGCCGCCGACGTCGGGGGCGATCACGCGCAGCTTGTGCTCGGGGGCGATGTTGTAGAACGCCGAGAGCACGAGGCGGGCGACGTGCGGGTTCTGCGATGTTGTATAGAGAGTGAAGTGCTCTTCCGCTGCGTCATAGTCGGCGATCGCCGCGCGCGGCTCCATCGCGTTCGGGGCGAGGCGGTTGTTGGTGACGTCGAGCTTGACGACATTGGCGGCCTTGGCGAAGGCGGCATCCGTCGCGCCCTCGTCGCCGATCACCCAGTCATAGACCTGGTTGCCGGGGGCTTCGGGGTGAAGCTGAGGCGCGCCGGCCTTGATCGCGGCGTGGACGTCGGCGACTGCCGGCAGTTCCTCGTACTCCACGACCACGGCTTCGGCGGCGTCGCGCGCCAGGTTCTTGCTGTCGGCGATCACGACTGCGACGGCCTGGCCGACGAAGCGCACCGTTTCCGGCGCCATCGCGGGCCAAGCGCCCATCTTCATCGGGCTGCCGTCCTTGGAGGTGATGGCCCAGCCGCAGATGAGATTGCCGACCTTGTCGTCGACGATCTGCTGTCCCGTGAGCACGGCGACCACGCCCGGCATGTTGAGCGCGGCGGATGAATCGATCTTCTTCACCTTGGCATGCGCATGCGGGCTTCTGATGAAATGGGCATGGGTCATGCCCTGCAATTTGATGTCGTCGACGTAACGGCCTTTGCCGGTAATGAAACGCTTGTCTTCCTTGCGCACGACGCGCGCGCCGATGCCTTCAACACCCATGTCTGGTCCTCCCGACCGGAAGTTTCTTTGACTGCGCTTTCCCTCGAAAGCGGCAGCGGTGGTTCTTTATTCGAGGCGCGCCGATTTACTCGGCCGCCTGCGAGACCTTCATGCGCCCGGCTGCGTCCAGCACGGCCTTGACGATGTTGTGGTAGCCGGTGCAGCGGCAGATATTGCCTTCGAGCTCTTGGCGCACGGTGGGCTCGTCGAGCTGGCCGCCATGGCGGTGCACGATGTCGATCGCCGACATGATCATGCCCGGCGTGCAATAGCCGCATTGCAGGCCGTGATTGTCGCGGAAGGCGGCCTGCATAGGGTGCAGCTCGTCGCCCTTGGCGATGCCTTCGATGGTGGTGACGCTGGCGCCGTCGGCCTGGCCCACCAGCATGGTGCAGGATTTCACCGCCCGGCCGTCCACGTGTACGACGCAGGCGCCGCACTGGCTGGTGTCGCAGCCGACATGGGTCCCGGTGAGATTGAGGTGATCCCGCAGGAGCTGGACCAGCAGCGTGCGGTCCTCGACGTCGACGGCAACGGCCTTGCCGTTCACCGTCAGTTTGACTGTAGACACGGAACATACCTCCCCGGATTGATTTTGATTGTTTCTAATTAGAGACCGCCGCCCCCGGACATTGCAACTAGGATTTTGGTCACGCCGGTCATGGAAAAGTCATCGATCCCGACGAGCGGGCAATGACTTGGGCCGGCGAAGCGGGTCGACCGCCGCAAAATGGCCGGCCCATGTGGGATGCCAGCCGTCATCCCATCCGGTCGGCTTTTGGCCGATAAGGCCCCGAATTGCACGAGCCTGCCGAATTTACCGCCCTTTATCCATTGTGCCCTAGTTTTGCGCATCCGGGTCTGGAGGCGGGGCGCCTCCGGATCACGGCTGAATAGAAAATGGGGGTTGGAATGTCCGGGCGTATCGCGTCGCCGTCGAAGCGTACAATATTTCCGACCCTCCGGTTCCGCGCCAAGATCATCCTCGGCTTCGCCGCGGTGCTGGTGATCTCCGCCGGCAGCATGGCTTTCTCCTATTTCGGCTTCGAGCGGGTCTCGGCCGGGGTCGGGTCCTACCGCAGCAGCGTCACCGAGGCCGATCTCGCCCGCAACATCGACCGCGAGCTGCTCGCCTACCGCTCGGCCGTCCGTTATTTCGTCGTCACCGGCAAGGAGGACGATGGCAAGGCGGCGCTGGACGCCGAGACCGGCCTGAAGAGCGCCATCGATCAGGCGGTCAAGAGTGCCCAGAAGCCGGCGCGGCAGGAGGGCCTCAACAAGCTCGCCAAGGAATTCTCCAACTTCTCTGCGACCTTCGCAAAGGTCCTCCAGGCCAAGCGCGACAGCGCGCTGCTGGTGCAGAACCAGCTGACGCGCCAAGCCAATCTCCTGAAATACAAGCTTGACGATATCGGCAACAACGCCTCCGATTCCGAGGCGCAGTCGATCGAGTTCGGCACCAAGCAGGTCAACGCCCAGTTCCAGACCGCGAGCGCCGCAGCCACCAATTTCGTGCTGACCTCCGACCAGGCGATCGCGACCAGCGCGCTGGCGCGGCTGAAATTCGTCGAGAATTCGCTCGGCGCGGTCTATTCCATGGACGAGAAGATCGTCGCCGGCCTGAAGGATGCCAAGACCATCCTCGTGGCCTATCGCGAAGCGCTGGAGAAGCTGATCGCCAACGCCAAGATGGTGGATGAGCTCGTCACCGAGATGAGCGGTTCGGCCGGTGCGATCCTGCAAGGCGCCACCGCGATGAAGGCGGACCTCGTCGCCGAACAGCAGCGGCTGGATTCGGAGTCGGAAGCGACCATCGGACGGACCGAGCAACTGGTGCTGATGCTGGCCGTCGGCGGCACGCTGCTCGGCGCGATCCTCGCATTCCTGCTCGGCACCGGCATCTCGCGTCCGATGATCGCGATGTGCAAGGCGATGCGCGAGCTCGCGTCGGGCAATTTCGACGTCGTGCTGCCGGGTCTGGGACGCAAGGACGAGATCGGCGAGATGGCCGGCGCGGTCGAGGAATTCAAGGTTCAGGCCGTGGCCAAGGCCGAGCGCGACGCCGCCGCCAGCGACGCCCAGAACAAGGAACTGGCCACAGCACGCCGTTCCGAGCTGATTCGCTTCGCCGATGACTTTGAAAGCGCGGTCGGTGCCATCGTGTCGAACGTGTCGGCTTCCGCCGTGCAGCTCGAATCGGCGGCTTCCACGCTGACCCGAACCGCGGAAACCACGCAGACCCTGTCGAGCCAGGTTGCCGGCGTGTCCGAGCAGGCTTCGAGCAACATGCAGTCGGTCGCAACCGCGACCGAAGAGCTCTCGGCCTCGGTCGAGGAGATCGGCCGCCAGGTCCGCGATTCCAGCCGCATCGCGGAAGCTGCGGTGGTCCAGGCCAAGGAGACCGACGGCCGGATCGGCGAGCTCTCGCACGCCGCCCAGCAGATCGGCGAGGTGGTCAAGCTGATCACGGCGATCGCCGAGCAGACCAACCTTCTGGCGCTCAACGCCACCATCGAGGCGGCGCGCGCGGGCGAGGCCGGCCGCGGCTTTGCCGTGGTCGCCAGCGAAGTGAAGTCCCTGGCCAGCCAGACCGCGAAGGCCACCGACGAGATTTCCTCGCACATCGCGGGAATGCAGGGTGCGACCGCCGAGTCGGTCGCCGCGATCAAGGAGATCGGCGCCACCATCGGCAAGATTTCGTCGATCTCGACCTCGATCGCGAGCGCGGTGGAAGAGCAGGGCGCCGCGACGCAGGAGATTGCCCGCAGCGTCCAGACCGTCGCGCAGGGCACCCAGACCGCCGCCACCGACATCGGCCAGGTCAACCGTGGCGCCGCCGAAACCGGCTCGGCCTCGGAGGAGGTCCTGAATTCGGCCAAAACCCTGTCCAGCGAAAGCACCCGCCTGCGCGCCGAGCTCGACCGGTTCATGGGGAATATCCGGGCGGCGTAAGGCTCGGCCGCGTCCGAAGCCGCTGCCGTCGCGTCACTCTCGGCTGTCGACCCGCGAAGGCGCGTGAGCGCGGGGACGACAGCCGAGTGCGCATCTCCCCGCGTCACCTAACCGCAAGTTGCGACGCCATAAATTTACCGCCGCTTATCCTTTGCACTCTACCGTGCTCACGAGTCAGGAAGCGGGCTGCTTCCGGGCTGCGCCTGGTTTTCCGCGAATGGAATGGGGTGGGGAATGCCCGTCAAGTCGACGCCGAACACATCGAAGCTCTTCACCCTGCGTTTTCGTGCAAAAATCATCCTCGGCTTCGTGGCGGTGCTGGCCATCCTCGCCGTCAGCATGGCTTTCGCCTATTTCGGCTTCGAGCGGATCCAGGCCGCCGTCGCCTCCTACCGGGCCAGCGTGTCGGAAGCGGACCTCGCGCGGACCGTGGACCGCGAGCTGATCGCCTATCAGGGACTGGCGCGGGCCTATACGCTGACGGGCGCGACCGATGACGAGACCGCGGCCAAGGCCGCCGAAGAGAATCTGAAGGGCGCTATCGCCAAGTCGGTGGCGGCCACGACCGGCGCGGCGCGCCGCGAGCAGGTCGGCAAGCTCGAGGCCGAATTCCAGCGCTTCACCAAGGTGTTCGGTGAGATCATCACGCTGACGCGCGAGAACAACAAGATCGCCGCCGACGAGCTCAACAGCGTCGGCAACAAGATCCGCTTCAAGTTCGACGATCTCGCCGATACGGCCGCGCTGGCAGGCCTGAACTCGGTTCAGACCACGGCCAAGGACGTCACCTCGCAATATCTCGCGGTCTCGACCTCGGTCAGTGCCTTCGTCGCCAAGCCGGAGCCGAAGACCGCCGACGGCGTGATCGCCCGCATCAAATTCCTGGAGACGCTGCTGGTCTCGATCTATGCCAATGACCAGAAGATCACCGACCGCGTCACCGAAATCGGCAATCTGCTGAAGCAGTACCGCACCTCTTTCTCGAAGCTGACCGAGAACGTGAAGGTCATCGTCAAGTTGAACGGCGAGATGACCAAGACGGCGGCGGGCATTCTCAAGCTCTCGGCCGAGCTGCGGTCCGATCTGACCTCAGATCAGCAGCGCATCGAAGCGAGCGCCAAATCCACCATCACCGAGACCGAACGGCTGATGCTGATGATGGCGCTCGGCGGCCTCGCCATTGGCGCCGTGCTGGCCTTGATGCTCGGCAACGGCATCTCGCGCCCGATGATCGCGATGTGCAAGGCGATGCGCGAGCTTGCGTCCGGCAATTTCGACGTCGTGCTGCCGGGCCTGGGCCGCAAGGACGAGATCGGCGAGATGGCCGGTGCAGTCGAGGAATTCAAGGTTCAGGCCGTCGCGAAAGCCGAGCGCGACGCCGCCGCCAGCGAAGCCCAAAATCGCGAGCAGGCCGCAAGCCGCCGCTCCGAGCTGATTCGCTTTGCCGATGATTTCGAGAGCGCGGTCGGCGCCATCGTCTCCAACGTCTCGGCCTCCGCCGTGCAGCTCGAGTCGGCGGCCTCCACGCTGACCCGCACCGCCGAGACCACGCAGAGCCTGTCGAGCCAGGTCGCCGGTGTCTCCGAGCAGGCCTCCAGCAACATGCAGTCGGTCGCAACCGCGACGGAAGAGCTCTCGGCCTCGGTCGAGGAGATTGGCCGCCAAGTCCGCGATTCCAGCCGAATCGCAGAAAATGCCGTGGTGCAGGCGAAGGAAACCGACGGCCGCATCGGAAAACTCTCCCATGCCGCGCAGCAGATCGGCGAAGTCGTCAAGCTGATCACGGCGATTGCCGAGCAGACCAATCTTCTTGCGCTCAACGCCACCATCGAGGCGGCGCGCGCGGGCGAGGCCGGCCGCGGCTTCGCCGTGGTCGCCAGCGAAGTGAAGTCGCTGGCCAGTCAGACCGCGAAGGCGACCGACGAAATCTCCTCCCACATTACGGGGATGCAGGGCGCGACGGCCGAGTCGGTCGCCGCGATCAAGGAGATCGGCGCGACCATCGGCCAGATCTCGTCGATCTCGACGTCGATTGCGAGCGCCGTCGAGCAGCAGGGCGCCGCGACGCAGGAAATCGCGCGCAGCGTCCAGACCGTTGCGCAGGGCACCCAGACCGCAGCCACCGACATCGGCCAGGTCAATCGCGGCGCCGCCGAAACCGGTTCGGCCTCGGAAGAGGTGCTGAACTCGGCCAAGACCCTATCTAGCGAAAGCACGCGCCTGCGCGCCGAGCTCGACCGTTTCATGGGGAATATCCGGGCGGCGTAAGTTCGCTGCCGCAACACCCTCGGCTGTCGTCCCGGACGAGCGCGCCCTTAAGCGCGCGCCGAGCCGGGACCCATACCCCGAGGGAGAAGTTGCGGCGCGACGCCGGCAACTCCGAGTCTTCGCCAAATCACCCCGTGTGGCTACGGGTCCCGGATCTTCGCTCCGCTCCTGACAACGCCGCGCGTTGCCAAGAGCTGCACTTGTCCGGGACGACAGCTCTGGGACGACAGCGGAGTGAGAAGCGCGAGACTCATTCCCTCCCGCACGTCCGCTAAGCTCCACCTTCGTGCGCTCCAGGTTTTGCGCGAATGTGTCGTCTTTCTGACGCGAGCCATGCGTCAATTCCTTGCGGCTCCATCCGAAACGGACGGCCTCGATGGGTGTTCCCGCGGGAACCCGCCTTTGCCGCAGGCGTTGTCGCAGGTGGCAGGCGGAATGCCGCACCTCCATGATCGGAACGCCCCCGTCCACACCATGTGAACCGGGGCCGCTTCCATTGGTTAGACCCAGCAACGCGATGGAATTGCAGCAAAGCCCAGCGCTGAATTATGGACCTGCAGTCTCTGCGGCGGTCGCGGCTGACCGCATCATCGAGACCAGCATTCCCGCGCGGCTCGATGCGCTGCCGTGGAGCGGCTTTCATACCCGCGTCGTGCTGGCGCTCGGGATCACCTGGATCCTCGACGGGCTCGAGGTGACGCTGGCCGGCGCGCTCTCCGGCGCGTTGAAGCAGAGTCCGTCGCTGCAATTCTCCAATCTCGATCTCGGTATCGCCAATTCCGCGTATCTCGCCGGTGCGGTGCTCGGCGCGCTCGGCTTCGGCTGGCTCACCGATCGCATCGGCCGCAAGAAGCTGTTCTTCATCACACTGGCGCTTTATCTCTCCGCGACTGCCGCGACCGCCTTGTCGTGGAATGTCGCGAGTTACGCGCTGTTTCGTTTTCTCACCGGCGCCGGCATCGGCGGCGAGTACACTGCGATCAACTCGACAATCCAGGAACTGGTGCCGGCGCGTTATCGCGGCTGGACCGATCTCGTCATCAACGGCAGTTTCTGGATCGGCGCGGCGATGGGCGCGGTGGCGGCCATCGTGCTGCTCGATCCCGCATTGGTCGGTCCCGATCTCGGCTGGCGCCTCGCCTATCTCATCGGCGCGACCCTTGGCCTTGTCGTGCTGTTGATGCGGATGTGGATTCCCGAGAGCCCGCGCTGGCTCATGATCCACGGCCGGCCCGACCAGGCCCACGCCATCGTGGACGAGATCGAGCGCTCTGTGATCGGGCATGACCGGCATGCGAGCGATGGCCGCTTCACGAAAATACGCCTGAAGATGCGCGACCACACTCCGATCAGGGAGGTCGTGCACACGCTGTTCTTCGTCTATCGTCAGCGCTCCCTGGTCGGCCTCGTGCTGATGAGCGCGCAGGCGTTCTTCTACAACGCGATCTTCTTCACCTTCGCGCTGGTGCTGACCGACTTCTACGGCATCAGCGCCGAGCATGTCGGCTGGTATCTCCTGCCGTTCGCCGCCGGCAACTTCCTCGGGCCGCTGCTGCTCGGCCGCCTGTTCGACACGCTCGGCCGCCGCGTCATGATCACGTTTACCTACGGTGCGTCGGGCGTGCTGCTGGCGCTCTCGGGCTATCTGTTCTCGATCGGCGCGCTGAGCGCGCAGGGGCAGACCATTGCCTGGATGGTGATCTTCTTCTTTGCCTCGCCCGCCGCGAGCGCCGCCTACCTGACCGTCAGCGAGACGTTCCCTCTGGAAGTGCGCGCGCTCGCGATTGCGGTGTTCTACGCGGTCGGCACCGGCATCGGCGGCGTGATCGGGCCCGCGCTGTTCGGCGCGCTGATCGACACGGGATCACGCACCAGCGTGTTCGCGGGCTATTTGCTGGGGGCCTTCCTGATGATCGTGGCTGCGATCGTGGCGTGGCGCTACGCCGTCGCCGCGGAACGCAAATCGCTCGAACAAATCGCGCGGCCGCTTGCCTTTATGGAGTAGACTATGAAATCGGAACTCGCGGAATTGGATCAGAAGCGCCCCATGGTTGACGAAGAAGCGCCCGACGCGGTGCCGGTGCCGCATGCGCTCGTGCCGCATCTCGGCGAGACCGCGATCCTGCTCGACATCGACGGCACGCTGCTCGACCTGATGCCGACGCCGCGCGAGGTGTGGGTGCCGCCGGGCCTGTCGGAAACGCTGAACCTGTTGACCGAGCGCACGTCCGGCGCGCTGGCGATGGTCAGTGGCCGTTCGCTCAACGACATCGACCTGATCTTCGCACCCGACGTGTTTCGCGCGGTCGCCGGTCACGGCGCGGAAATGCGCCTGTCGGTGGGCAATGAGGCCGACGACGTGCACGCGCCGCCGATGGACAAGGAGCTGAAGCGGCGCCTGGCTGCGATCGCCAAGCTCAGCCCCGGCATTCTGCTCGAGGACAAGGGCTATTCGCTGGCGCTGCATTATCGTCTCGCGCCGCATGCGGAGAAGGCGATCTTCGAAGCCGTCTCGCTGATCCGCGCCGATCTGCCCAATGCGCCGATCGAGGTGCTGCCCGGCAAGTTCGTTTGCGAGATCAAGCATTCCGGTTTCACCAAGGCGACCGGCGTGCGCGAATTGATGAAGCATGAGCCCTTCAAAGGGCGTCGTCCGATTTTCATCGGCGACGACGTCACCGATGAGACCGTGTTTGCGATCATGCCCGACATGAACGGGCTGTCCTTCTCGGTCGGCCGCCGCGCCATCGGCGTCAACGGCCATTTCGACGAGCCGAAGGATGTCCGCGCGTTCCTCGCGCATCTGCTCGACGATACAAGGTTGGAATAAGGCACCGACACCTCGGGGCCACATTGTCGCTCGCGTAGTTCCCTCGCGCGCGCAATTCATGCTGGGCAACACAGCGACGAAAACTGACTTTGTTGAGTGAAACCGCCGGGTTCCCAGCAGAAAAACTGGTTCCAACGCATGTGCCTGATTTTGGTTTCATTTCGTACAAATGATGGACAGGAACCATATTGATGAACAGCAGTTAAACGGGTTGGAATGAAGGAGGGGACGACCTGTGAATTTAGTCGTCGTTTCAAATCGAGTTGCGCGCGGTAAACCCAACGAGCCGATGACGGGCGGCTTGGCTGCGGCATTGCTTCCCGTGGTGGAACATTCGGGTGCTATCTGGGTGGGTTCGTCGGGCCGTGTGCGCGACGGCCATCAGAAGGAACCGTTCGCCGAGATCGAAGCGCTTGGGTCGGGTGCGATAGCGACGCTGGATCTGCCGGCGGCGCATTACGGCGGCTATTACGAAGGTTTTGCCAATTCGGCGCTGTGGCCGGCGCTGCATTCGCGCAGCGATCTGATTCGCGTCTCGCGCGACGACTATGTCAGCTATCGCGAGGTCAACGCCTTCATGGCGCGCGCCTTGATGCGCTTCCGGAAAGCGAAAACGGCGTTCTGGGTGCAGGATTATCATTTCCTCGCACTCGGCGCGGAGCTGCGCGATCTCGGCGTCGATGATCCAATCGGCTTCTTCCTGCACACGCCGTGGCCGGTCGTCGCGGTGATGCAGGGCGTGCCCAATCATCGCGAACTGATCACGGCGATGCTGGCCTACGATCTGCTCGGCTTCCAGACCAACGAGGATTGCCAGAATTTCCTCGGCTATGTCGCGAGCGAACTCGGCCTCGCCGTCGAAGACGGCGTTGCGATCTCGCAGCATGGCCGTACGCGTTGCGAGGTCTTTCCGATCGGCATCGATGCGGAAAAGTTCGCGGCTTACGCGGCGAAGTCGGCCTCGCATCCCGACGTGTCGCGGCTGCGCCGCAGTCTCAACGGCGAGCGGCTCGCGATCGGCGTCGACCGGCTCGACTATTCCAAGGGTCTCGTCAATCGAATCAGCGCGTTCGACCGGCTCTGGACCGAGCATCCGCAGTTTGCGCGCAGCATCTCGCTGCTCCAGATCGCCAACCCCTCGCGCGGTGCGATCGAGGCCTATGGCAATCTCCAGAACGAGGTCGCGCGTCTCGTCAGCGACGTCAACGGGCGCCACGGCGAGGTCGACTGGACGCCGATCCGCTATCTGAACAAGGGTTTCAGCCAGGCCGTGCTCGCGGGTCTCTACCGCACCGCGCAGATCGGCGTGGTGACGCCGCTGCATGACGGCATGAACCTCGTCGCCAAGGAATATGTCGCCGCGCAGAACCCGGCCGATCCCGGCGTGCTGGTGCTGTCGAAGTTCGCCGGCGCCGCCAACGAGCTCGAAACGGCGCTGCTGGTCAATCCGCACGATATCGACGGCATGGCCCGCGCGATCGCGGTCGCGGCCGCGATGTCGCTCACCGAGCGCAAGATGCGCTGGGACGCGATGATGAAGACGCTGCGCGGCCACACCATCCAGCAGTGGTCCGCCGACTTCGTTGCCGAGCTGGAGAAGTGCCGGACCGAGAAGGCCGTCGTCGCGCCGCTCGAGACCCAGCCGCCGCAGGCGCTACGCTGGCTGAAGTCGGCGATATCAGGTGTAAGGTTGATTTAAGCTCTCTTGCTCTCCCCGTTCTCGCGGGGAGAGGTGCTCAATAGCAATACGACACCCCGTCCAAAATCGCGCATTGCCGCTTGTTCGGCGCGTTGGGATCGTCCAGCGGCACCATGCCCTTGCCCTGGCCGACGAACACGCCGGGTCCGACATGCACCGAGCTCTTGTTGCCGATGATCACGCTCGGATGCGGCGAGGCGTTCGAGCGAGTCCCGTCCGGCCAGATGATCGCATCGCCCGAAAGCACCCCGCGCCGCCCGTCGTCGCAACTCACGTCGACGCCCTGCCGGGTGCAGACCTGCGCGGCGGCCGACGCGGCAAAGGCGGAGCCAAGGGCCGAAATCAGGCCCAGCGCGACGATGGTCTTTTGGATGGTCATGGCGTCCCCGGTCGTGTTTGGCGGTCTTGAGTGAATCGTCGCGCCAAACCCGCTTCCGGTTCAGCCTTTGAGTGGTTCCGAAGCGCCAGCTGGCGCCAGATATTGTCTTTCAAATACAATATCTTACGGAAAATTCACCCGATTTACCCGCGATCCCTTGCAAAATCATCTGCTCCCCTTCAAGAGAGGGCGCTCCGGAGAGATGGCCGAGTGGCTTAAGGCGCACGCTTGGAAAGCGTGTGTGCGGGAAACCGTACCGTGGGTTCGAATCCCACTCTCTCCGCCACCCGGCAAAAGCGATCTCGTACTTGGAGCTACAGACAGGCCAGAAACTCGGCCGTTTTCCTGCTTTTTCGCGGGCGGAGAACTCCCTGCGGTCATCCAACAAGGCCTGAATGAAGCCGGAGAACCGAATTTTCTCCGAATCTTTGAACCCGCAAAATCGGTCTTGTACGGCATTTCTCAGAAAATCAACGGCTTGGCTGCGCGGCGGTTTGAATCCGTCTCGCACAACCAGCCTTTGGACCGCTGGTCAAGTGCTCTCGAAGTTTGCCATGAGCAAAGCGTTGCCCGGAGCACAGAATGCGAGACACGCAAGATTACCGATCTTGGTTCAGACCAAAAGAGAAACCGTTTTTCCGCTGAGTAGTGCTCTTCCCAGATCAAGAGCGAGTAGCAGTGCGAACGAGCCACTAAACGCGGTTTTGCGGCTGTCCGCCGACCTAATCTCGCTCTGACTACTGGCTATCGCCCAGGAATCAGCCAACGATCATGTTCCTGTCCCGGCAGATCGACATCTGTCCGGAATATTCTCGAGACACGTCAGGCGGGATGAACGAAGGTCGGAGAGTGTCCGCCTTGTGCATTCAAGCAATTGTTCTCTTGCGGTCTTTATAGCTAATCCCACCCTCTATTCCACGTAACACTGAATAAGTGCTATCCGGAAGACGCCTCCGCTACTCTTCCGGTGTGGGCAACGGGGATAGCCCAAGTTCCTTCAAAAACGCGTTGTGTTTCGCTGTTGAATTCCGAATTTGCTTCTCGATCTCGACCAACTCTCTATGCGTAGCCAACAAATCGATCTCGATTTCCTGCTCGGATGTGCTGACATAGCGAGAGATATTGAGGTTGTAGCCTTCCTTGGCAATCCGCTCCATCCCGACGCGCTTGGAGTAGCGATGCTCCTCCGTGCGGAATTGGTAGGTGTTGACAATTTTTGCAATGTGCTCGTCTGTAAGCTGGTTCTGGCGCTTGCCTTTTACGAAGTGGTCGGCAGCGTTGATGAAGAGCACGTCGTCGGGCTTCTTGCACTTCTTGAGCACGAGGATGCATACGGGGATGCCGGTGGAGTAGAACAGGTTGGCGGGCAAGCCGATGACGGTGTCGATGTGGCCGTCCTTGAGCAGCTTAGTGCGGATGCGTTCTTCGGCACCGCCACGGAAAAGTACCCCGTGGGGCAGGATGATAGCCATCACGCCTTCGTCTTTCAGGAAGTGGAAGCCGTGCAGCAGGAAAGCGAAATCGGCGGCGGATTTGGGCGCCACTCCGTGGTTCTTGAACCGCACGTCGTCACCCATCGCCTCAGTCGGCTCCCAGCGGTAACTGAAGGGCGGATTGGCGACGATTGCGTCGAACTGCGGCTTTCTAGCTGGGTTCGGCTCGCGCAAAATGTCCCAGTCGTTGGTTAGCGTGTCGCCGTGATAGATTTCAAACTCGGTGTCCTTCACTCCGTGAAGCAGCATGTTCATGCGGGCGAGGTTATAGGTCGTAATGTTTTTTTCCTGCCCGTAAATCTTGCCGATGCCGTGCGGCCCCATGCGCTTACGCACGTTGAGCAGAAGCGAGCCGGAGCCGCAGGCGAAATCGAGTACGCTGGCAAGGCGGTCTTTCTTGCCCGTTTTTGGTTCCTGACTATCGAGCGTCACGATGGCGGAGAGGATGTCAGAAATCTGCTGCGGGGTGTAAAACTCGCCCGCCTTTTTGCCGGACCCTGCTGCAAACTGACCTATGAGGTATTCGTACGCATCGCCTAGAGCATCGACGTCTGCGGAGAATTCCGCCAGCCCTTTGGCGATCTCTGCGATGATGGAGCAGAGCTTTCCGTTTTTATCGGCCTGAGTTTTTCCTAATTTTTCCGAATAGAGGTTGATCTCGGAGAACAGGCCGAGAAAGGCACTTTGGAATGACTCGGTTTCGATATACTTGAATCCGTCCTGCAGTGTCTTGAGCAATTCATCGCTCTGGGTGCGAGCCATGCTGGCGATGCTGTTCCAGAGATGAGGCGGCTGGATGACGTAATGCACCTTGCGGCGCATCTGCTTTTCAAACTCCGCAACGTCATCCGGGTTCTCTTGATACCAAGCTTGTAAGGGCGTGCTTGCCCCAGTTTTTAGCAGTATATCGATCGGGTAGTCGGGATAATCCTTTCCCAACTCCTTCTTTGCCGCCACCTCATAATTGTACGAGAGGTAACGCAGGAAGAGGAAGGATAGCATGTAGTCACGGAAATCATCCGCATTCATCGCGCCGCGCAGTTGGTCGGCGATATTCCAGAGGGTCTTGCCCAGTTGTTTTTGGCTGCTGCCGTTCATTCGTGTTGCTTTGCTTAATTCGGAAACCGCTCAGGATTGAATGGATGAATGCTGATAAACTGACGAAAAATTCGTCGAAACAGCTTCTTATTTTCGTCCATCATTTCCTTTGCCTCAAACACGGCATAGTCGCCGTGACTCATTAAATTTATGACCCGTTCGTAGAGCGTCTTTTCCGGGTCATCCGCTTCTGGCTTGATACAGTCTTTCCAACTGTTCATACCGAAAAAAATTGCGGTCTGCTCCATGACGCGGCGCATCATATTGAAATGGTGTGTATAGAGAGCACCTGATTTCTGCAGCTCATTCAGCTCGGCCAGCGCCGAGAGATGATGAAGAAACTCTCGGCCGTCGATGTCATCGAGAATATATCCCCCCGCAGACGCGCCGGCCTTTAGGAAGTGCTTTCGCGCCTTCTTCCCCAGCTCATTGCAAAGTACATTGAAGAACAGCGGATGATGAGTGGACACGACCGTCGGCCGACTCTTGTCCGAGCTCGTGAGAATCTGGGCTAAATGATTCGCCACCGAGATTGCGTTGTTCTCGTCTAGCGATGAGATTGGATCATCTACATAGATGTACTTCACCCAAGTGTACGCTTCAGCGCCATCGAGAACGAGCTGCACGATCGCAAGAAAGAAACACCAGATGAAGATGTTCTCCTCGCCCCGCGAGGCTTTGATCGAAATCGGGTCGCCGTTGGTCGTCCGCTCGCGGAAGAATGTCACGGCTGGTGGAGGCGGACGGGACCCGCTGTCCGAATGTTTTTGGCGCTCATAGTCAATATAGAAGTTCAAGTCCGAATAACGTTGCAGGAGCTTGCCGATCTTTACTTCCATCTCGAGTTCGCGAAGCCCGTTGAAAAATTTGGAATCGTCGTTGAGCTCCAGCACCCGCTGCCGCTCTCCTTCTAGATCATTGTCCCAGGAGAAGAGGTCCTCTGTGTAAGCGTTGAAGTAGAGCGTGTCACGCTCGATGGTTTCACCAAACTCGTTGACAGCTCTGCCGAGATCTCGGAATGCAGTTGAAAGTCGCGTCTTGCCGGTGCCGTTGAAGGCGTAGAGTAGTGTGAATTTCTTGGTCGCCAGTTCCGTGCGCAAGTGTGCAGCCAAGGCGCTCAGGTCTGCAAAGGTGGCGGGGCTCATGCCTCCACCTCCTCAAGGCTGGGGAAAAGCTGCCGCATCAGCGCTTCCTTGTGGGTCTTGAGGATTTTGAGCTTTTGGGTTTGGGCGGTGACGAGGTCGTCGAGTGCGGTGAGGCAGTCCGCGATGCGCTCTTGTTCAGGGATGTCAGGGTGAGGGATGGGAATGCTATCCAGCATTGCCTTGTTCAACTTCGGTTGAGCCATTCCTGTGATAAAGCTGTCGAGCTTGATTGAATTGAGGTACAGCTCCACTAACTTCTGTGTGCATCCATTATTAAACCTCAAGACGTGCGCGTGATTGTTGACCCAAGTCTTCCCAGAAATCGGGAACGCAATGGGATAAGTCCGCGCAACCAAATTGGCACCGTCTTCTGAAACGCAAAGCAAGTCTTCGTCGAAGATGAAGCCATCAACGTAATCAACGACGCCAGACGCCCCATAGTACGGCACGCTACCTGCGCTTCTGTCGGTTGAGGTGATTGGAACGCGCCGGTTGTCTAGATTGTCAGCAATCTGGCCAAGAGCGTCGATCTCCCATTCCCCCGCACCTTGGAATTCGGGGAAGCGGAGGCGAGGCTGGGTTTTGCCTTCAAGGGGGAAAAGCTGCTCCATCAACCCTTTTTTATGGTTCTTGAGCGCGTCCACTTTCCGGGCTTGCACGGCAATCAACTCGTCCACAGAGATCAGGCATTCGGCTATCTTTTGTTGTTCAAGCTTCTTAGGGAAACAAGCGCCCCAATTTTCTATTGTTGCCTTGGTAATGTGAAGCAAGCCGAGGCCATTTGCAGATTGCGCCTTCATCCGCTCGGTTTGGTACTCTAGATTGACGAAGAGAAATGCTCTATCGACACCCTCACGCTCCACTACCTTCCAAATGTGGTAGTGATAGATCGCCTTCTCTCCCATCCAGATGTGTGGACCGAAAGAAGCCGACCAAGCGTAAAGCAAGTCGCCTTTTTCACAATACTTGGCTTCCTCTAGTTCGAGATCTGAGTAGTACCAAGAACCATTGGTGAAGAAGTTTCCAACTCGGAGAACCCTATATTTCCCTTGTTCAAGAAGCTCCTCCTGTTTGTAGGCCCGCCCATTGTAGAAAAAGGCGGCGTCTCCTAGTTTCTGTTTCGACCAATCACCAGCCCCCCGAAACTCTGGAAAGCGAAGCTCTGGCACCAACGCAGTTTTGTCGCTGTTCTTCATGCCCGTAGATCTCGCATTATTGCTCATACGCACTCAGTCCAGAAATGTCGCGTCCTCCGGCGCGTTTGGTGAGCACGGGTACGAGGTCCGCCATGAGGTCGAGTTCCTTCAGCCGGCGCGCTTTCCAGCTTAAACCAAGCGGCTCCATCAGGTCGGTGAGCTGCTCCCCATCAAAAATCATGCGTTGCAAGATGCCGTCCACGAAGTCTGCCAGGGCGGTGGCGGCAAGGCCGTGCTTGGTGGCGACGCTGGCCAGCTCCGCCTTTTCTTTTTCGGTCTTGAAGCGAGTGTAACCGTCGCGGATGGCTTTTTCGCTGAGGCCTTCGCCCGCCTTCAGGGTGGCGATGTAGGCGGCGATGTTCTCGCGCTCGTCCATGAACTTGGCATCGGACTGGATGAGGCCGACGAGCTGCTCGCGGCTCATCTTCTGCTTGCCCGGCTTCTGCTGGGAGAAACGGGCGATGAGGCCCATGATGTAGTCGTAATCAATAACGGCGGAGGCAAAGAGGACGAACTCGAAATCGAGCTGGTCCACCACCGGACTTGGTTTGTCCGTACCCCTGGCCTGCTGCGCCTTGAGGCGCTGCGCGGTTTCCAGATAAGCACCGCGGAAACCGAGGAGGTCTTCCTTTGGAAGGACCTGCTCGATAGCGGCAGCGTTTTCATCGGTGAGGTCGGTGTATTGGTCGAGCTGCGTTTTGAAGCGCTGGACTTCCTTGAACCGCTCGACGAAGACGGCACGAGCGGCGTCGCCCTTGAGACTAGGCACGGCGCCCGGGGTGCAGTCGAGGCCCTGGGATTTCATGAAGTCGTCCAATTGCTGCACAGCGACTTCCAGTTTCTGGATGACAATTGGGGCCTTTTCCACAAGCCAAATTTCGCGAGCTTGGTCGCCGGTCTTTTTCCCAGAGAAGAGGGCGATAGCTTTATCCACGGCCTCCTGCTGCTGGCGGAAATCGAGGATGTTGCCGTAGGGCTTGGTGGCGTTGAGCACGCGGTTGGTGCGCGAGAAGGCTTGGATCAAGCCGTGATGTTTGAGGTTCTTGTCCACATAGAGCGTGTTCAGGTATTTGGAATCGAAGCCGGTGAGCAGCATGTCCACCACAATGGTGATGTCGATTTTTTGCGTGTGGGGGAGGTCGGCATTGGGCCACTGTTGGTCTTTGATGCGCTTTTGCACATCCTGATAGTAAAGATCGAACTCGCCGATGCTGTGATTAGAACCGTAGCGGATGTTGTAGTCGGCGAGAATGAACTTGAGGGCTTCCTTCTTCTTCTCTGGCTCGACCGCGTTGTCCTCTTTTTCCTGCGGCAGGTCTTCCTGAATCTGCCTCACATCCAGATCGCCCTCGGCGGGCGGAGAGAAGACGCAAGCGACATTCAGTGGCTGGAAATCGGGATCGGCGTTTTGTTTTTCTGCCTGCAGCTCAGCGAACAGTCGGTGGTATTCGATGGCGTCATTGATGGACGCAGTGGCGAGCAGGGCATTGAACTTGCGCCCGCCAGTGGCGGCGTCGTGCTTGGCTAGGATGGCCTCGATAACAGCCTTTTTCGCGAGCGGCTCGCCCGGCTTGGGCAGTTTCTTGCCTTCCGGCTTGAAGTAATCAACATGAAAGCGAAGGACGTTTGCGTCCTCGATGGCGTGAGTGATCGTGTACTCGTGTAGCTGCTTCTGGAAGAGCTCAGTGGTCGTCTGAAACGAGGCTTGTTGATCCTCTATCTTCACACGGCTCGCGTTTTCGTCAAAAATGGGTGTGCCGGTAAAGCCGAAAAGTTGGGCCCGGGGAAAAAATTCCTTGATGGCTTTATGGTTCTCGCCGAACTGAGAGCGGTGGCACTCGTCGAAGATGAAGACGACGCGCTTGTCGCGAAGCGGTTCAAGCTGCTCCTTGAAGGTCTGCCTGCCGTCCTTTTTTTGCTGCTTGTTTCGCTTACTGTCTTCATCCAGCGCGAGGCCGAGTTTCTGGATAGTGCAGACGATGACCTTGTCGGCGTAGTCGTCCGAGAGGAGACGGCGCACGAGAGACGCGGTATTGGTGTTTTCTTCGACGCAGCCTTCTTGGAATTTATTGAACTCCTCGCGAGTCTGCCGGTCAAGGTCCTTGCGGTCCACGACGAAGAGGCATTTCTCGATGTCGGGATTGTCCTTCAGGAGGGTTGAGGCCTTGAAGGAGGTGAGCGTCTTACCGCTGCCGGTGGTGTGCCAGATGTAGCCGTTGCCGCAATTCTGGGTGATGCAGTCCACAATGGCCTTCACCGCATAGATTTGATACGGCCGCATCATCAGGAGCTTTTGCTCACCGGCGACGCGCACCATGTAACGGCTGATGGTCTGGCCGAGCGTGCATTTGACGAGGAAGGTCGAGGCAAAGTCGTCGAGGTGGGTGATTTTTCTGTTGTCCACGTCGGCGAATTCATAGACCGGTAGAAAGCGTTCTTCAGCATTGAAGCCGAAGTGCCGGGCGTTGTTGTTCGCAAAGTAGTAGGTTCGGTCGCGGTTGCTGACGATGAAGATCTGGAGGAAGCAGAGAAGCGTCTTAGTGTAGCCGTTGCCGGGGTCGTTCTTGTAGTCGACGATCTGCTCCATGGCCCGGCGCGGGCTGATCCCGAGGCTTTTCAGCTCGATCTGAGCGACTGGGACACCATTGATCAGGAGTATGACGTCGTACCGATGATGGCTATTATCCGTATTAATGCGGAGCTGATTAACCACCTCGAAGGCGTTCTTACACCAGTCTTTGATGTTGACGAGGGTGTAGTTCAGCGGCGTGCCGTCATCGCGAATGAAGCTGTTGCGCTCGCGAAGTATTCGGGCGGCGGTGAAGACGTCTGGCGTGACGATCTCATCGACAAGACGGGTGAACTCGGAGTCGGTGAGGCGGACGCGATTCAGCGCTTCAAACTTCTCACGGAAGTTCTTCTCCAGCATAGAGCGGTCGCGGATCTCTGGACGATATTCATACTTGAGGTCGCGTAGCTTTGTGACAAGCGCCTCTTCAAGTTGGCGTTCGGCTGAGATCATCGCCATTGCGGCAACTCGTTTTTTTGATCTGTTGATCGGTCGGCCGCAAAGCGTACTTCCGGGCTTTCGTTCCCCAAGGTCTGCCTGCGCTTCCCCGCCATTGGTCTATCGCCGCGGGTTGGCTTTACTGTCGCGGAGGACGCAGATGACTCCATTGTCGGTCACTTCCAATATCACGTTTTCCCCCATCGTGCTCGGACGGCCGTCGACGCTACTTTTCGCCGAAACCTCAGACGTTCGTAAGTCTCGAACCCCGGCGCTATCACCCACCACATAGAGCGCATCCGATGGGAACGGCCATGTCTATCGTCTTTGGCCAATTTGAACTAAAAAAACAAGGCTTCCCCGGTTCAGTTGACCCAGTTCTCAATCTGCTATCGGAATGACCGTGCCCTTCGGGCTTATCCAAGCCGTTGGTGGAAGCCCATGAGATGAGCCAACGGCGGGCGTCTAAAGCCATCGGCGCTTCGGTTATGCGGCATTCTCAGCAACCTATGGGGCTTTTCGTGTGGCTACTTAGAACCGTATTGCCAAAAATCCCAATCGCATGGCTGTCGCGGCCGGACAGGATGATCTGCCTGCTAGGTGCGCTCCATTCCATAACATTCGATGGGCGAATCCGCCCGCGGAAACCGATCCCACAACGGAAAGGGTTTTTAGCGCTATTCAGCTTTCTGAGCGTATGAGACGGAAGACGGTCTGCTGTTGGTCCCACTCGGCTGGAATGGATTTCAACAGCTGCGCCAGCTCAAGCCCATCTGGCTGCATTCCGTTCAAGATGGCATCGGTGATCGCCGGCGAGAGCAGGGTGAGCCGAAGCACCCGGCACAAATAGGACTCGTTGATCTTCTCGGCCTTGGCGAGTTCTCGCACCGAGCGAAACAGATTCGATTCAAGCATGTTGCGCCAGCGATGGGCCCGCACCACGGCCTTGATCAACGTATTGTCGACCTGAGGCTTCGGCGGTGACCAGGCCTCCACATTCGCAGGTGTGACGACGCGTTTGCGACCACCCTGCCGGCGGAATGAGATCGGGATACTAACGACCATTGTTCGGCCGTCCCGACTGAGCTTCGGTCGGCCAATGGGGCCGAGGGTGAGGGTGGTTGGTCGGTTCATTCGGCTGCCTGCTGGAAGGATTGCGGCTGCAATTCCTGGGAGATTGAGGTCAGTCCGTGGATCTTTAAAGTGATGTCCAGCCTCTCGGCCTGAATGTCGATGCGCTCGACAAGCAGCTCGACAATGCGCGCCTGTTCTGCCGGAAACAACTCGTCCCAGAGTTCGTCAAAGCCGAGCAGCGCGCTCCGGACCTCCGCTTCACTGAACTCAGAACCTTGCTTGCTCAGAGCGCGCCAGGTCTGAACGATGACTTCAGGGGTTTGCATCAGCAGACGGACCTGATCGATGATGATCCGCTCCAACTCGGCCGCCGGTATCAACTTGACGGGGCAGTCTGATCTGCCCTGCTTCATCGCGGTCTGGCTGATGTAATAGCGATAGAGGCGTCCGGATTTTCGCGTGTGTGTCGGGGACATCGCGGCGCCGTCGGGCCCGAAGAGGAGGCCTTTTAGCAGTGCAGGGGTCTGCGCACGGGCATTGCCGGCGCGTTTGCGCGGGCTCACCTTCAAAATGGCGTGGACTTGATCCCAGAGTTTGCGATCGATGATGGGCTCGTGCTCGCCGGGGTATGAGGTGCCTTTGTGAACCGCCTCTCCAAGGTAGACCCGGTTGTTGAGGATCTTGTACAGCACCCCCTTGTCGAGGAGGTGTCCGTACCGGTTGCGTTCGTTGGTTGCGACGAGCTCGCGAGCCAGCCGGGTTGCGGATTTTAGCTGCACGAACCGCCGAAATATTGCTCTGACCCGTTCGGCATCGGCTTCGTGAATCAGCAGTTTGCGATCACGGACTTCATAACCAAGTGGTGTCCAACCACCCATCCATTTGCCGCGCTTGCGAGAGGCGGCGACCTTGTCACGGATCCGCTCGCCAATCAGCTCGCGCTCGAACTGGGCGAATGTCACCAGAATGTTCAATGCCATCCGGCCCATGGCATCCTTGGTGTTGAAGGATTGGGTGACGGACACGAACGTCACGCCGTGGCGTTCGAATAGTTCGACCAGGTTTAGGAAGTCGAGCATTGACCGTGAAAGTCGATCAATCTTGTAGACCACGATGACATCTATCTTGCGAGCCTGGACAGCAGCAATGAGCCGTTTCAGGGCTGGTCGCTCGAGGGTGCCACCCGAGAAGCCGCCATCATCGTAGCGATCTAAAACTGGGGTCCATCCCTCTGCTCGTTGGCTCAAAATATAAGCTTCACAAGACTCTCTCTGGGCGTCGAGCGAATTGAAGTCCATGTCGAGCCCTTCCTCGCTCGACTTGCGGGTATATACCGCACAGCGGACCTTCCGGACGGAGGCGGGGCTTGAGCCTGATCGCTCAGAGGAGTTCGCGAATGGGCTGGCTCGGCCCTTTGCCGTTTTGCGGGAAGTCATTTACCCACCGAGTTCTTTAAGCCGAAGAAGACCCAGCCATTCCATTTGGTGCCCGCGATCTGGCGGGCGACCGAGGACAGGGACTTGTAGGGGCGGCCGAGATATTCGAAATCGTCGTGGCGAACGGTGACGCAGTGCTCCACGCCCTCCCATTCGCGGATCAGCTTCGTTCCGGCGACGGGCCGCAAAAGCGGTCGAGCCTTGCGGTCCGCCGGCTTCTGGTCGGCATACTGCTTGGCCATAGCTTTGAGCCGCTCGGTGGCTTCGCGGGACAGGCCGCCATAGGCCAATTCCTGGATGCGATAGGCCAGCCGGCTCTCCAGGAAGCGGCGGTTATAGGCCGGGGGCTCGGTGTCAAATAGCTCCCGCCAGCGGGCCTTCAGGACGGGCGCGGGGGCGCCTTTCAGGGCTGCCAATTGCGATAGAACGCTGGATTTCACGGGGCCAATTTCCTGTTGTTTTTCTGGACATGACCCTCGACGACGGCTCCACAGTCGAGCGGATTTTCTTCGTTGCGGCGCGAAAAATCAGTGGACTTCCGCTCCAAAAGACGCTGGAGGCAGGCGGCCAAAATGGCCGCGAGCTCGAACAGAGGGGCATCGTCGTGAATAATCATGCGCCGTTACTCGGCGCAGATGTCTCCCTGGTCCAACGGTTTCATATGAAACGGTAAGAGCTCGAACCCCACCGCACTCTGGCGTAATGGCGTCGCGTCGGTTCTGTGGATCGAAGCCACCCAAGCACTTCCGATCACCCGGGGCTTCCGGAAAACTGGGCCTCTGATTCGGGCGACAGTAGATGCTTGACGTTGGTTCAGATGCCGAGGGATGGACCGTTAGCGAGGCCTTGGCGCGGGTGCCGAACGCCGCGATCCACCTTCGCCGCGGGGATTTGCTGGCTTGGGGGCGGGTAGGCGAAACCGAAGCTGAGGCCTCCTACATTCCCGCCTCACGTTGGTTCGATGGCAGCTTGCGGACTGCAAAGACGGGCCGGGTTGAAGGGATGCTGTGCGACGGGTTACCCGTTGTTGATCTCCGAATTTTCCCGGTCCTGGAGGCACCGAACCTGGCCGACTACCTTGGCCATCTGCCCCTGAAGAATGTGTTCAATAGATTTGTGGTCGGTGATCCCGAAGTCCAGCACCTGGCGGAGCTTGCGATGGTCCACTGGCCTGAGCTTCGCTCGCTTTATCGAGATATCGATCCATCAAAGTACTGGTTATGGCCGCTGGATCCAAATGCGGTCACAGACATAGGTGAGTTCGACCCAATTCAACCGTATATCTCAGACCGTGTGCCCACACCTGCAACTGAGCAAGCTCAAGCGGTGCTGCGAAAGCGCTATGGAGCTATGATCAATGCGCTGCAGACAGGACTCTTACTCGCGGTTGGAGATCCTGTTCGGTCGAGCGACAAGCAGGAGATTCTTCCCACAATTTGGGGCGGCTCAGGATACTACCTCGATCGGCGAACCGGAGAGCTGCTGCAGGATAGAGATTGGGGAGACGAACCATTCGAGACCACGCCAATGTCTGACGGCCGCGAAGATTACCAGTTGCGCTGGCGGGCTGTTTTGCTTCGACCTCCGCTATCCCACAACTTAAGCCAAACCGGAAAGCCGTCCAAGCCGACTCAAAGGAACAAATTCGAAGAAAGATACGAAAGGTGCCTCGACTTTCTTTGTCAGCTTATGAGGGCAAGCCCAGACCGTCGGCCAAAAAAGAAAGAGCTGATCTTTCGCGATGCGAAAGCGATTTGCGGTGAAAATCTTGGCTGGGATATCTTTTGTACGGCCTGGGAAGCGGCGAAGCGGGCCGTACCAGACGCAGCTGACGCCTGGAGCCGAGCGGGCGCACCCAAGAAATCATATCGGAAATAATCGTACCAGATCCTATCTAGTTCGCTCAGTATTCGGATCGGCACGAGTCGACCACGTTCGCCTGCATCGTAGTGGATGCAGGACAAACGCAAATGACCTCGATTCCGACCGCAGATCCAGATGCCCTGTTGACCGAGGATGTAGTAGCCAAAATTCTAAGTATCTCGATCCGCACGCTGCAATCATGGCGTCCCCGGCGAGCTGGGCCGCCCTTCGTGCAAGTTGGCCGCGCTGTTCGATACCGCCGGCGTGATCTCGTCGCCTGGATCGACGCAAACACGTGTTGCCGCCCCTCGGGGTTTCGTCCGTGAAGCAGGCGCGATCTGACAAGAGGCATGATTGCTACTCTGAAGAGCCGATCAATTATTCGGTCTATTTCGGTCGCGAGCGGCTCGGACGCTTTGTTCGTTCTGGAGAGCGGGAGTTTGTGGCTTTCGACCATAACGATCGATCTCTCGGAACATTCCGCAAGCAGAAGCAAGCTCTTCATGCCATTTATGCCGCGGCGGATGAGAGCCGATGAGTTGGCAAGCGACAGCCTGGGCTGTGCGCCAGCAGGTTGAACCACCGGCACGAAAGCTTTTGCTCCTTGTCATCGCGACCTATGCCGATAAGCATGGCATCTGTTGGCCGTCTCAGGAGACGCTAGCCGAAGACACCGGTATGTCGCTCGATACCGTCCAGCGTCATACAAAAAAACTTAAAGACGAGGGATTTCTGGCTATTACACGCCCACCTAAACGCCGCGGCCAATGGCAAACGTTTGTTTATCAACTTAGCATGCCAGCGCGCGAGGTCAGATCCCAAGACGCGCTACGCCAGCGCGGCTCGTTTCGCGCACCTCATACCAAGCCGAATGCTCAGTGGGGAAATCGGCAATCAAGCCAGGGCGAGTCTGCGCAACGCGTCGAGGGCGATAGGCAATCGCCTTCAGCGGACCTGATTCAAGCGGCTGATCGCCTCATCGAACAGATCAGGTCTTTCGACGCTGTTCGGTGCGGCGTTCCTAACGACCGCAAGGCAGCAGCGCGAAGGATTGAGGCAGATGTCGTGTCGCCGAATTGCGGCATGGCCAGGCCGCATCAAGAACGCTTGCCAGGCCGCACAGCTATGCGGTCTAAACCTTCAATAGAACCTCCAACAGAACCTTCAGGCTCATCAATGTGGTCCGATGCCGAGGCCAGACTGCAGGCTTTTCGGGCTAACCAAGAACCAACTGAGGTCACTCAGAACCGCATAGCCGGCAGATTAGGACTGGATGGCTGGCTGCTGTTGGGTGAGCTAAGCAGCGCGGAGCGGGATCGTCTGACAGTATTGGAGCGCCGCCACCAGCTTGATGATGAAACGCTGAGTCAGGCAGTGCTGCGCGCGCGCACTGCTCGATTGACGCGTTAGGTAGCCATGGGGGGTGGTCAAAAGTCTGGAAGCAATCCATGCGGACCGGTCTCCCTGGTTCACACGCAAAAAGTTCAGAAATAAAAACAAAAAGCCCACTTGGATGGGGAGGGACGGCGAGGCCAATCGATGGGGTGGGGGGTAGTCGATTCCTCAAGACCGTTCGACCCGCGTACCGGCCCCACTCCCATTCATGGATTTTTTCCCGGTCGCGCGTGTTTCGGAGAGCGCGGTACGATCGCTGTAAGAATCCGGACAACGTGCTTCGGCAAAAAAAGCCTGATCCTGCAGGCAGTTATCATCCAGGTGACTTGACGACTCGCCGCCGACCGAGAACGCCCTAGCTAAATCTCGCTTATTTATTTCCTGTGAGCTGACTTCGTGTGTTTGGCCTAACCGTCGAATTAGGTCGTGGCATGTCGGTCCAGTCTGACGGTGAAAATAGCAGCCGCCGTAGAGCTCACAATCTGCTGGAAAAGCGGTTCATCGCGCTCATGATCTGCATGCGAGGCTCAACGTCTTTGAGATAGATCGCAGTCTGAAGAAACGCGACCTCTGCAGCTTGGTTTGCTTCGTCAACATCAATGTACCAGGAGCGCGGTCTGCCGTCGGAGCCGTCGCTCCAGCGATAGCCACGCTTCTTCAGCACATCCTTCAAGTCAAAGGGAGAGTGCTCCGCCCAGATCCGAACCGTCTTCCTTCGAGCGCGTTCGAGCAGGATGGCGAAGGCGGATCGGTTCAGCTTCGGCACGTCATATGCCAAAATCTCGATCAACGCCCTACAATCGTCGACGGCGCGATGGGCGTGATGGAATAGACCGACCCCAGCTAAGAGGTATCCGAGCCGAGATCCATCGAAGCCGTGTTTACGCCATTCAACCTCCGTAGCTGAGCACGCCCAAGGCTTTCGCTGGAAAGCCGGCCAGTAGCGTTCCGCGAACTTCCTGTCGAAGTTGGCATTATGGGCAACCACCAGGACGGCATCCGAAATGAAGGAAGCAACTGCATCGCTGTCTATGCGATGTCCGGATACCATTTGGTCGGTGATCCCGGTGAGTTCGGTTATGTCCTCCGGAATTGGAATTGACGGTTCATTGAACGACGAGAAGACGTCGGTAATGGCTGCTATTCGATCGTCCGGAAGATAAGTGAACTTCACCATGGCAAGCTCGATGACTTCGTCCTGTGCCGTATTCAGACCGGTGGTTTCGACATCGATAAGAATGCCTGTCTTGGTCGACTGCCCATTGCAGGCGGCGAACTCGTTTCTCGGAAGAAGTCTGCGGAGGACTCTGAAATCGGGAGACCGAGCCAATATCTCAGCCATTCTTGCCAGATCGACGCTGTCCGACGACATGATTTTGTTCTCATTTGCGAGAGAAGACGTAACGCGAGACCCCGATCCTGGAATTGCGTCCTGCCCACGGCATACCATCGAGCGGCGTATCAATCACTCGGGCTCGCTGCCGATACCCCGGCGATGGGCATCGGCCGAAAAAAAACCTAACGGCTTATGTTCCGGGATAAGGATGGGGCGTGCGCAGGAGCAACGCTCAATCTAAATGTACCCTCTAAAGTATAATTGCTGGAAGGCTGTAACCATTAGATGAAGGCTAAAAGCGGGCTTCTTTCTGACGGGGACCGTGTGGAAAAAGACGGGGAGATGTCTCGGTTATGGGACGGCGGTTATACGAGGCCTAGGCTCTTGCGGTCGCTGGCGCACAAACGTTGAGCGGTAGTGTCTGTTTGCTTGGTCACGTTCAAAACTTCGTCTGCACGCGGTACTTGGCGGCTGCTAGTACTTGTTGCGCCTTGTGACCGATTTCATATTGTGGTGGGCACTTTCTATCGGGGGGCGGCTTGAAAATCATAAACTGCGGGAATGGTCTACACGAGCGCGAAGTCAAAGGTATCGAAACCCTTGCCTCCCTTCCCAACCATTGGTTTGCCTACACGAACCTTGATTTGGCAACTGCGCCAGGGTCCAGCCGCGAGATAGACGCCATCATTGTTGCAGACGATCGTATCCTTATAATCGATCTCAAAGATTGGTTCGGCCCCATCGAAAGCCGCGAGGGGCATTGGTTTAACGTCGGGAAGGACTATGGTCCGTCTCCGGTGGCGAAAATTTCAGCGAACGCACGCAGCATTTTTATCCAGCTTGATGCTCATCTCAAGCGACATGCAAAAGGCGCCAAGGTAATCGTGCCTAAAGTGCAAGGTCTAGTGGTGTTGACGAAGGTCACGGACCTTAGCGGAATTTCGGAAACAGAGCGTCAAGCTGTAATGCCCGTTGCGGCATTTACCTCGGCGCTCAAGTCAGTTCCCAAGCGGATAGAGATTTTTGGCAAGGCCCCTCCGGCCGGCCCGCTAACCTCAGTGGAATGGAAGGATCAGCTTTCCAAGTTCTTCAATGTTAGCAAAGGCGTTTTTGTACCCGGGCGTCGTACCTACGGAGGCTTCTATGCTACTTCGGTAGCAGCGGTGTTCGAGCATCCCGGCGGAATCTTTGCAGAATTCGAAGCCAGTGACGAGCGGCAATCACCCACACTTGGCATTCTGAGACTCTGGGACTTTTCAAAGGCCGAGACACGTTTTCAAACTGAAAAAGGGCGCAGCGAGATTGCTGGCCGCGAGCAAGAGGTCATTGCCTATCTGCAAGATCGTTGCGAGCGATGCGATAGCGTCGTCATCGACGGAAAGACCCGAGATCCGAACTTTGGCGTGAGATATTGGGAGGTTTACGACCGCCGACGTCGCCTTCACCGCTTTACGGATTTCGCAAATACCGAGCTACCAGACCTTGGCCGAATTGATCGCATCGAATTGGCCCGACAATTGCTCGCGGCTCTGGATACGCTTCACCTTGCTGAAGCCGCACACCTTGATGTTGGGCAACACAGCGTTTGGGCGCAACGACCTTCGACGGTGCGGCTTTCTCACCTTATGGCAGCGAGCTACCGAGATGTTCGTTCTCTTGGAGAGTCTCGTTTTCAATTCCTGTCAACTGGCAAGTTGCCTGAGGACCTTTTCGGTGTCGAAACAACGCCAAAGAGGCGGGATGTATTTCTCGCTGCTTCTGTCGTGCATCGCATTCTTCTAGATACCAGTCCGACGTCACCGAGTGGATTTCCCGAATGGGACGCCTCGGCCGATAAAGAAAGCGAATATCTCGAATTGCACAGTTGGTTTGAGTCTGCACTAGCGCTTGATCCGACGCACCGATTCAAGGATGCAGGTGAAGCGCTTACCGCCTTTAATACAGCTGTCTCCGTCCGGCCCACCCCTGGCGAAGTGCTCGAGGGCCTCGAACGACACCGAGGTGTCATTAAGAGCCAGATGGCATTGTTCCAAGCTTATCCCCCGGCCAGTATCCTACGCGACGACGAGACACGTGCCTTGTGGCGGACAAGTAAAGATGGCCGCGATCTATTGGTGAAAGTCTGGAAGCGCGCGTCTTGGGGGGACCAAAGTAAGGAAGGGCCGCGCATCCTCGACTTCCTGGATCAGCTCGCTGAGCTCGCCGCTGCCGAACTTGAAGGTTGCGCGAAGGTCGTTGGCGCGATGTGGCTCGGCGATGCGATCGTCATGGTTCAGGAGTGGATCGAACTGCCCGATCTCGAGCATGTTCTAGCAGAAAAGTCGGACGAATTTAGTGAGCGTGCACGTTTGGAGCTGATTGAGGCGCTTGCCCGCCGGGTGGAGCAGTTGCATGCGCTCCGCGTAGCGCATGGCGACTTAAAACCGTCCAACATCCTCTTCGATCTAACAGCGCCCAACGCTCCCATAATCGTTGATCTTCTGGATTTTACATCGGCGAACGACGGCGACATCGTAACCGCGCGCTATGCACCTGAAGGCGGCGGCCGTTATGAGAGGGATTGCTTTGCCGTCACAGTTATTGCAGAAGAGCTATTGGAGGGAAGCGGCTCTAGGACTTCCGCTCGTGTCCGCGAGGCGATTAGCAAGGTGCGGACTGATGAGCCGCGGAATGCCACCCTGCTTCCGCTGATCGACGCGATAGCTGTCGAAGAAGCTGGCCACCCTGTCATAAATGAGATCCGACTGGTCAGCCCGCATGTAGATTCTGGGTCATTGCTTCCAGACGAAGGCCGGTATTTTCTGCGCCGTTCGCAATGGGGACGTGATCTCGTTATCCGTGGTGCGTGCGAAGAGCTCGAGATCAAAATCGATGCGAAGGGAAAGCCTTTTCGGCTTGGTCGGCGGCGGCTCGAGCAGTCAAGGATTAAATTCAACCAACGGTTTGAATTCGGCGCACTCGAGGCTGCCATCGTTGTCGAAGATGGCCCAACCACCGTATTGACTGACTTAGAATTCTTGCTTGAGCGCGAAGATGTCGTAGCGGCTTTAGCGCCTGCACAGGCTAAGACAGCCGACGCCGAAGCTACCGAGGCGAGCCAACCGCTCGCGGAGCAGCGCGATGCCGTTCCCGGCGAGCCCCCCGATGACGATCTAATCGAAGCAGTCGCAGCAGAGCAGCGACCAACCGGGCAGGTCGACGTGGCGAGGCTTTGGGAGTTTCTGGTAGACGCCGAGCGAGAACTCGTGACCTTTGGGCAAGTCGCTGAGGACAGTGTTTTCGATAGGTCCAGTAATCGTCATAAAGTCCAGTTCGATTTGCTGAGTGGTTCTTTTGACTACAATCGGCGTGACCGAGTCTTGGTTGAGCGTCAGGATAAAAAGGGAAACTGGCGACCTGTGGGTCAACTTGATCTGCAGCGGTCTAAACCGAGCACTCTGTATTTAGAGAGCATGCGGATTGATCAGAAGGGGGCAGCACCGCTTGTAAATGAAGGCGACGAGCTCCGATTCCGCAGTCGCATGGAGGAAACAAGCCTCGATAGACGCCAAGCGGCGGTCAAGCGGATTGTAGGCCGAACGTCACGCACGAAAAATCTTATTGGTATTTTCGATCCCCGCAGCGCGTCGAGGCCACAGATGCTGCCTGATCGTCGGGACGTCGAAATGTTTAAGGAGCAATACGGGCTCAATGACCAGCAGGCGGAGACGCTATCCGCAGTGCTCGCAACCCGGCCGTTGGCTCTTGTCCAGGGTCCGCCGGGAACTGGCAAGACTGTTTTTATCGCCGCGCTTGTCCATGCAGCCCTTACCTCTGGAATCGTCCGTAACGTACTCCTCGCGAGTCAAGCGCACGAAGCCGTTAACAATGCCGCTGAGGCTGTACTTAAGCTTTTCGCGCGCGCCGGCGAAGTGCCCAGCATCCTGCGGGTAGGCAGCGAAGGCGTAGTTTCCGATCGATTGCTTCCGTTCCACGTTGAACGCGTCGAGCAGTTTCAGAAAGATAGGTTTCGGGCCGAAATGCGTGAGCGCCTCGCCATCGCAGCTCGCGGGCTGGGTATCAGGGAGGACTTGGCCGAGGCGCTGACGCACATAGAACTCGCAGTTCGGCCAGTGGTGACCCGTATCGCGGCTCTTCGGGACGAGGAAGAGGCGGCGGCGCGCGTCGTAGCGCTGCGCGAAACTATCGGTCAGCAGATCCTGACATTGGGCATTGGTGACGTTCTAACCGCACAGACTCCTAACGAGGAAATCATCACAGAGATCGTTGGTGCGTGCCTCAATTCTGTACCGCATGAAATACGTCCAAGCGCCGATCGTGTCTCCAGATTCCAGGCTGCTGCCGCATTGGCGCGTGATTTTGTGGGTGCGGTCTCGACCGAGCAGCGTAGCTTCGAAACTTTCCTTGCAGGTACGCGCCAGATCGTCGCCGGGACATGCGTCGGCCTTGGTCGTTCGGCGTTGGGCCTGATTTCAACGCCGTTTGATTTAGTCATTGTTGACGAAGCTGCTCGGTGTACCGCCAGCGAGCTCGCGGTGCCGATCCAAGCTGGCGCGTGGGTCGTAATGGTGGGCGACCATAAGCAACTTGAGCCGCAACATCCAGAGTCGGTGGTAGAGGACGTCGCCAAGCGACTAGGGGTGGGCGTGGCAGAGGTAGCCCGCAGTGATTTCGAACGTGTGTTCGAGACACCCTACGGCGCTGCCGCTGGACACACTCTCCGCCGCCAGTATCGTATGCTTCCTCCAATTGGAGAGATCGTATCTAGGTCATTTTATGATGGCCGGCTCGAGCATGCGCGGCCGACGCCAATTATTGACCCAAACTCTCTCCCTCCAGACCTGAACGCCGCAGTCACCTGGTTCGACACATCGTCTTTTGGCGAGCGGGCCAAGCAGGCCGATCCCAATCATCGCAAAAGCCTCACAAACACGGTAGAGGCCGACATAATCGTGACTCTTTTGAAGCGATGGGGCGAGTGTCAGCCATTCCTCGAATGGCTTGAACTTCAGAAATCCCATCCGCATGCCATCGGCATCATCTGTGCCTATTCGGCGCAGAGGGATCTTGTTCGACGCAAAGTTGCGCTTGCTCCCATCCCTTCCTCACTGCGAGCCTCCCTCAAGGTGGATACGATCGACAGCTATCAGGGAAAGGAAAATCCGATCGTTGTGGTATCACTCACCCGCAATAATTGGGACGGGCCGTCGCGAAACGGCGTGAAGACAATTCGCCCGGGGTTCCTCGCAAAGCCTAACCGGATCAACGTTGCAATCAGTCGTGCGATGGATCGCCTGGTCCTCGTGGGCAGCCGAACTAGGTGGCAAGACGACGGCCCGATGGACCGGATTGCGAGGGCATTTTCGCACAACATCGAGACGGGTCACGCAAGCAACGTCGATGCCTTGGCTTTGATGGAAGGTGGGCTTGAGGGGGCTTCTCTAGATATTGCTGGCGACAAATCCTTCGAGGCAGTCCAATGACGGACAAACCGCGTCGTAAGTTAGCAATCCCGCCAGTCCGTGAGGGGCTGGTTGACGATGCCGAAGATGGCCCGTTGCATCTGGCCACAATCGACCTTTCGCTCCCTTGTCGTCGTTTCATCGTGGAGCACAAGGTCGCTGATGTCGGAAAGGTCTCGGTGACCGCTGAGTTCCTCCTTCGCTTTTTGCGAGCTATGGGAACTTGCACCGAGGAAGCGGCTCAATCATTTTTCGGCTATAGCCGTCGCGAAATGGCGTATGTGCTGCACGAGGTCGAGGACGCCAACTATGTGCTCCGCAATGACGGTCGCATCAGTCTCACATCAACAGGGCTTTCGCTGTTCCATACCGACATTGAGGAGCCGCTCATTTATGAGGTCGAGCGTAAGACGGCGCGTGTCGGTTTCGATCTGATATCTCTTGCTCCTGCCGACGGTAGATTTCTGAGTTATTTCGAACGCAACCTTCCAGAGATCCCTCTTGCCGATATCGTGCAAGTGAGTGCGGCGACCGAGCGGGTGCCATCCTCTTTCCGCCGCTTCTACCGCGAACTCGCGCAGAAAATTGACCCGACTTCGACTGCACGGCGTACGCTGTATTCAATCGACAGCGTCGCCGCCGAAGAGCGGTTCTCGACGCTCGTACGTGTCCGTCTCGTTTCTACCGGCCTGAAGCCGACTCTGCCTGATATCGACCTCTCAGAGTGGAAGTCCGACTACGAGCTCTCCGATCGAGAAGCTGTGGGGCGTGCAGTTGCAGAGATGATTGAGCGTTTGTCCGTTGGGAGACGGGAGGACGATAGCGAGAGCTATCAGCTTCTGCTCCAACTTGCGCCCGAATATCTCAAGGAATGGACTCGTCGTGACGGATTGAACGTGCAGCGCTTCTACCGGCATGCATTCACAAGCCATGGCGATGTCCGAACCGACCGCCAAACCGTCCCGCTCGTCGGCAGTCTTTTCACTTTGGAAAACGCGCGCCGCTTGTTCGACGTTGCAAACTACGGCCTACGCAACACGCGCCATGCTGCATCGGCAGTTTACTGGGTGGTTCCTCAGGTGCCGCTTTGGGGCAGTACCTCGGTTATGGCCGAAGCGTTAGAGCAATTTCGGGAGAGGATCATCCGCACGAACACGGACCTCGCTGTTCGCCAAAATGTCGAAACCATCGCGTTGACCGCCACCCGCTCGGAGCGGTGGGTTCGCGAAGCATTCACGCGAGAGCATGGGGCAGATGCTAAGGTATTTCCCGGGAGCTTCGAGATGTTACTAGCCCCGGGTGCCTTTGTGGCCGTGACGGTCCACGCGCCGATCGGCGCGCCATCAGGGTTCCCTGTGCCTCTCGGTTTCGCCAGCTTCGATCCCCGCGTCCTGGTGAGAGCGGGAGCATTACTTGAAGCGAACGCCGCTTCTTTCAAGTTGGGAGACAAGTTGGTGCGAAACTTGATCGCGCCTTCGCCGCCGGAGCAAGCGGAGGAGGTCTCGGAGAGCTGAGTGCACCGAACGCTATATGACCTAAGCGATCTCTCCCGGCACTGTGTTAGTTCTATATCGGATACTTGGGTCGTCACGGCTTTGACGCCATTGTCGCATGGTCTCCCCAGATGTTCTGGTCGGCCAGCGGCCGAGTTCTCCCATAACCTCTGATATCCGAATGCAGCGCGGTGAAGCGGCAGTGCACGCGCGGGCGCCCGCAGCGCAGTGTCTTCGTGTCCGATCCCAAACCACAGAGATGAGCCGGGGACGTCCAGATTGGAAGTCTCCCCACGACGTCCGCCGATCGCATCGAAGATGTGGAAAAGAGTCTAGGCCTGTTCTTGTAGGTGTGATATCCGTTCCTTGCGCTTATTAGTTGATTATGTTCTTTTGCTAGATGGGGCGTTCGATGCGACTTGGGGCTGTGGGGGCAGCGTCGAGCGCGCTTTCCCTCTTTCTTGGGGGGTGTGCGTCGTTTCAGTTTGTGAGTGACCCGCGGATCGGTGCATTGAGCCGAGACCGTCTTCCGCCGCTCATAAAATCAATTCGTTGCGAGCTGGCGACCTTTTATACAGCCGACCTCGAACATAGGCGCACGTTGAGTCAGCGCCGGGTCGAACTTGCGCGAAGTCATCAGCAATACATACCCTTGGACGAGCTGCTTGCGCTCAACCATTTTGATCTAGACATCGAGGCCTTCAGCAGCTTTAGCCTCGATATAAAGCTTCAGAACACTTTAGGTATCCCAGGGGCAGGGACGTCCGGTAATCTGGTTCTCGATGCGACGGCGGGGCACATGCGCAATCTTGCGCTGGGACCAAGCGTGCAAGTGCAGGCGACATATGACAATGCGGCCCAATTCGCGATTCCGCAGAATGCGTCGATTCTGACACCGTCGCCCCTCACTTCAGAGCAGGCTCAGACCGGATTCATCGTTCCCCTGACTCCAGAAGAGCGAGACTTCAAATGCTTTTCACGCTCCGTCACCTACGATTTGGATGGTCTTGCGGCCGGACGCTATCCCAACTTGGAGTTATTCGAACGCGTTCGGGTTGATGCAGGACTTCCGCTGGCCGCCTGGCTACAAGAGGCGAGCCGTACAATGGGTGTATCGCGCAATATCATGCTCGATGCGCACGCCGACGCCGAGCATCGCCCGCCTGTGCCCGCGCAGGATCAATACATTGCGCAAGCGGTCGATTTAGGTCAGCTGGCCTACACATTCACAGTTCAGTACACTGGCGGGCTCGATGCAAAGTTCTCGTTAGTGTCATCTCGTTTCAACCCGCTCAGCGCCGATTTGTCAGCCGGTGTCCAGCAGACGGGCACGCTGAACCTATTTTTGAACGGTTATCAAACCATCACGGCCATCAATGCAAAGGGCGGGTTGATCGGAATCTATCCTTCCCCGAAGCAGCCACAGGAGGTCATCATCGTTGGCGAAAAGCCTGCCCCTGGACAGGGTCAGAAGATCGCGCAAGCGCCAGCGAAGATCGTAACCCCGCAAGGCCAGAAAGATGTGAAAGCGGTGATCGAGAATGAGCACAAAGATAATAACAAGACGGTCAGTCAGCCGGCGTTGGACAATTTGCTGAAGCAGATTCAGAAGAACCAAGCGCTACCGGGCCAGATGACCATAACGAGACAGGCAATTCAGCAACTCGATCTTCCGCCAAAATCGGCCGAGAGAGTTGAGCAGACGATCAAGGACAGCACGGTTACGCAAGCGCCGTCTAGACCGGCATCCGCGCCTGCTTCGGTTCCGGTCGTAAGGCCACGTCCGCGAAGCTTCGATGCGACGCGACAGAATAACGGCCGCGGGTACATACGAGCACCGATCGGCTTCTCCGTTCAGTAGCCTGGTGCATCGATTAGACAATGAGCCGTGCGGCTGGGTGAGCGCTGAAATGCAGTTTTTGGATGAAGTGGGGGCGCTGGTCAAAATCCGCGAGATCTTTCGCTCGGCGACGACAGCTAAAATTGCTGTCGCGTTTTGGGGCCAAGGAGCCGTTGAAGCGCTCGGACTAGCAAGACCCGAGCTTGAGGTCGATGTCGTCTGCAATCTTGATTCGGGAGCATGCAACCCCTTAGAGATTGAGAAGCTGTGCCGGATACGGCCCCATCTGCCGGTGAGATCGGATCCGCGACTGCACGGAAAGCTCTATTGGACACCCGGTGGACTTGTTCTCGGATCGTCAAACGCGTCGACGAACGGGTTGGCGGTAGTCGACGGGCTAGGAGGCTGGGCCGAGGCCAACGTCTTTAGCGATGATCCAGCGATGGTCGCGGCCGCATTAGCCTGGTTCGAGTCAAGAAAGAGCAACGCCTATGAAATCACCGATGCTCACCTGCGTCTCGCAGAAATAATCTGGTTGGATAGGAAGCGAATTGCTCCTACCGGAATGGAACTTACGACTGATTTGGGCGCCGCTGTCCGCAGTAGCCCTGAGCACTTAGCGTGGACCAAGGTAAAGCTCGCCATCTATAGTGAGGGCCTCAGCGTAGCGGGTGAAAGAGCATTGAAAGCAGATTGGGAGGCCAACCCAGCGCTGCGACAATTTGATGTCTATGAAGGCTGGCAGAATGAAATAGGAGCGGGAGATTGGTTGCTGGACTTTGAGCTCGATGGGGAGGACTGCTCATTCGGCGGCTACTGGCGCGTTCCAAACCCAAAAATTGAAACCAGTCTCCTAACGTACGTCCATAAGGAGATCGGTGTCTCGCTCCCAGGTTTTGGGGCGCTCGCGCTTTCGACGAAAGACTTAAATGCCTGTAGATCGGCCGCCCGCGAACTTGTCCTCAGCAAAGGAGAAGGCTCATCCGCAGCAATGGTCTCGATTAAAGACGCGATCGAATTCATAGACACTCATCAGAAGGGGCCTGTCGCGCCGAGGCCTATCGCGAAGGCATTTGAGGGTGCTATGCGAGACATCTTCGCTGCCTCGAGTAAGATTGGTTATCGTCCCACTGAATTTCTCCGAATGATTGAGCGCGACGGAGCTCTGCCTACAGCGAAGCATCTGATCCTGAGCAGCAGACCCTCAAGCGGCTTCACAAAGCTCTGGGAATTGAAACGACTTGATCTCACGGTGGAGGCGCTAGTTCTGCGCGAACCCTGGCGCGGTCTTTTTTCCGTTGCCGAGTTGGAGCGCGCCGAGCGTCGATTAAAGCAGTATGGCTTCCAAGAGCGGAGCTAGCCGTGTCGAGTACCTTGGAGAGACACCCTTTCAACGCAAGGTACCCCGTACCCTCGAACACGCGCGTCCTCATCGTCGGAACGGCGCCGCCAGCACGATTTTCTCGAGTTTCGGACTCAAGCCGAGAACCAATAGGCGATGTTCATTTTTACTATGGATCGGGAGATAACGAATTGTGGCTGAAGATCCTTCCAGCGATAACTGGCATTCGATTTGATGGTCTGACCTCCGACGTCAAATGTCGGAAGATGATCGATTTTCTAACGGCCCGCCGGATCTGGATGCATGATATCTTTGGGAAGTATACTCGCACCCGAGCAGGTTCAGCGCTGGATAGTAATTTAAGGCTTCTCGAGCCGTCGGATTTCAAGGCCGTGCTTAGTGAGCACCGAACGATCAAACACGTCATCTTTACGGGGGGCCGGGCAGAGCGCGAGACGTGCAGATACATGGTTCGTGAGGGTGTAATCAAGGTTTCTAATATTTCGGGTCGGATGCCCAGGTCACGAACACTCGAACTGCAAGGTAGGTCAATCAGATTGCACGCTGTGCCGTCTCCATCGGCTATGACGAGACGCTCGGGTATGACGAGCGAGCAGAAGATCTCGATCTACAGCCAGGTGTTGAACGAGGCGTGTCCAGATCTGACGCAGATCACCCTTTAAAGCGGGGGCGAATGTTCCATAACAAGGGATGGGCGAACGCGCGGGCTGGTCCTGCCGATACTCTCGTCGGCGCGCGCCGCTGCCTTCGACGGGGCGGGGCCGGGCGCCGTCGATTCGCCCTTTGCGTGTACTACTTCCGCAGGGCTTTTGCGCCCGTCTGAAGGCCAGTATCGTTGTTGCAGCCGTGTCCCTTGGGCGCCGGCAGCAGTCTCGGGGGATGGATGCAAAAGGACGGCGCGGCGATCATCTTCAGCGCTGGCGATTTGGTTGGGCATTTGAATTGTCGCTACCTCACCCACCTTGACTTCAAAGTTGCTGAGGGCGAACTGGCCAAGCCAAAGGTCCATACTGACCCGGCCCTTGATGCCTTGGTGGAGCGCGGCAAGCTCCATGAACAGGGCTTTGTCGACCATCTCGCCAAGCAGGGTGGGACCGTCATCGCCATTGCCGGCGTTGGCGTCGATCACGCCTCGGTTGCCCAAACGCTGGAGGCGATGGCGCGGGGCGACGCGGTGATCGTTCAGGCGGCGTTGCGGGATGGGCATTGGAGCGGTCGCGCCGACGTGCTGCGGCGGGTCGAGACACCAAGCGGTTTGGGCGCCTGGTCATACGAGGTCACCGACACCAAGTTGGCCCGCGAGACCAAGGGCAACACGGTCCTGCAGCTCAGCCTTTACTCGGACCTATTGGCGACCATGCAGCAGAAGGTCCCGGAGACGGCCTATGTCGTGACGCCCGGAACGGATTACCTGCCAGAGGCCTATCGCGTGGCCGATTTTGCTGCATTCTACCGACGCATCAGGCGAAGCTTGGAAGCCTTTGCGGCTGCGCCTCCGCATGACAGCCTCTATCCCGACCCGATCGAGCACTGCGAAGTCTGCCGATGGCGCGAGCCCTGTGCTTCGAGGCGGCGCGCCGACGATCACCTGTCGCTTGTCGCGGGGATAGCCAAGACCCAGATTGAGGAGCTCGTCCGGCGAGGTGTAGGCACCATGGCCGCTCTCGCCACGCTGCCCATCCCGCTGCGATGGCGGCCTGATCGGGGCACTGCGCCAAGCTACGAGAAGGTGCGCGAGCAAGCGAGACTCCAGGTCGAGGGGCGCAGATCGGGCCACTTGCTTCACGAGACGCTGCCGCTGGTTGCGGAATTCGGCTTGTTTCGGCTGCCTGAGCCGTCGCCCGGCGACATCTTTTTCGATTTCGAGGGCGATCCGTTCGTGGACGGCGGGGGGCTCGAGTTCCTGTTCGGCTATCTCTATGCCAACGACGACGGCGCAGACGCCTATGTCGGCGACTGGGTGACGACACGGCAGCACGAACGGGCGGCGTTCGAACGCTTCATCGACTTCGTCACGGAGCGGCTGGCTAAGTATCCCGGCTTGCACATTTATCACTTCGCGCCCTATGAGCCGGCCGCGTTGAAGCGGCTGATGGGACGGTACGCGACGCGCGAGGACGAGGTCGACAACCTGCTTCGAGCGGGCGTGTTCGTGGACTTGTACGCCATTATCCGGCAGGGCATCCGCGCCAGCGTCGAAAGTTACTCGATCAAGAAGCTGGAGCCGCTGTACCGGTTTGACCGCAGCGTCCCGCTGATCGATGTCGGCGGGGCCATGGCGCGGGTGCAGGCCTGCCTCGAATTGGCCGACGCCGATGGAATTGACCCGGCCGACCAGGCCGCCATCACCGGTTACAACCGCGACGACTGCGCCTCAACGCGCGCCTTGCGGGATTGGCTTGAAGGGGTGCGGGGCGGGCTAATCGCGCAGGGGAAGACGATCGATCGGCCGCAGCCGAAGGCCGCTGAGATTCCCGAGGATCTCAGTGCCTGGAAGCGCCGGGTCGCCGGACTTGTGGCGCGGTTGACCAGCGACGTTCCGGACGACGTGGCCGAACGCAGCGCAGAGCAGCAGGCGCGCTGGCTACTGGCCCACTTGATCGATTTCTTCGGCCGCGAGAACAAGGCGGTCTGGTGGGAGTATTTCCGGCTGAGCGATTTGTCGGCCGAAGAGCTCTTGCATGAGCGCGCTGGGTTGGGAGGGCTAACCTTTCTTAATCAGGTTGGCGGAACGGCGAAGGCGCCAATCCATCGCTACAGGTTTTCGATTCAGGAGACCGATGTCCGTTCCGATGATAAGCTGAAATGTGTTGGCGGGGACGAGTTTGGCAGCGTCGTCGCGATTTCAAATGACGACAGAACAATCGACGTTAAGAAACGCCAGGACACCGCAGATCTTCATCCCGAGGCCGTGTTCGCGCACAAATTCATCGACAATCAGGTTCTCGCGGAATCGGTATTCCGGATCGGCGAGTATGTAGCGGACCACGGGATCACCGGGTCGGGCACCTATCGCGCCGCCCGCGATTTGCTCCTCAAGGTCGCGCCACGTCTTCACGGGCAGGTGTTAGAGCAAGCTGGCGAGCCACCGTTGGCAGCTGCGATGCGCGCTGCGCTCTCGCTAGATCAGAGCGTTTTCCCAGTGCAGGGGCCGCCTGGGGCTGGCAAAACCCACGCCGGTTCGCGCATGATCTGCGCGCTTGTGCGCGACGAGCGGACGGTCGGCGTTACGGCAAACAGCCATAAAGTCATTCGCAACTTGCTTGACAAATCTCGGGAAGCGGCCGCTGAGCAACGTCTTACAATTCAATGCATTCAAAAGGTCAAGGATGAGCCGGCCTCTCTGCCGGGACTCCAGCAGACAACCAAGAACCCGGACTTCATCAACGGGCTAGGCAACGGCTGCCAGGTTGGCGGTGCCACCGGCTGGTTTTGGGCGCGTCCGGACGCGGCAGGCATTGTGGATGTTCTGTTCGTCGACGAAGCGGCGCAGATGTCCCTAGCAAATGTGCTGGCCGTGTCGCAGGCGGCCGAAAGCATAGTCCTCCTGGGCGACCCAAGGCAGCTTGAGCAGCCGATACAGGGGAGTCATCCGGATGGCGTTGCGACGTCGGCTCTTGATCACGTCCTGGGCGAACACGCAACGATCGAGGCCGGTCACGGACTTTTCCTTGGAGAAACATGGCGGCTGCACCCCGATATCTGCGCCTTCACGTCGGAGCTTTTCTATGAAGGCCGACTTCGCTCGCGCGCGGGATTGGAACGGCAGGAAATCAGGTCATCGAGCCGCGTAAATGGGGTTGGCCTTCGCTATCTTGCCGTACCGCATGTAGGTAACCAGAATTCCTCGCTCGAAGAGGCAGGCGCGATCAAAAGACTCGTCGATGAAATCCTCGAAAGCAAGGCAAGCTGGGTCGACGGTACAGGGAAGGAGGCTTCCATCAGGCTGGAGGACATCTTGATCATCGCTCCCTACAACGCGCAAGTCTTCGAGCTTCAGGAGCGTTTGCCCGGCGCTCGCATCGGCACCGTCGATAAGTTTCAGGGGCAGGAGGCGCCGATCGTGATCTATTCGATGACCACGTCGTCTCATTCCGATGCGCCGCGGGGAATGGAGTTTCTGTATAGTCTCAACAGACTCAATGTCGCGACGTCGCGGGCAAAGTGCCTGTGCATTCTCGTTGCCTCCCCGCGAGTATTTGAGGCCGAGTGCCGGACGCCCAGGCAAATGCAGCTTACAAACGCCTTTTGTAGATATTTGGAGATGGCTTCCACGCTATAGCGGACTCGAGATCCGACGCCCGCATTACGCAAATGCCATTGAACAGTTGATCTGGAGCCCTATGAACATGACAGATAGAGAACCCGAGAGCTCCACTATGCGACACGTTAGCTGGTTCGTTGGGGCGTTCTACAACGGCACCGATGATCAGACGCAACGATTTGTGGCGGAAGGCATTTGGGAAAATGGATACACGGACAGATATTTGGACTTGGTTAGATCTATGCGTCCCGGTGATAAGATTGCGATCAAGTCGTCATACGTTCGAAAGAACGATTTGCCATTTGACAGTCGTGGGTTGTCCGTATCGGTAATGGCTGTCAAAGCCGTTGGTGTCGTTGCCGAGAACATGGGCGATGGGAGATCGGTAAAGGTCAACTGGGAGGGGCCACAGCCTATCCGTGAATGGTACTTCTACACTAACCGGGGAACGATATGGCGCGTTCTTCCCGAGGATTGGATGAGTGAAGGACTGATTGCGTTTGCCTTTGAAGGAAAGCCTCAAGATATCGATCGCTTCCGAAATGCACCGAACTGGCGGGAGCGTTTCGGAGCAGCGGTGTCAGACGAGGGCCGATTTGGCTGGACCAAATTCTACGGGGCCATGGCCGACAAGCTACTTCTTTTTCGTGACAAGAGGTCGAAATTAATCGACGGCATTCAGGAGATATCGAAGCGCGTCGAGGGACTAGGTCACTTAGGGGACGACCAGTATGTCGATGGCGGTACCGGCTTCGTCAGGGATATTTGTCCATTTACGACGATGGGGTTGTTCAATCGAGGAACGACTGAATCCAATCGGAAAATAATTGCTGCCGATCTAGCAAGATTGTTGGATGTGGATGAGCCGATTCCCAATAGGTTCGAAGGAATTCCAATTCTGAACAATCAGAACTCTTGGTTTTTTGGCTTTGAGAAGGATCGTCAGGCAGATCACATCGACGCATTGTGGGACGTGTTCGCGGCTTGCGTCAGATTTGCTGACACCGAGGATGAAGACGCTCGAGGGGAGTTCATCAAGTCGTTTGACAACGCGAACGGTCGTCGTGGTGTCGGCTGGAACTTGACCGTTGGATTGTATTGGGTCCGTCCCTGGTCGCTGCTAAGTCTAGATCACGTTTCACAGGCTTACATAACCGAAAAGTTACGGATTACGATTGGCTTGAACGGTCCGAAAAAGCGATGCAACGCGACTGACTATCTTGCCGTAATGGACATTTTAGGAGCCCGTTTCAAAGAAACATCATATCCAGTTCATTCGTTTCCCGATCTTTCTGTTGAAGCGTTTGCATACAGAGGTCCGGCGGCGTCTTCGCTAGCGAAGGACCGAAACGCCGATCAAAACTCCGACGACGCCATTCCCGAGATCGCGCCAGACTCGGCGCCTATAGCTGCCTATACGGTGGAGGATATCCTAGGGGAGGGATGCTTTCTCGATTCTCCTGACATTCTTCAAGTTCTTGACAGGCTGCGAGAGAAGAAGAATCTCATTCTTCAGGGGCCGCCTGGCACTGGTAAAACATGGCTTGCAAAGCGGCTTGCATTCGCCCTGATTGGGCAGAGAGACGAGAGCAAGGTGCGTGTGGTGCAATTCCACCCTAACTTATCGTATGAGGACTTTGTGCGCGGTTGGCGTCCTTCAGGCGACGGCAAGCTAGCCCTGGTCGATGGCGTGTTTATGGAGGTCATCAAGGCTGCGTCGAAAGATCCATCTGCCCATGTGGTGGTGATCGAGGAAATCAACCGAGGAAATCCTGCACAAATCTTCGGTGAATTACTGACGCTCTTGGAGGCAGGTAAACGGTCGCCCCGTGACGCGTTGGAGCTTTGTTATCCGGATCCCGACGGCGTGCACCGCGCTGTTCACATTCCGAAGAATGTCTATGTCGTAGGTACGATGAACATTGCCGATCGATCATTAGCGTTGGTAGACCTTGCGCTTCGTCGGCGCTTTGCCTTCTACGACCTTAAACCAAATCTTGCCGATTCCTGGCGCAGCTGGATGGTGGGACGATGCAACGTGGATCCAATTCTTGTGCCAGAGATTGAGCGTCGCATTGTAGCTCTCAATGGCCACATTGCGGCCGATGCGCGTTTGGGTGAACAATTCTGTATTGGTCACAGCTATGTAACGCCGTCGGATCCTCTGGAGGAGGGAGGTACTCAGAAGTGGTTTCGCCAGGTGGTCGCCACTGAGATTGGTCCCTTGCTTCGAGAGTATTGGTTTGACGCGCCAGAGGAGTCACGAAGGGCGTGTGAACGCCTCCTGCAGGGTTGGTGAGCTGAATGTTCGCTCTGTCAGCCGATTCCATAGCAGCGGATGGATGTATCGGACGAATTCCGGTTCGGAATCTCTGGCTCCTGATGCTCTACGCCTCAGATCTTTTTCGCGCCCACGGAACAGGAAAGGTTGGCCTCGAGGAAAACCCAGATGACCTGCCAGATCTTGTCGCCGAGATTCTAGCCCACGCGGTCGAGATGCGGCAACGCCGCCGTCTCAGCTTGGGTTACCAGTCACGCGCAGCTGTTCAAACTCGCGTGCGGGGACGAATTGACGTCATTGCGACTGAAAGGCATCAGTTGTTGCTGCGCGGTCGAATAGCTTGCCGTTTCGACGATTTGACGATCGATACGCCGCTTAATCGATTTGTCTGCGCGGCTTTGGAGTCTGTCTCAAGAATAGTGCGGCGAAACAATCTAGCACATCGGTGCCGATCTCTTGCAAGCGGAATGAAGAGCATGGGAGTGTCGGGTCATGCGCCAACCCGCGCTGAGATTATTGCGCTTCAATACGGTCGATGTGACGCGAGTGACCGGTCAATGGTTGCTGCAGCAAGACTTGCGCTTGACCTTTCGTTGCCGACGGAGGCAGCAGGGGCCAATGTACTGTCTCTGCCAGATCGAGAAGTCACTTGGGTACGCCGATTATTTGAGAAGGCCGTCGGTGGCTTTTACTCCGTGGTACTAAGTTCCGTCGGATGGCATGTTCGGTGCGGGGCCGCGTTAGGCTGGCAGATTGAAGAACAGACCAAGGGTATCAATGAAATCCTGCCGACGATGCGGACTGATGTGGTGCTCGACCACGCAGAATTAGGTAAGAGAATTGTTATCGACACTAAATTCACGTCCATAGTGACAGCCGGCTGGTATCGAGACGAAACGTTGCGAAGTGCCTATATTTACCAGATTTACTCCTATCTTCGATCTCAGGTGGGAAGCGGGGATTCCAGGGCCGATCGCGCAAGCGGCCTACTTCTGCACCCATCTATCGGAGCAATGGTCGACGAGACAGTCGTTATCCAGGGCCACAGAATTAGGTTTGCCACGGTCGATTTGGGTGGGTCGGCATCCGAAGTTCGAGCTCAGCTCCTTCATTGTGTCGACCAAGAAGCGGCCCCGACCTGACAAGGTCTCGTGCTCTATTCGGCGCCCTTGATGTCGGGGCAGCTCGCTCGCAATCTAACTACCTGCATAGACCCCGGATTGCTTGGGCCGCTGACCGACTTCTTCCATAACAACGCATACGCGAACGAGACGACGGGCCTGGAGCTATCGACGCGATCAGAGCGCAAGTTGCTTAGCCGCTCGCAGCTGCCGACTGCAGCTAAACGTAGCCAGTCGGTTAAGCCTCTAAGCGCGCACTTTCTTACTACTACATAATTGCGCGGCTCCTAGTCAGAGCCGGAATGCCAACCAGCGAGCCTGCGACTGGCACTCCGACCTGAGAGACTTCTGTGGAGCTAGCGAAAGCTCGCCAGCCTGATGGGCTCCGTGCGGGTTCGCCGCCATCCCCACCGCCACGATTGCTCCGCCCCAAAGTGCGGCTTCTCCCGTGGTCCCCGCGCTCATTAGGGTCCGGGTCCCCTTACTAATTGAGACTTAGTCCGTGCCAGTGGTCGACGTCATCTCGACGATTTTCTTGAATTCGCTCAGAAACTCGGGGTGATGTTTCTCTAGATATTTTACGATCTTTGGATTGCAAACAAGCTTCGCCAAATAGCCTCTTGCGATAGTTAGGTACAGATGATCTTGGCCATATGTGTCTTGGATGGAGGTTATTGCTTGCTGAAGCTTTGCAAGTTCACTTTCCATCCGAGACAAAGCCTCGGCTGTCATTCCCTTCATTCTCTTAGGTCTTGCCGTATCAACGAGCTGCGCTTGTGGGGTGCCCGCAAGTATTGCGGAGGCGTAGCCTACCGAGTAGTTGTTGGCGTTGATTAGGAGTTCTGCAGCCTCGATCTGTCGAATCGGGAGCATTTTACGTAGGACATCAAAGGTTGCCATCGGACAAATCTTGTCTTTGAGGAGCGCTATCACTTCTTCGCAGATGCCGTCGACGAGCGCCGCCTTCCGCAGAAGGCTCCGCGTGTTAATGTTCAGCGCCTTTGCGATCTTTTCCTTCGGAACGTTTCGCTCGATCGCTTTAGCGATCATTCGCTGCTCTTGAATCGCAGACAATCGGCTTATCCGCTTATTGTAGGTAAAGGACTCGTCGTCGAGAGCGAGGAGGCATTCAACTTGAGTTTCTCCAAGCTCCTTGAGCACTTCGATACGAAGGTGACCGTCCAGCAAAAGGTAGGTCCCTTGCCTCTGTTTGTCTCGGCAAACGACTGGAGGCTCGACGATCCCGATTTCTCTGATCGAGCACGCAATTTGTTGATACTTGTGGCTGGCCTTAACTGTCTTTCCGATAGCTCGCACCGGCAGGATAGTATGAATATCTACAACCTCAGTGTCAGAGCTGAAGGCTTGAAGCACTTCTTTCAGAACACCCGGGCTAACGTATCGGTTCATAGCTTGGTCTCGCTGCCAGTCGTTCCTGTAGGATGGACGGCATCAGAGCTAGCTCCTCTGACTGAAGTATTCGGACAAACTCCCTATCCTCACGTAGCGCCCGAAAAGCTTCAACGATAAACAGCAGCCTGTTCTGCGTCACTTCGGCCTTCTTTATCAGAAGCCGTTGTCGATCAGCCTCCTGCCGGTAAACTCGAATCATGGACTCACTAGTCAGTGGGCGCTTCGACGTCTCTCGACGACCGAAGGTTTGACCGTGCAGATGCTTGCCTCGTCTCTGACGCTGCTCAATTAGGCGGCGGACGGCGACTAGTTTCTTCCCCCTCAACTTCTTCTCGGAATACGCCTGTGTCAGCGCGCGTTGGACGTCATTGTCGTCACATTTTGCGATCTCGATCGCCATATTGAGGGGAAGAATGCCAGTTTCGACGGCGTTTACCAGGCGTTCCTCACCATTTTCTAGTAGGTTGCTAATCATTCGGACATAGTCAGCAGTTACACCAATCTTCTCCGCGATCTCCCGATCGTCGTAACCGCGCCCGCGCAGTGTAGTAATGTCCTCAAGAAGGTCGAGAGCGCGGTGTTGGCGGCGCGCGCAATTTTCAACCAAACTCATGACTAGGCAGTCACTCTCGTCAGCGTCGATTACAATGGCCGGTATTTCGCGCTGTCCAAGCTGTGCGAATGCTTCGACGCGCCCCTGCCCGCACACAAGATCATACTGACACGCATCTGCTTCGGAAGTTCGAGGGCTCACTGTTATGGGTCGCTTCAATCCCACACTTGCAATGCTATTCACTATTTCTCGAAAATTTCGTTGGTTCCGTGCCCGTGGATTGAGGATCCGAATCTGATCAATTGGAATGTTCTTAATCTCGCGTCGTGGAGAACTTGGCGCCACATGGTTATTCATGCCGCTTCTCCAAATGAGCATCGCCGAGCCAGCGAATATAGAAAATCCAGCGTTTCGAACCGATACGCGTCCAAACAGAGTGCGTTGTCTTGACCAAGCTTCAAATGCGGGATCGTGAGGTCGAGGCTAGGAAATACGTAATAGTCCAATATGTCCGTATTTGAGGTGCACAGCCGAACAGCAATCGTTAGGTCCGGAAAAAGACCCGTATCCAGTCTAATGTGCCATCTGTAGCCTGACCCGTAGCTAGCCGCTCGCGCGATCACGATGGCCGTGGAGAACTGACCGTTGACCGTGAGAAGTTGAGTTTCGTCGCGGGACACGTTGCCGCCCGCGAGCTCGAAGCCACTAATTATTCTGCTAACGACCGTCGGGTAAGCGTCTCTTATTAGACGGTTGATCTCAATGTAGGAATAATCACGATCAGGGACGTATCCAATCAAGCTATAGGCTCTAGTCAAACTTCCGAAACGGCGCCTGTATACGCTCGCTGATGGCATGTCGTCGCGTTCATCGATTACCACTCCGGAAAGATAGCCTTCTTCGTCGAGTATCGTCTGAAGCAACCTTAGAAGTTCTTCATCAGAGTACCCTGCGCTTCGTGCATCGATAATAGCTCGGGCACGCTCAAAGAGAGCGCGACTGACAACCGCGGGAAACGCGGAGTCAGAACGAACCCAAGTCTCGGGACTATTTGCAACCCTCTTTTGCTTTAGCTTGAACGAAACCCGATTAAAGACGTTGTTCCCGATGTATTTTTCATTCGTGAGAATTTGATGGACCGAGGCACGGGTCCAAGGTCGCCCGAAGTCCGTGAGACTGCCATTTGCGTTGAGATGCGACGCGATTTCGTTTTCAGGCCTGCCTTGATGAACGAACAGCTGATAAATCTCGCGTATCTGCTCAACCTCTTCGGAGGGCCCGAGTGTGAGCACGACTCGATCGGTCTGAAGGCTTTTTCGATCTCCTCTGTTGAGAATTCCTTTGGAAATTCGGTTCTCGTCGATCAACTGACGCCGAAGACCGTAGCCCGCGGGGCCTCCCTGCCTGAAACCGAGCTCCACCAGTCGGCATTGGCCCGCGAAAACCTTCACGGATAGTTCCCGGCTGTATTCGCCAGCCATAACGCGCTTAACGTTCTTAAGCAGAACCGATCCGATGCTGCCATCGTTATCAAACTGCTCACCGCAATAATGAACCCGAATTCCGGCCCGAGAGCAGACATACTCATAGTAGGCTCCCTCGTCTGCATCTTGAAAACGTCCCCAGCGGCTAACATCGTAAACAAGAATGGCTGAGAAGTTGGCGTGTCCAGTCTGGACCTCTCGCACGAGACGTTGGAGACCTTCCCGGCCGTCAACTCTCAGTCCGCTTCGACCCGAGTCCTCGAATACCTCGGTAATACGGAACCCTCGTTCGTCCGCGTAACGTTCAATGGTCTTTAGTTGGCTCTCGGTCGAATACTTTTGATGGTCGGTTGACATGCGTACGTAAGCTGCCGCGCGCCTGCTGTCACCCTGTCCTTCGTCTGCGGTGAAACGTCGACGCATCAAGCCGCGTCCTCATGGAATAGCTGTTTTCTTGCCGTCGCCTTGCGGCCGCCGGGGCTCGGTAATCATAAAAAGCAGGGTGAGGGAATGTCGTTTCCAAAAAAGGGCAATTTGTTTCCTCGGGCTCCAAATGACGACCTTGTCGCCGATTACGGAGCGCACTCGAAAGTCTTTGCCGCGAGAGTTGCCTCTGCCCTAAACGATGAACTTGGGAAGACGACCGCGCATGTGAAGATCGTCGCAGCTTGGACAGGAGCCAATGAGCGTACTGTAAAGAATTGGTTCGCGGGACACTACGGCCCCAGCGGCGATCACCTCGTCACGCTCATCAAGCATTGTGACACTGTATTGATGGCCGTGCTTTCAATGGCGGGTCGTGATCAGCTGCTCATTGGCGCGAAAATCGAGGACATTGAGCGCCGGGTGGCCCAATTGCTAGAAATGCTTCGGCGACGGGATAGGGACCCTCCGGGGTGAAATGCTAGTGTGCTCCGGCAAACAGAGCCGGTAGGAGCTGTGACTCGCAGAAATCTGGTCATAACGCCGAGGTGGTTTGGACATAGCTCCGGCAGCGTCGACCGTGTCGGTGTGTCCGTGATGGCCGCCTGGACCGTGCTCGTGCTCAACCCCACCAGTGGATTCAAACCGGCTAAGGCGCCGAGACGCGTTCCCGGTTATTGATGCCGGGCCAACTATTCAGAAGAGGCGCGACTGTGCTGGCGAACAGACACAACTTCAAATGTCGCTCTCGAGGGCCGGACAGAGATGTTCGTCTCGCTATTCCAGATACGGCGTCAGCACATCTTCGATCCATTTCATGAATGCGCGAACTCGGCGCGACAGATTGCTCCGGTGCGCTACGACGAGGGACACGGCGAGCGCTCGGCGACGAAAATCGGGTATGATCTCCACGAGCGCTCCACTCTCTAAGTATCGGCCAATCCCCAAGAGCGGCGCCTGAATCAGGCCAAGGCCGGCGAGAGCAGCGGCTTCGTAGGTCTGCGCGCTGTTGACGTGTAGCGCACCTGGCAACTGAAGCGTCGCGTAGCTGTCGCCGTCCGGATATTCCCATCCATAGGGTCTTGCGCCCAGCATCGTCGAAAAATGAATTGTCCGATGTTTCTGACGCTGGAGATCTTCTAGCGATCGAGGGACGCCATAGCGCGCCAGATAGGCAGGACTGGCGGCGTTGACCATGCGTAACTTGCCCAGCGGGCGGGCAATCAGCGTCTCGTCCCGTATGGGGCCAAGCCGCAATACACAGTCGAACCCCTCTTGAACCAGATCGACTTGCCGATCTGTACTCGACACCTCCAGCTCCAATTCGGGGTGAGCCGCCATGAAATCCGGCAAGGCCGGCACGATCGTTGTGCGCGCCACCTCGGTCGGAAGATCGACTCGCAAACGCCCGCGAAGTGCCACGCGATCGCCTGCGAACATCGAGTGTAGGTCATCGACTTCAGCAAGAAGATCGCGGGCACGGGCATGAAATGCGCGTCCGTCCTCCGTCAACTGCACGCTGCGCGTCGTCCGGTGCAGGAGCCTGACACCGACATCTTCTTCCAGCTTCCGGACCGCTGTTGAGGCCCTCCCCTTTTGGATGCCCAGGCTATCGGCCGCGCGGGTGAAGCTCCCCATTTCCGCTACCGTTACGAAAATGAGGATCGGTTCGAGATTCTGCATTTTTGTCCCTCGGTATTGTTCACCGTAGAGAGAACAGTGAGTTCATTTTCTCGGTGTTTATCATACCCAAGAGACACAATACGTAAGCTCCGAATATGGGATCCCCCCATCGGAGAATGACAAGTGTCCGAAACTATGAACCTGCATCAGGTGCCTGAAGCTGTGACCTTGCATCGCAGCATGTGGGCCGGCCGGATCATGAGCGCGATTGTCGTTATCGCTCTGGTGGCAGACGGCACTATTCAGCTTTTCGCGCCGGCACAGATCGCGAGCATGTTGCAGGAAACCGGGTTCGCGATGGACCTCACCCGTGTCGTGGGTCCGGTCATTCTCGCTTGCGCCATCCTGTACGCCATCCCCGTCACCGCCGTTCTCGGCGCGATCCTGGTGACGGGCTTTTTGGGAGGTGCCATCTGCGCCCATGTCCGCATTGGTGAGTTGGGGTCGCCGCCGGAAGTCATTTCCCTGCTTCTGGGCGCAATGACGTGGGGTGGCCTCTACGCGCGCGATCCCCGCATCCGGGCCATTCTGCCGCTCATCCGTTGAACCAATGGGGCAGTACTCTGTCCTTCAAGATCAGGAGAAAACGCATGTTCTTAGTAATGGGAATCACGGGAAAAGTGGGCGGCGCAACGGCAGAACATCTATTGGCGCGCGGCAAGGAAGTACGCGCGCTGGTCCGCAATCGCGAGAAGGCGTCAAGCTGGGCGAACCGGGGCGTGGAACTGGTTGACGGTGATTGGAATGATTCGGCAGCCATCGAGCGGGCGCTCAAAGGCGTCGAAGGCGCGTTTGTCATGTTGCCGGCCGTCTGGGCTCCCTCGCCCGATTACAACGAAGCCAAGGTCGTGACTGCGAACTATGTCGAGGCGCTCACCAAGGCAACGCCGCCTCGAGTGGTTGCGCTTTCGTCGATGGGTGCGAACAGGACCAGCGGGCTTGGGATGATCACGGCATTGTCGCTTCTGGAGCAAGGTCTTCGCGACCTGATATCGCCAATCGCGTTTGTGCGCGCAGGTGGATTCTTCGAAAACTTCCTCTACGGCTTGCAGGTCGCCCAGGGCGGAACGCTACCGGTCTACTACAATCCGACAAACCGGAAATCGACCATGGTCGCGACGAACGACATCGGCAAAGAGGTCGCAATCCTTTTGACCGGGCCAGCGTGGTCAGGGCAGCGTGTCGTCGAGCTTGGTTCGATGGTCACCGCGGATGAAGTCGCGGAGCAATTGGGTGAAGTCCTGAATCTCGACGTGAAAGCCTTTGCAGTCCCGCGTGCAGACTGGGCGGAAGCGTTCGAGCAATTCGGCATCCCGAAGGGCCACACCGGACCTGCCGAAGAAATGTTTGAGGCCGTGAATGCAGGATGGATGGACCTCGGAGTCGAGGGTACGGAGCACGTGGCGGGTACGACGTCCGTACGCGATGTATTCGAGGCTGCACAGAACGCCGCCAAGGCGTAGTCCGGGACGGATCAGGCATGAGACGGAGAATGACCACGACGCGGTCGTGAAGCGGACGGAATTTCATGCTCTCCTCCTATCTTCTAGCCGCTTTTATTTCGGATGAAATAGCAGTCGAAGCTAGCGAGGGCTAACCGCTCCGAAAATAAGCGGGCCTCGCCGGCATACAAGACAAAGCCGCGAAGGATCTCGAAAATCCGTCCCTCACCGGTCCACGGAGGCCCATTCAGAGCCGCCTAAAGGAGCCCCTGGAATGAAATCTTGGCTGGTTCGAGGAAGCCGCTGAGGAAATTCGGGGCCGGCTCGTTCCACCTGCACAGGTTATTGTTTGGCTTTGCCATCCAATGGCTAGCCGGGCAGGGTTGCGCGCGTCTGGATTGGCCTGTTCAGGTACAATGATGCCGCGTCCAGCGGCAGTCTAGACCCGCCACGGTACGCGGAGAGGCCGGGAAATCCCATCCCTCTCGCCTACCGAGAGAACCTGAGCTGCAGCGGTCGAGCAAGTTTTTTTACAGATTCTCTCCCTCCGCCAGCTCCTATCGAAATGTGAGGTGATCTCTGTTTTCGACGGTCGCCCCCCGGATTGCTTCAGGGCGTGACAGGGGTTGGAAAGCGAGATCCCTTCTGAATTCGGTCGAGAGCCGAGCTTGCCTTTGTTTCTGCACCCTTCACACCAACGAGATACCGCGCAAAAACCCATTGTTACAGCTCGACTACGTGTGCGTCGTAGATCTGGATATTGGGGCGAGTAAATCGGACATCTGCACGATAGCAGTGGTCACCATTTCGGAGAGCGCCGGCAGAACTCGAGCCTGCAATCGCGGGTCGGTGTTGAGCAGCTATATGCTGAGTTTACGGGTCGTCCGGGGACTGAGGCTGGCTCCGAAGCGAATGCGGCGTGCATCCAGCGCGGACCCGTGCGCTGTCGTTACCGGTGGCGCCTGCTCCGACGGCGCCCGGCGCGGTGCCGAAACGCCGGCGGAAGCCGCGCGCAAAATGCGTGTAGTCGCGAAAGCCGCAGGCGTAGGCAATATCGCTGAGAGGCTGACCTGTCTTCATCAACGCGCGGCGTTCGATCAGACGCGCCGCATGATCCAGACGGGCCGAACATATGTGGTGACCGCATGTCGACCCACGGACCGTGAACAGCTTCTGCAAATAGCGCAGTGAAATTCCCGCCTCGGCAGCCACCTCCCGCGGAGAGATGTCCGGATCGGCAAAGCGGTCCTTTATGATGCCGCAGACGCGCATGAACAGCTTGTCGTTGTGGCGCGAGCCAAGCGGGGCGGGAGGTGCAAACAGTGCGCCGAGGAGATCGTAGACCACCAGATGCATAAATTGATCAGTCGACGCGAACGCCGGTTCTGCATCGCTGATCGGGTCAAGAGCGAGTTGACAGAGCAGACGTGACGCTTGCGCCTGCCGAGGACCGCACACGCCACCCTGCGGTTCGAAGCCGAGATGCGACGCCAGCTTCTGGCGCGGCACTTGCACACCAAGCCATTGCGCGCTGTCTTGGGCCCGCGAGATGAATGTCACGGGTTTTGTGGAATCGAGCAGGATGACATCGCCAGCAGTGATATTTACGACTCGGTCGTTGTGAATGATGATCGATTCGCCGGTATCCTGAACTGTGACGAAATAGTACTCCATGTTGTCACGGCGAATATCCAGTTCTGTCCGCTCAAGGCGGGTAGCGCTGCAGGTGAGATCCACTGCAGCGAATCCGAAGACGCGCCGCGTGCGCACCTTGCTGGCGAAGATGTTGGTTTCGCGAGCAGGAGTAAACCATCCCCAATCCTCGCGCATTGCAGATCGGAAACCGTCATAGTCCAATTCTGGAGCGCTGAGAAAATCGTCGTTCGGGCGCATCATCACCTCCACGGGTCTTGGTAAAACGAGTCTTGGCAAGCCTAATCGCACGGTTTGTAATGGCCTGCGCCGAAAACCACGGGCAGACGTTGATCAAGCTAGCGTGGCCCGGGACGAGTCCCACTCAACTCTGCGTCACGCCAAATCACGCCCCCGAGATCGTGTCAGCATCGCCGCGAGGCGCGCCAGGCGGTGCGCGCCAGTACGGACGATTGGGCGCGATCGTCTCACGACACCTGAGGTCCAGCCGCCTAGATTCCGATCCTGGTAGTCACGCTTTGACGAGAATCGGAGGCAACAATGATTGCAGAAGTTCAGAATACAATGACGCTAACGGGAAACCGGGCTCTTGTGACCGAGCAGGCAACGCAAAACGAGTCCGATCCTGCCTTGGGAGTTGGGCGGCTTGGAATTCCGGTTCCGCTTCATTGTTTGCCCGTGACGGATGCCACCGTTCTTGAGTTGTACGAATATGTTTTTGCGCCTTGGGTGAAAATGCTCGGCCTTCGTGAGTTCAAGGTCTGCCCGGGCATCGTGTCCGCGATGCTTCCACAAAATGATGCGCTCAAACTGTCAAGCTGTGCGGTGTGTGGCCAGGCAATTATGGCGGCCATTGACTCGGTTGCATCACTGTCCGCGGGCCCGACGGGGCTCATCACTAAAGGCACCGTGTATCAGCACACTCACTTCCTGCGTCCAGCCGTCAACGATGACTATCATGTACGAGCGGAAGTATTGCGCTTTGGCAAAGCGTCGGCCTTCACGGAAACCCGCGTTTCGTTTGCGTCTACGGGAACGTTGGTTGCACACGCCAGCCTGGAATTCGCCTTCTGACTCGCATCCAAGGCTTCATCACCCCAACCCGCCGCTTCTGACGTCTGTTGAAGCTCGTTCTCGGACATCCCGGTCGCGGTACTCCGCCAGTTCCTGACCAGCCATACCGGCTGATCATCTCGCATTGACCCGCAACCCTCACCACCGGAGTCAAACCATGACCAGGACTATTCTCATCACCGGCACATCGAGCGGCTTCGGCCGCGAAACCGCGGAAAGGCTGGCGCGCGACGGCTATCGCGTGTTCGCCGCGATGCGCGACATCGCCAGCCGCAATCGCAGGCACGCCGACGCGCTGCGAAGCCAGAAAATAAGCGTCGTGGAACTCGACGTTACCGATGACGGCTCGGTCGATCGCGCCATTGCTTCTATCCTCGCCGAGGCCGGCAAGATCAACGTGCTGGTCAACAACGCCGGCATTGCGTCGGTCGGCGTGACCGAAGCCTTCACGGCGGATCAGGCGAAGGCGATCTTCGACACCAACGTCATCGGGCTCCTCCGCGTTACACGGGCAGTGCTGCCTTCGATGCGTCGGGAGCGCGACGGCCTCATTATCAACATGGGCTCGGTCCTCGGCCGCGTGACGTTCCCCTTCGTCGGCATCTACGGCGCGAGCAAGATGGCGATCGAAGCTTTGACCGACAGCATTCGGCTGGAGGTCTCCCAACTCGGCGTAGACGTGGTGGAAGTTCAACCTGGCGCTTACCCGACAAGCCTGTACTCGAGCATCCAGAGGCCTGCCGACGGCGACATCACGAAGTCCTACGGCGAGGTCGGCCAGATTCCCGACGCCATCTACAAGACCTTCACGTCAATGCTGCAGGGAAAGAACGCTCCGAAGCCTCACGACATTGCCGAGGCCGTCGCCAAGCTCGTCGGCCAGGCGAAGGGCAGTCGCGCCGCTCGGACGGTGGTGGGCACGTCGTTCGGTGCTGACAAGATCAATGCCGACATCGCGCCCGTCCAGAAGGCCGTCGTCGACGGTCTGGGCCTCGGGCATCTCGAAGAACTCGCGTGATGGAGCGTTCCGGGTCGGCGCCTGCCGTCGGCCCGTCCTCACGCGGCAGCATGCTGGCGGGCGCGCCCTGCCAGGAGCTTGACAAGGAGAACTCAAATGCCTCTGTGGCATATTTACTGCCCGGAAAATGCGTACTCAGCCGAGGACAAGCGCGCGCTTGCGACGCGTATCACGGACCTCTACGCGGATGTCGGCCTGCCCCGGTTCTATGCAAGCATTGTCTTTCACGAACTGCCAAAGAACTCGTTCTTTGTCGGCGGAAAGGCAACGAACGATTTTGTCAGGATTTGGATTGATCAGATTGCTCGCGCAACTGCTCCCGAGCGGCGAGCGTGGTGGCTGGAGCGCGTCAACACTACGCTCAATCCCTTCGCACGCGAGCGGGGTTATCGCTGGGAGGTCCACATTGACGAAACGCCAATCGATTTCTGGACCATCCAAGGAATGAAGCCGCCTGACCCCGATTCTGAGGCTGAAAAGCACTGGGTCAAAGAGGACCGCCCGTCAGCATATAGCTGAGTGTGGGCGCAGCCTTCAGCGAGCCGATCGCAGCAATGGGTATCAATCCGCCAAGCTTCGGCGGCGCGAACGCCTAAATGCCGAAAGGCGCGGGCGGACGTAATACGCCCGGCCGGCTCGTCGCAGTGTTCTTCAGCCTCGACGTTTTACAGGTTTTATGTCGCAACCCAAAGGAGATCGCTATGTCGATCCGTAGCATGTTTGTAGCCGCAGCATTCGCCTTGGCCTCTCTGGAGGCCGCCCACGCCGATGGCCTGCGTCCGATTGATGGTATGAGCATCGACCTCGGCGAAGTGTCCGGTGTCGCCTACTACACCGTCGGGCGCGACGGATTCCATGTTGTCACGACCCTCGCACAAGGCATGGCGGGAACGCCGATCCGTATTGTGTCTGTTCTTGCACCGGGTCAGCGTGTGGCGTTCTCAACACCGTACCAGGCAGATGCGCTCGAAATCAGCCGGAACGGCGACAGCGTGCTCGTCCGCAAGGTGAAGTCGGTCTCGAACTAAATTTCGAGCGAATTGGCGCCTTCTCAGGATGATTCCAATGCGGAAAGGGGACGGGCGAACGCAATGCCGCCCGGCCGGCCCGCCGCAGTGCTCTTCAGCCTCGACGCCTTACAGGTTTTGCGTCGCAATCCAAAGGAGATCGCTATGTCGACAATCGGACGAGACGATCATATGAAGATTCTCGTCGTTTCGACCCCCATGACCGGCCATCTCAATCCGCTGCTTGCGATCGGCCACGTCTTGATCGCGGAGGGCCACGAACTTGCCTTTTTGACCGGGAGCCCCCTGCGTAGCCGTGTCGCGCGGTTCAAAGCAAATTTCTGTCCGCTCCCCAAAGAGGCGGATATTAATGCAAACGAAATTGTCATGTCCGACGAAGTAAAGGCCGCGCCACTCGGGCCACAATGGCGGCGCTTAGTAATCGAACGCCTCTTCGTCGATCCCATTCCCGGTCAGTACAGCGGCATGCACAAGGTCCTGCGGGAATTCCCCGCCGACGTCATCATCGGCGACGACATGTTTTTTGGCGTCCTGCCGATGCTGCTCGGACCGCGCTCGAAACGCCCGCCCATCGTTCTTTGCGGCACATCCATCTTGCACTGGCAACGCGACGACAAAGCGCCAGTTTTTGCAGGTCTGCCGCCCGCAGCCACCCGAGCGCAACTCGACGAATATGCCGCCTTCGCGCGAGAACAGGACAAGATCGTCGACGGGCCTCTCGGCCTTTGCGTCAATCGGTACCTGAGGGAGCTGGGCGTTGGACCGGTGACCAAGCCTCTCTTTGAATCCGTCGTAGAGCTTGCAGATGCCTATATGCAGCTGACGGTGCCGCGTTTTGAGTTTCCACGCGATATCCCTTCCTCGGTGACTTTTGTTGGCACCCCTCCGATTATACCCAACCAGGTCCCGCTTCCGTCGTGGGCGCACGAACTGGACGGCTCGCGCAAGGTTGTGCTGGTGACGCAGGGTACGTTGGCAAACCACGATTTCGACCTGTTGATCGCGCCGGCGCTCGCGGGACTCGCGAACGAACCTGACTTGCTTGTGGTCGTCACAGCAGGCGGTCGCGCGGTCGGCGACATTCCCGGCCCAATTCCCGGCAATGCGCGTCTCTCCAGCTATCTGCCGTTCGAGTGGCTTCTACCCAAGGTCGACGTGCTCGTCACCAACGGTGGATATGGGAGTGTCAACCAGGCGATGAGCTTTGGAATTCCGCTTGTGACCGCAGGGTTGACGGAAGACAAGGCGGACGTGAACGCGCGTGTGGCATGGTCCGGGGTCGGAATCAATCTTGCGACCAACAATCCGACACCGCAAGCGTTGCGCGAGGCCGTGCGGAGCGTGCTCGACAAGCCGGACTATCGTTCGGGTGCCTCAGCTATGGCCGACGAGTTCAAGACGATCGACACTCGCTCCGAAATCCTGCGGATCATCAACCAAGTCGCGCAAGGGTCGAATGAGATAAGCGACCCGGGCGGCACCACGGTCGCTAAGCAAGGTCGACGTGTCGCCGCCAATCGGTGACTTGCTTCCGCTCCCGGGAAGGATGGAAGGTTGATTCTTCCGTCCTTCGTCTGGGAGGCGATCGATATCTCCGCGGACACGCGCCGCAGCTGGCGACGCGCGGGATCAGCAACGTATCGGATATTCAACCCATGCGTATTCAACCCGCATCGTTTGCCTTCACGCTGTTGCTGGGCCTTCTTGCCTCAGTTCCGTATTCGGGCATTGACATGAGCTTACCGGCACTGGCGGCCACTGGCGCCGCTCTCGGCGCGCCGCCCGCGGATGTCGGCTTTACGATGAGTGTTTTCATGCTCAGTCTGGCGACGGCGCCGCTTGTCTATGGGCCGGTATCCGATCGGTACGGTCGCAGGCCCGTCGTGGTATTCGGCGTCACGCTCTTTGTCGTCGGCAGTCTCGCTTGCGCGCTCGCCCAATCATTACCGGTGCTGCTGGTGTGCCGCTTCGGCCAAGGCTGCGGCGCGGCCAGCACAACGTTGACGTTTGCAATCATCCGCGACCTGTTCGAGGGGGATAATGCGCGTGCGAAGATGGCCAACGTTGTCATTGCCATAAATGTAGTCACATTGATCGCGCCGACCGCTGGCGCGGCTCTACTGGCGCTGGGCAGCTGGCGCCTGATTTACACGATTCAGTTCGTAATGGGTCTGGTTTTGTTGATCGCATTGGTCACCGGCTTTGCCGAAAGTGCAAAGATCGATCAGACCAATCGCCTTGCACCATCAATCATTGGCCGCAGCTATCTTCAAGTCCTGAGGCATCCGATCTCGTTCGCATACATTCTGGTCGGTGCAGCCGCCGGCGGGACCGTTATGGCTTATGTCACCGGGTCCTCCCTGTTCTTCATCAACAGCATGGGGCTACGGCCTAATCAGTATGGCCTGATTTTCAGTGCGTGCTCCGGATCGGTCATGGCCGGGGCTTTCCTCGATCGCCGGCTCGTCGCTTGGAACGTCTCACCAGCTTATGTGCTGATGAGGGGTTTGACAGTCTCGGCGGTGGCTTCAGGGCTATTGCTTGCCACGACACTGGTCGGCTGGGTACCGCTACTCCTTGTTGTTTCACTTCTGGTCGCTGTTGGTCTTGCCTTCGGATTGACCATACCGAACGCTATCCGCGCGACGATGCATCCGTTGCCGCAGATCGCCGGCGCGGTAGGCGCTGTGTCCGGAAGCATTCAGATGATGGCAGGCGCCGTCTCAAGCGGGCTCGTTGCGTGTCTTTACGACGGACGATCAGCGCTATCGATGGCCGCGGTCATGACGCCGTGTTCGCTTCTGGCGCTGGCCTCTTATCTGCTGATTGCCCGTCCCGCCGAGCGTCGCGTTTTCGCAAGTTAGCGTCATGCCCGCGCTGGATGGCCTCGATCACCTTCGGCGACGATGACTGCCATGCGCGGAGGCTTCGCTCGTTCCAAGCCGATCGGAACTAAACCCTAGCGAAAGGACGAGATCCATGAGTAACGACGAGACTGCGGTGCCAACGGGAATTTCCCTGACCCACTTGGATCCCGTCTTTCGGGAGCGGCCAGACGAATATCTCGATATGCTGAGGTCGCGCGAGCCGGTGCACCAGGACCGGATGTTCGATCGGGTGGTGCTGACCCGTGCGGTCGATGTCGATGCCGTCATGAATAATCGCGAACTGGCCTCCGATCCACGGAAATCCCGCCCGGGTTCGTTCTCTCGGGTGCAACTGAAGGTGGATGAGACATTTCAGCCGCTCATACTGCATATGGATGACCCGGACCATAAGCGCCTGCGCTCCCTGGTCGTCAAGGCGTTCAACCAGGTCGCGGTCGATGCGATGCGCCCGCGTATCACTGAGGTCGCATGCGGCTTGCTGGACGACATCGACGATCCATCCTGCTTCGATATTATGGAGGCTTATGCCCGACCGTTGCCGACGATCGCCATCGCGCTGATGTTGGGCGTCGATACCGCCCGCTGCGACGACTTCAAGCAGTGGTCTGACGGCAAACTACAGATGTTCAACCCGCAACGCACGCCGGAGCAGGAGGCCATCCTGGCATCCTGCAATGCTGCTCTCACCAGCTACTTCGCTGAGGTAATCCAAAAGCGTCGTAAGGAACGACGGGCCGATCTGATAAGCAGCCTGATCGACGCCGAAGAGGACGGCGAGCAGCTCGACGAAGCGGAGATCACAAACGTTTGCCATAGTTTGCTCTTTGCGGGCAACGTGACGACGACTGATCTTATCGGTAACGCCGTACTAGCCCTGCTACAGCATCCCGGTGAACTCAGCAAACTGCTCGCTAATCCGAGCCTGGTTCGTAGCGCCGTCGAGGAAGTGTTGCGCTATGACGCGCCAGTCGTGCAAGGCACTCGGATCGCAACCGAAGCGATGCAGATCGACGGGTGCCCGGTCGCGGCGGGGCAGACGATCAATGCCGTGCTCTACGCAGCGAACCACGACTCAGAGGCGCATCCCGACCCAAAGCGGTTTGACATCGAACGGCCGGATAAGCGTCACATCTCATTTGGCGGCGGCGCCCATTTCTGTCTTGGCGCGCCATTGGCCCGGGCCGAGGCACAGATCGCTCTTTCGGTGCTTTTCGAGCGGTTCCCGAAGGTCCGCCTGAGTGCCGAGCACCCCTTGGAGCGCCGGACGATGCTCAACTTCAATGGATTAGAAGCGCTTTGGGTGCGCGCGGACTAGCACTGCGTTCCAGTCACCATGAGCCTTTGTCCCCCACGGCCGACCTGATGGCGCTCGCAAGCCCCATCAGCAGTGCGGACCGTCGCATTTCACCGAACATGCTCACACCCGATCTATTTGAACTAGGAATAGCCGACCATGAAAGAAACTATTCTGCGCTCCGGCATCGACCGTCGCACCCTGCTCACGACGTTGGCGCTGCTTCCAGCCCTATCCGCGCCGCCCTTATCCGTCTCCGCGTTGGCCCAGACCGCTTCGAGCGGCCCATTGCCATCGTGGAATAACGGATCCGCCAAACAAGCGATCCTCGACTTCGTCCGAGACACGACAGACCGGGCAAGTCCGAAGTTCGTGCCTCCCGAGGAACGCATTGCCACTTTTGATCAGGATGGCACGCTTTGGGTGGAGCAGCCGATTTATAGCCAAATGGTGTATTGCCTCGACCGGGTCCCGGTGTTGGTCGCGCAAGAGCCGGCGCTAAAGGACGTTGAGCCATTCAAGACGGTGCTCTCGGGAAACCGGGAAGCGATAGCCGGGCTTTCGATGCGAGACCTCGAAAAGATCGTCCTTGCCACGCTCGCCGGCATAACAACTGACGAGTTCGAGGCCGAAGGAAAGAAATGGCTTTCCTCCGCGAAGGACCCACGCTGGAAGCGGCCCTATACCGAACTCGTCTACCAACCGATGCTGGAGGTGATGACCTACCTGCGGGCGAATGGCTTTAAGACCTACATTGTCACGGGCTTCGGTCAGGATTTTGTGCGCCTGTATTCACAGCAGGTCTACGGCATCCCACCGGAGCAGGTGGTCGGGTCGGCGCTTGCCGTCAAATATGATTATGACAAGGACGGCAAGCCGGTCCTCATTAGTGAACCCAGGCTCATGCTGTATGACAGCGCTGCCGGGAAACCGGAGGGCATTCACTTGATGATTGGTCGGCGTCCGAACGCTTCATTTGGCAACTCGACCGGAGACCAGCAGATGCTGGAATATACGGGTGCCGGGGAGGGCGCGCGACTATCGATGCTTGTACTGCACGACGATGGAATACGTGAGTACGCTTATGGTCCGGCGCAGGGGCTGCCCTATACCAAGATCGGTTCTTTCACCCCCGCGCTCTACGCTGAGGCCAGGAAGAAAAACTGGACCATCATCAGCATGAAGAACGACTGGAAGAATATCTTTTCGTTCCAATAGCTGATGGCTGAGTTGGTGGCGCGACGTGGCAGCGAGCGGTGCGTGCCAGTACCGGTGAAAGGGCGCCGGCGGCTCACGACATCCAGCTTCCAGAGTCTTAGCTTCATTCACAGCATCGAATCTAAATCGTGTTTGGAAGACAAATGCCCCTGTCAGTCATATGGCTCGTCACGTCCTTTGCGATCAGGCTGCTAGTCGTTCACTTCAAGCTCGCCATCCTTCTCAGGTCTCGCGCGAAGGCGCGTGTTCGGGGACCGGGCACCCAAGGGCGAGAGGGCGGGCGCGTCGTCCTGGCAGATGAAGACCTCTCGCCAAATGGATACCCGTGCGGACCATCTCCTGCCCGCACGAACAGTCGCTTGCGGCTGAAGTGAAAGCGTTGAAACCGAGGGAACATTCGCCATGCTTGGCTTAATGATGCAAACTCCGTTGCTCCTGTCGTCCATTCTCATGCACGCGGCGCGCTCCTTTCCCGATGTCGAGATCGTCTCCCGAACTCCCGACAAGCCCGATCACATCACGAGCTACAGCGGCCTTCTCGAGCGCAGTTCTCGGCTCGCAAATGCATTGGACTCGATCGGCATTAAGCCAGGCGATCGCGTGGCGACCTTAGCCTGGAATAGCTATCGGCATCTGGAGCTATACTTCGGCATTTCCGGAATGGGAGCCGTTTGCCACACGATCAATCCACGGCTGTTCGTGGACCAGATCATATACATCATCAACCACGCCGAAGATGCGGTTGTATTCTTCGATCTGGCTTTTATCGATCTCGTACACTCTTTAATGCCGCAATGTCCGACTGTCGAAGCGTGGATATATCTGGGCGAGGCTGGCGACGCAAAGATCGTGGGAGCCAAAGGCTTCCCATCCTATGAAGGATTTCTCTCCGGGTGCTCGGAAGCCTATGCATGGCCGGAGTTCGACGAGAACACGGCATGCGGACTGTGCTACACGTCGGGAACGACAGGAAACCCAAAGGGTGTGCTGTATAGCCATCGCAGCGCAGTGCTGCATTCCTGCGCCGCAGCGCTCCCAGACGCTTGTCGCATTTCTCTGGATGACACGGTCGCGCTTGTCTCGCCGATGTTCCACGCAATGTCTTGGGGAATGCCGTATTGTGCAACGGCGACGGGTTCGAAGCTGGTGATGGCCGGCCAAAACGTCGACGGTGAGAGCCTGCACAGGTTGTTCGAGGACCACGGGGTGACTTTCGCCGGCGGCGTGCCGACGGTCTGGCTGGGCTATGTTCGATACCTGCAAAGCGCCGGCGTGAAGCCGACGACGCTCAATCGCGCGCTGATCGGTGGCACGGCATGTCCGGCCTCCCTGATGGAAACGCTGCAGGACGAATACGGAGTAGAAGTTCTGCATGGCTGGGGCATGACGGAAACCAGCCCGCTCGCGACGATCTCGAAGCCACTGCGCAAGCACATGACCTCGTCGAGAGCTGAACGGCGGTCTCGCCAGGTCAAACAAGGACGTGCGCTTTTCGGGGTCGAAATCGGCATTCGCGATGGCAACAACAGAAAACTCCCCCACGATGGCAAGGCCGTTGGCGACCTCGTGGTTCGGGGGCCCTGGATTGCCCGCGCTTATTACAAGATGCCGGAAAGCGAGTGTGCCGATAGCTGGTTTTTCACGGGTGATGTCGTCACGATCGACAGCGACGGTTATATGCAGGTTACGGATCGCTCGAAGGACGTCATCAAGTCCGGAGGCGAATGGATATCGTCTATCGAGCTCGAAAACCTGGCGATGGCCCACCCCGAAATCGTCGAAGCGGCGGTGATTGGTATTGCGCATCCAAAATGGGACGAACGCCCGCTCGTGCTTGCGGTCCGGCGCCAGGGATCGAGGCTCGAGGCGCAAGATCTCCTGGCCTTTTACGAGGGCAAGATCGCGAAGTGGTGGATGCCGGACGATGTTCTGTTCGTCGACGAGCTTCCGCACGGGGCGACCGGAAAAGTCCTGAAGACCAAATTGCGAGAGCTTTACGGAAACCGCGATTCCGCCGCGATCAGCCAGACGGGCAACCCGCCCGCCGCCGAAGCCAACGGAGGTTCCTATGTCAGCCCGCAGCTCGCTTCTCGCAGCCGCCGTCACCTTCGCCTCACTCGGGGCCGCACACGCTAACGGCCTGCGGCCGATCGAGGGCCTGAGCATCAATCTCGGCGATGTATCCGGCGTCGCCTACTACACGGTCGAGCCCGATGGATTCCGCGTCGTCACGACTCTCGCACAAGGTGAAGCGGGAACGCCGATCCGCTTTGTGACAGTACTGGCGCCCGGTCAGCGCGTCGTCGTCTCAACGCCATACCAGGCACCCGCGCTCGAAATCAGCCGAAAGGGCGATGAACTGCTCGTCCGCAGGGCGAGCACGTTCTCCAATTGACTGTCAATTGGCACGCAAGCGCCGACGTGAAGGAGCCAAAGATGTCCACGATTCATCTCCGCCAGCTATTTGGACTGCGCAGGCAGGATCGGCTTTCAGGTCGGGATCAAGCCCGATCCGCGATAGCTTTCGATCAGCGCATCGAACAATTTCAGGTCGGCGCGGCTCCGCGCCATCAGCTGCGCGCCGGCAACGGCCGCGTAGATCGCGCGCGCCCTTGCTTCCCGCTTGCTGGCGGGAACTGAAGCCGCAGCGAGCATCCTGGTCAGCCAGGCCACGTTGACATCGGCGAACGCCTGCACCTCGGTTTTCACGGCGTCCGGCAGATCATCATATTCGGCTGCCATGAAGCTACAGAGGCACATGCGATTGTCCTGCTCGAGCGATCGACGAAAAAGTCCTGGGTAGGCCCGGAGCGCCTTCCTCGGATCGCTGTTCGCCGTTGAAAGAGCTTCGAGATTCGCCACCGTGTCCTCCCAATAGCGTCTCGCCACCGCTGCTCCCAGCTCCGCCTTACCTGGGAAGTGGTGATAGATGCTCGCAGCCTTGATGCCGACTTCAGCTCCGATGTCGCGGAAGTTCAGCCCGCCATACCCGTGGGCCTGAGCTGTCCTGCGCGCTGCAGCCAGGATCGCTTCCTTCGCATTTTCGCCCATCGTGATCACCTCAACGTGTCCCTACCAAATGACAGGTAGGGATTGAAGTCCATAAATGCGAGGGACATGTCCAGCCTACCAAATGACAGGTAGGATCGATATGACTGATGACATCGTTAGAATGGACGCCACCCGTATCTCCCTGCTGATCGCTCAACGGGAGCTTTCGCCCGTCGAGGTCATGCAGGCGCATCTCGACCGCATCGCGGCGGTCAATCCCAAGCTGAATGCGATCGTGACGCTGGCCGACGGCGCGATGGAAGGCGCCAGGACGGCCGAAGCGGCGGTGATATCGGGCGCCCAGCTCGGCCCTCTCCATGGCGTTCCGTTCACGGTCAAGGATGGGATCGACACGGCGGGTGTGCTGACACAGCGCGGCTCGCCGATTTTCAGGGGGCGCGTGCCTTACACTGATGCCACCGTCGTGGCCAGGCTGAAGGCCGCCGGCGCCATCCTCATCGCAAAAACGAATCCCCCGGAATTTTCCTACTCAATCGAAACCGACAATCTCCTGAGCGGCCAGACGAACAACCCCTGGAACCTCGATTACACTCCGGGCGGATCGAGCGGTGGTGAATCCGCCGCCATCGCAGCTGGCATGTCGCCGCTCGGTGTGGGCAGCGATCTCTCGATCTCATTGCGCGGACCGGCAGCCCATACCGGTATCGTTGGATTCAAGGCCACTCACGGCCGGTTGCCGATGACAGGCCACTGGCCCCGGGTACCGCGTCGCTTCTGGCATATCGGTCCGATGGCGCGTTCTGTTCGCGATGTGGCGCTCGCTTATTCCTTGATGGCAGGACCTGACGGTGCCGACGGCTTCTCGGTCAGCTCGCGCAGCCTCGATACAGGGACAGGTACGAAATCGACCCGTGAGCTTCGCGTGGGCTGGATGGCCTCTCCGGGGTTATTCGGACCCATCGATCCGGGCGTGGTCGCGACCGTGAAGGCAGCGGCACATGCGCTGAGCAATGCCGGCTACCACGTCGAACAGGTCCGGTTGCCGGTGGTGGAGCAGACCGATGCCAACAGCGTCCTCTGGCAGCTCCAGCAGATGGAATCCCGGCGCGAGTTCGAGAAGGTCACCGCCGGCCATGAGGCCGAGATCTTCAGGCACGCCAAACTGGTCCTTGATACACCTGATACGCTGATCGCCGACTTCGTCGCCGCCGAGCAGGCTGTGGAGCGTCTCCGCGATAGCTTCGCCGAATACTTCCAGCGCTACGATGCGCTGCTATGCCCGGTGACCCCGTTCCCGGCGACCAAGCATGGTCTCAATGACCTCGTGGTCGATGGTGTGACGGTTTCACCCTTTCACGTCATGAGCGCCACATCACCGTTCAGCCTGACGGGAATGCCCGCTCTATCAATGCGGTTTGGAACGAGCCACGATGGCCTTCCGATCGGCGTACAAATCGTCTCCGCCTGGCTGGCGGAATCGACGGTGCTCAAGGTCGCCTCGCTCCTCGAGGAGGTGAGCCCCGTTCGCGACCTTCATCCGACTATCTGACGATGAGAGGGCGGGATTCATCCCGCCCTCTCCCCTGAGAGCATCCACCATGAAGGATGAGCTGACGATATCGCGGCTTGCTCAATCAACCGACGGTCACGTTCAATTGCGTCGCAAATCCTGGTGCGCTCCGGTCATTGTTCCCGTCCATAGGTTCGCTATCGGTTGCCGCTCCCTTCCCTTATGAAGTTCCCGCGCGCGCCGGACCATCACCGGAAGCAGGACGTCATGAAGGCACACAGCAGCGCTCTCGAAGAGGCCGAGAAGGATGATCAGAATGAACATTCAAGTCTCGCTCACACCGACGCGCAGCCGATCGACCTGAATTCCCTGCAGACATTCGTCGCTGTCGTGCGCGCCGGCGGATTTGCGGCGGCAGCCCGCGAAACCAACACGCCGAGGTCGTCCGTCAGCTTGCGCATCCGCAGCCTGGAGGCGGCGCTCGGTGCGCGGCTCTTCAAGAGGTCTACGCGCGCTTTTGCCCTCACGGCCGCAGGACGAGAACTCTACCAGCGTTCGGCTGGCGCGCTTGCCCTGCTTGTCAACGCGCTCCGGGGGGTAAGCGGTGCTGACGACCCATATGCCGGCGAAATCCGCATCACGCTGCCGGCCGACTTTCCGGTCAGGATCGTGGCAGCCGCGATCGGGGATTTCAGAAACGAACATCCCAATGTGCGCTTTGAGGTGTCGCTCACGAACGACGTGCTCGATCTCATCTCCCAGGATATTGATATTGCGCTCCGCATCGGAGCGGCCAATCCTCAGGAAGCCCTGATCAAGGGCGCAATCGACATGAAGTTTGGTCTTTATGCGAGCGCAGACTATGTGAGCCGTCACGGGATCCCCGTCGATATTCGCGACGCGTCGACCTTGATCGGGCCATCGAGGCCGGAATTGCTGCGCCTTCTATCCCGCTCCTTGCCGGGCGGGGCGACGTGGCCCGCCTTTCATGTCGCGGTCGACTCCTTCGCTCTTGCTCGTGAGCTTGTGCTGAATCACCAGGGGATTGGTCTGCTTCCGGAAGCCCTCTGCAGAGTGGAATACGCATCGGGGTTCGTCGTGCCGGTTTTGCCAGAGCAGTTCTCCGGGACGATCCGCCTGCATCTCACATATCCGTCGCGGGCCGATCTAAGCGCCAAGGTCGCGGATTTTACCCGTGTGTTCGAGCGACACCTTGCAGCTGCGGGGCGGTGATTTCCGTTGTTGTCGTTGTTCATGCCGACAGTTTGAGGCGGACCGTTCGGGCAGCAGAACTGGTCTTCGGGAAACTCCGATGCCAATTGGCCAGAACTACAGCCGCTGTGGCTTGCGGAAGGGGACTAATCCGCAGCCCTCCCGCATGCAATCTATCGAGCTCCGAAGTCAATGGAGCCTTGGCCAATGCAGAGCGTCATCACGACGAAGTTCGAAACGACCGAATTTGCCGGTCTCACGACGAAAATTATCAATCCGCAGGAAAGCCCGTTCACGGTGCTGGACATGACCATCAAGCCGGGCTTCGGGGCACCCGCCCACATCTCCGAGGAGGAGGACAAGCTGTTTGTCCTCCTGGAGGGCCAGGTGAAATACCTCGTGGGAGACCAGACCGAGGTCGTTGGACCCGGTTCGCGGATTCTCGTGCCGAGAGGAGTTGTTCACGGCTTCACCAATGAGGGGCCGGCCGACGCGAGACACATCCTCGTCTCCACGCCGCGTCGTCACGAGGAATTCTTCCGCGATCTGCACAGGATCCCCGAGCCGCGCGAGCAGCACATGGACATGCTGCCGACAATCGCAGCGCGCAACGGCCAACGGATAGTTGGTCCGCTCCCATGACACGATGGGCAGCACCGAACGCGCCTATCGCCGCGATTTCTACGTCCCTAGGCCACCCTCCACCTCCCGTCCCCCGCGCGCTTCAGCACTGGGTCGCTCACCCGCACATGCTCGGCGACAAAATCAATGAACGCGCGCACGCGCGCGGGCAGGGGCGCGGTGTGGCCGACATAGACGGCGTGGATGTCTTCGCGGTCGCCGGGATTGTAGCTTTGCAGCACCGGGACGAGACGGCCGGCTTCGATGTCGGGGCCGATGTGGAAGAGGGCGAGGCGGGCGAGGCCGACGCCTCCGAGGGCGAGGCGGCGGGCGATTTCGCCGTCGCTGGCGCGGGCGGCCGGTGGCGGCATGGCTTCCTCGGTGTGGTCGCCGCGCCGGAATGGCCAGCCGCCGCGGATGCGCGGAAAGGTCCAGCCGATGCCGCGGTGCTCGGTGAGATCTGCCGGCGTCTTCGGCGTGCCGAAGCGCGCCAGATAGCTTGGGGTGCCGACGACGACCATGCGGCTGGTGCCGAGCTTTCGCGCGACCAGGCGTGAAGCTTTCAGCGGCCCGACGCGGATGGCAATATCGGCCCGTTCCTGCATCAGGTCGATCAGCGTGTCGGTCAGCACGAGGTCGAGTGTGACCTCGGGATGCCGTTCCAGGAAGCGAGGAATCAGCGGTAGGACGTGCAGCATGCCGAAGGGAATGTTGCAGTTCACCGTGAGGCGGCCGCGCGGCGCCGCACCTGAAGCCGCCTCGCGCTCGGCCTCTTCCATCTCTCCGAGGATGCGGACGGCGCGCTGGTAGAAGGCCTGGCCCTCCTCCGTCAGCGTCAGCCTGCGCGTGGTGCGGTTGATTAGCCGCGAGCCGAGGCGCGTCTCCAGCCGCGAGATCAGCTTGCTGACGCCCGACGGGGTCAGGCGCAGCTTTCGTGCGGCCTGGGTGAATCCGCCGAGATCGACGACGCGGACGAAAACCTCCATCTCGGCGGAGCGGTTGGTGTCGAAACGGGCCATGTTGAATTCACGTCACAAATGATTGGATTGCGGACATCCTAATGGTTTTGCCGCGCCGCGGCTATCTGCGTGGCTCGTCCCTCGCATTGGAGCCACGCATGCCTCCCGCCGTCCTCGCCCTCACCGCCGGTGCCTTCGGCATCGGCACCACCGAGTTCATCATCATGGGCCTGTTGCTCCAGGTCGCCGCGGACATGCACGTCTCCGTGCCGGTCGCGGGGCTGCTGATCTCCGGCTATGCGCTCGGCGTCTTCGTCGGCGCGCCTGTGCTGACGCTGGCGACGCGGCGGATGCCGCGGAAAACCGTGCTGCTGGCGCTGATGGCGATCTTCACGCTGGGCAACGCGGCTTGCGCGCTGGCGCCGAACTACGAATGGCTGATGGCGGCGCGGGTGCTGACCTCGCTCGCCCACGGCACCTTCTTCGGCGTCGGCTCGGTGGTCGCCACCAGCCTCGTCGCCGAGGACAAGCGCGCGTCGGCGATTGCGACCATGTTCATCGGCCTGACGGTCGCGACGCTCCTGGGCGTGCCCTTCGGCGCCTGGTTCGGCCTGATGCTCGGCTGGCGCGCGGCATTCTGGGCGGTGACGGTGATCGGCGTGATCGCCTTCGCAGTGGTGGCCACATTCGTGCCCGGCCATGTCGGCAATGGCGACAAGCCGATCTCGCTCTCCGAGGAGGTCGCGGTGCTCGGCCGTCCGCAGGTGCTGCTCGGCCTCGCCATGACCGTGTTCGGCTTCGCCGGCCTGTTCGTCGTCTTTACCTATATCCAGCCGATCCTGACGCGCTTCACCGGTTTCCCGGAATCCGCGGTGTCGCCGATCCTGCTGGTGTTCGGTGCAGGTCTCGCGATCGGCAACGTCGCCGGCGGCAAGCTCGCCGATTGCGGCCTCGCGCGTGCCCTGATCGGCACGCTCGCCGCGCTCGCCATCGTGCTGCTTGGCCTTGCCGCCGTGCTGTCGGTCAAGATCGCAGCCATCGCGCTGATCCTGCTGCTCGGCATCGCGGCCTTTGCGACCGTCGCGCCACTCCAGCTTCGCGTGCTGGAAGCCGCCGGCCCCAGCGGCCGTACGCTCGCTTCCAGCCTCAACATCGCCGCCTTCAATCTCGGCAACGCGCTCGGCGCCTGGGCGGGCGGCGTCACCATCGATCGCGGGCTCGGTCTCTCCGCGCTGCCGCTGGTCGCGGCCGGCATCACGGCCGTCGGTCTCGTGCTCGCGCTATGGAGCCTCCAACTCGACCGCAGGCAGACCGTCGTCGCGGCGTGCCCGGCGGAATAGGAGAATGATTATGGAATATCGCAATCTCGGCGCCTCCGGCCTCAGGGTACCCGTCCTCAGCTTCGGCACCGGCACGTTCGGTGGCCAAGGCCCGCTGTTCTCGGCCTGGGGCCGCAGTGGCGCCGACGAAGCGCGCAGGCTGGTCGACATTTGTCTCGAGGCCGGCGTCAATCTGTTCGACAGCGCCGATGTCTATTCGAACGGCGCATCCGAGGAAATCCTCGGCGCCGCGATCAGGGGACGCCGCGACAAGGTGCTGATCTCCACCAAGATGAGCCTGCCGATGGGCGACGGTCCGCTCGACGCCGGCTCATCGCGGTATCGTCTGGTCGCCTCGGTCGAAGCTGCGCTGCGGCGGCTCGGCACCGATTACCTCGATCTGCTCCAGCTCCATGCCTTCGATGCGTTCACGCCGATCGAGGAGGTGCTGTCCACGCTCGATACACTCGTACGTGCCGGCAAGCTGCGCTATGTCGGTGTCTCCAATTTCGCCGGCTGGCAGCTGATGAAGTCGCTCTCCATCGCCGACCGGCACGGCTGGCCGCGCCATGTCGCACATCAGGTCTATTACTCGCTGCTCGGCCGCGACTACGAATGGGAGCTGATGCCGCTCGCACGCGACCAGGGCGTCGGCGCGCTGGTCTGGAGCCCGCTCGGCTGGGGCCGGCTCACCGGCAAGATCCGGCGTGGAAGGCCGCTCCCTGCGAGCAGCCGTCTGCACGCCACCGCGCAGTTCGGCCCGCCCGTGGACGACGAGCGGCTCTATGCCATCGTCGACGTGCTTGATACGATCGCCGCGGAGACCGGTCGCACCGTGCCGCAAATCGCGATTGCCTGGCTGCTGGCGCGTCCGACCGTATCCTCGGTGATCATCGGCGCCCGCGATGAAGCGCAATTGCGCGACAATCTCGGCGCGGTTGGCTGGTCGCTGAGCGCTGCGCAGATCGCGCGTCTCGACGAGGTCAGCGCCGTGATGCCGCCTTATCCCTACTACCCCTATCGCATCCAGGAAGGCTTTAAGCGCCTCAATCCGCCGCTGGTGTGACGAACGACTAGTAAAAAGCCGCGATCGCCGTCGCGATTCCCGCTGGAAGATTCGGCTCGTTCTTCAGCGTGTCCAGAAACGCGGGATCGCCTGATACCGTGAGGCCATCCAGCTTGATCGGGTGCAGCGGCTCGGCCGCTGCCGCCACCGCCGCCAAATCCGGACCGGTCCTGACGCCGTTATATTCCAGCCGCGGGCGGAGCTGGACGTTGTTGCCGAACTGCTCGTCGAGCGCGAGACGCCATCCGGTGCGTGACACCGCTCCGCGGGCGATCGCATCGCTCATGGCGAGGCTGTGCGGCTGCAGCGTGCCGAGATTGCCGAGCGCGGCGCGAAGGCGGCTCGTCGCCTCCGCCAGCGTGATCCTCTCGATGCCGGGATCCTGGTCGGGCGAGGTGAAGTCGATCACCCGCGCGCTGCTGCCGATCTTGAGCGCCTCGCCGATTCCGCCTGCCTTTTGCATGACCGTCTTCGTCCCATAACGGGCTCGTCCGCCGATGGTGACCAGGACGATGTCCTGCTCGCGCGATTTGATCAGATGAGCGTAGGGATCGCCGGTGACGCCCTTCACGACCAGAAGGTCGGCGAACTTGCCATTGGCGATCGTTCCCAGCTTCGCATCCCACTTCAGGATCGCGGCCGGATTGCGCGTCGCCATCGAGACGATGTCGTAGTCGCTGAAGCCGAGATTGAAATGCGCGGACACGACCTTGGCCGCCTTCAGCTCGCCGAGCAGGTTCTTGCTGCCGGACGGCGACCAGTCCGAGCCGAGCGCAATGATGAGGCCGGCCGTGCGCGCGGCAGCGACATTGGTCGTCTTTCCGTAGAGCAGGAGATTGCTCAAGGGGGACCAGACCACCTTGGCATGGTTTTCCGCCATCGTTCCGAAGTCGGTCGCATCGAGTGCCGTGCAATGAATGCCGGCCAGCGACGGCTCGATCGCCCAATCTCCCTCGGAATTGCGCAAGGCGAGGAAGTGGCTATGCGCCTTGGTGTCGATGCCTTCGCTGAGATGCAGCAGGAAGCACGATGACGATTTCAACTCGTCGTCGAACTTCGCCCAATCCTCGGCATCGATGTCGGGAATCTTCGAGTGTGCCCGCGGCAGATCGGGCGGGCTGCCGATCTCGGCGGCGCGCAACGCGCCCTTGTAATATTTGTGGATCGTGCCGCTCCAGTTCGACAGCGTGATCCCCTGGCTCGTCGTCGTGCCGGCGACCATGCATTTGGCTTCGACATAGCGGACCAGGGCCGGCAGCAGCGAGCCGTCGTCGGCCAGCGCGATCGCGCTCATGGGGCCGGTCACCGACGTCTTGTACGATTTGGCGTTCTGCCATTGGTCGCGATTGCCGTAGGGCTGCGGCACGCGCCAGAGCGGCAGGATGTTGTAGCTCAGGTGATTATGCAGCTCGATCAGGCCGGGATAGATGGTGCCGCCGGTCGCCACTGCAACGACGGCCTCGAAGCCTGCCGGGGCCGGCTGTCCCTTGGGTACGATCGCGGAGATGCGATTGTCCTCGATGAAGATCGTCCCGCTCTTGATGACGTCGCCCTCGGCGGTCATCGTCACGATCCGCCCGCTCAGGGCCCATCGTTTCGGGTTGGCAGCCGGGCTCATGGGATCACTCCGTCGGGGATGGTGATCGTGATCGTGCGCCGCTTGGTGGCCGCGTCGGCGCCTTGGCGCACGGCCCATGGCGTGTCTCCGCGCATCCACGCCGGCAGTCCGGCGGGGAGATCCTTTGCGATGATGTCGAAGAGCTCGGTCGGCTTGAAGGCGTCGACATATGGCACGAGCATCGTCGGCACGTCGGGATGCTGGACCTCAGGTGCGAGAGCCGCGAGCGCGGCATTCCACTTGGTCAGCATGATCTTGGTGTTCGCGGCGCGCGTCGCGTTGTCGTGGGCCGAGCTTTCCGGCCAGGTCGGGTGGGTGATGTGCTGATACGCGAGGGTCTTGTAGGCCGCGCCGTCGGACGTCTTGAGCCAGGCTTTCCAGGCCTCGTCGGCGAGGCCGCCGAGCGAGACGACGGCTTCGATATTGCCGGGCGCGAGCACGGCCTTGAACCATTTGTTGCGATACTCGACGATGCCCGGCTCGTTCTTGTGCTTGTTGCCGCCGCTCTGCCCGTAGACGCTGTACAGGAAGGTGTTCACCATCACGTAGCTCCGCGTGATGCCGAGCTTGGCGAGAAAGCCCTGAGTGCGGCGTCCCGCGGTGCCGACCAGAATTCTGCGCACGATTGTCTCGTGCTGGGCGGGATCCTGACCGACGACGAGCACACGCGCCGATCCGTCGAGCCGGCCGCGATGAAAGATCGGCCCCCATTCAATCCGGAAATCGTCGGGATCGTAGGTTTCAGCGCCCGGGTGATCGGCGCACAGATCGCGGAAGGGTTGCTGGTCGTATCCGCTGTCGAATTCCACGAGCATGGCAAATGCTCCGATGCGTCGCTGTCAGAATGGCTACGTCAAAAACCTTATCGCCATGGCACAATCTTGATGGCACAATCTTGGCGGTGGTTTGTTCTACCATTCAACCAGTATATGGGTCAGGAGAGCGGGGCCAAAGGTTCATGCGCGTCTCTCGCGCCGGCCCGTGGCAGAGCGTCGCGGCGACGCGCCATGCAGAAACGCGCCTGTACACGCTCGCGTGATCTCCATAACCTCCGCCGCGCAATTTTTTGGAGATGCGGCGTGGCGAAGAAGACGGCGACGAAGAAGAAAAGTGTTGCAAGGAAAGTAACGAAGACCTCGCTCAAGGCGAGCACCGCCCGCAAGGGGGCCGTTGCGAAGGCGGCCAAGAAGACAGTCAAGAAGCCGGCACCGCGCAAGTCGGCCACGGCACGCCGTCCGAAAGGTCCGGTCTGGCAATGGTCCGCGGTCGACACCGCAGCCGCGATCCGCAACGGCGCGATCTCCGCGGTCGAGACCGTCGAAGCGCATCTCGAACGGATGCGCGCCGTCAATCCGCGGCTGAACGCGGTTGTCGTCGATCTCAGCGAGGAAGCGCTGAAGGCTGCGCATACGGCCGACAAGCAGCGCGCCAGGGGCGGCGCGCTCGGCCTGCTGCACGGCGTGCCCATCACGATCAAGGAGAATGTCGACTACGAAGGCCGGCCGAATTTCAACGGCGTGCCCGCCAACAAGGATCTTATCGCGCCGTCGGATTCGCCCGTGGTGCGCAATCTCAAGAAAGCCGGCGCGATCGTCATCGGCCTCACCAACACGCCGGAATTCTCCTTCCGCGGCTTCACCGACAATCCGCTGCACGGGCTGACGCTGAACCCCTGGGACCCGAACATCACCTGCGGCGGTTCCTCGGGCGGCGCGGGGTCGGCGGTGGCCGCCGGCATCGGCACCATCGCCCATGGCAACGACATCGGCGGCTCGCTGCGCTGGCCGGCGCATTGCAACGGCGTCGCCACCATCAAGCCGACGCAGGGTCGGATCCCCGCCTTCAACGGAAGCGCAACGGCGGAGCGGCCGATGCTGGCGCATCTGATGTCGGCGCAGGGCCCGCTCGCCCGTCACGTCGGCGACGTCCGCCTCGCGCTCGATGTGATGAGCCAGCGCGATCCGCGCGATCCCTGGTGGGTGCCGGCGCCGCTGGCCGGGCCGAAGCCGAAGGGACCGATCAAGGTCGCACTGGCCAGGATCCCGGAGGACATGGACGTCGATCCGTCCGTCCGCGCGGCGCTGCGGCAGGCCGCCGATCACCTGGAGCGTTCCGGCTACCGCGTGACCGAGGTCGATGTCCCCGACATCGACGGCGTCTGGCAGACCTGGTGCGACATCATCACCAACGAGACCGTGGTGATGCAGGAGGCCGGCATGCTGAAGGTGACGTCCGAGGACTTCCACAAGGCCTGGGGCGGCATGAAGACCAAGGCCAATGTGCTCGATCTCAAGGCCTGGATGCAGGCGACGGCCGCACGCAACGGTCATATCCGCGCCTGGCAATTGTTCTTCGAGGAGTATCCGGTCGTGCTGGCGCCGACCACGGTGAAGCCGACGCCGGGACCGCGCGACGACACCGTCAGCGCCGATCGCGTGAAGGAAATTTTCTGGGGCGAGATCCGCTTCATCTCCGCCATCAACGTGCTGGGCCTGCCCGGCGCGGTGGTGCCGGTGGCCCTGCATGACGGCAAGCCGATCGGCGTGCAGCTGATCGCCGGCCGCTATCGCGAGGACCTCGCGCTCGATGCGGCGGCCGCGATCGAGAAGCGTGCCGGAGTGCTCGCTCACCGGCTCTGGGAGACGATGGAGTAAGGTGAAAATCCCACCCTCTCCCACGACGAGGGGAGAGGGTGGCATAGGCGGCCTTCGGCCGCCGTCCTTGGAACGCCGATGCTTTGCATCGGCTATGGCGCAGCGGCGAGGCTAAGGCGTACGAATTCATTAATCCAATTCGATTCAAGTTTTAGCCAATTCACCAACAATCGTTAGGGTTACTTCCTCGATCTCTAGGCGAATTATTGTCCGCTTTACCACCCGCCTCTAACAGAGGAAAGGCGGACAACGCACATGCCTCATACAGGCCAATAAGTGCGGCCCGCTCCACGCGGAGGTGGCACGATGCGCAACGAGACGATCGCTATTCACGCCGGCTACGAGCCCGAAGCCACCACGCACGCGGTTGCGGTGCCGATCTACCAGACCGCGGCCTATGCCTTCGACAGCGCCGATCACGGCGCCGCGCTCTTCAATCTCGAGGCTGAGGGTTTTCGCTACAGCCGCATCGCCAATCCGACCAGCGCAGTGCTGGAGAAGCGTATCGCCCAGCTCGAAGGCGGCGTCGGCGCGCTCGCGGTTGCGACCGGCCAGGCTGCGCTGCATTTCGCCTTCGTCAACGTCGCCGATCACGGCGGCAACATCGTTTCCGTGCCGCAGCTCTACGGTACCACGCACACGCTGCTCTCGCACATCCTGCCGCGGCAGGGCATCACCGGCCGTTTCGCCGAGAGCGACAAGCCGGATGCGATCGCAAAACTGATCGACGAGAACACGCGCGCCGTGTTCGCCGAGACCATCGGCAATCCCGCCGGCAATGTCTGCGACATCGAGGCTCTCGCCAAGATCGCGCATGCGCACGGCGTGCCGCTGATCGTGGACAACACCGTCGCGACCCCGATCCTGCTCAAGCCGTTCGATTACGGCGCCGACATCGCCGTGCATTCGCTGACCAAGTTTCTGGGCGGCCACGGCACCACGCTCGGTGGTGCGATCGTCGATTCCGGAAATTTCCCCTGGGCGAAGCACGCCGACCGCTTCCCCGGCTACAACAAGCCGGACGCCTCCTATCACGGCCTCGTCTATGCCGAGCGCTTCGGCAAGACCGCCTATATCGAGCGCGCGCGGAGTATCTATCAGCGCACCATGGGCTCGGTGCTGTCGCCGTTCAACGCCTTCCTGCTGCTCCAGGGCATCGAGACCGTCGCGCTGCGCATGGAGCGTCATGTCGAGAACGCCCGCAAGGTCGCCGAATTTCTGCGCAAGGACTCGCGCGTTGCCTGGGTCAACTACACCGGCTTTCCGGACAGCCCCTATTACCCGCTCGTTCAGAAATACCTCGACGGTAATGCCTCCTCGCTGTTCACCTTCGGCATCAAGGGCGGCATGGAAGCAGGCAAGACCTTCTACGATGCGCTGAAGCTGATCACGCGCCTGGTCAATATCGGCGATGCCAAGTCGCTGGCGTGCCATCCGGCCTCGACCACCCACCGGCAGATGTCGGCGGAGCAGCAGCGCGTCGCCGGCGTGCTGCCGGAGACGATCCGCCTGTCAATCGGCATCGAGCATTCCGCAGATATCATCGAGGACATCGACCAGGCGCTCGAGAAAGCCTGCCCGTCGGCACGCCTCCAGGCCGCGGAGTAGGCGACCGCGCCGATGACGATCTTGATCGACAGGGATCAAGGTATATCGAGCCCGGCGCTGGTGCCGGCCGAGGGCGATCTCGCGCGCGACCACGGTTTCGCCGATCTCACGATCGGTCTGATCAACAACATGCCGGATCCGGCGCTGAAGGCGACCGAGCGGCAGTTCATGAAGCTGCTCCAGGCGGCTGCAGGTCCGCGCCGCATCCGTTTCCATTGTTTCTCGCTGCCCTCGGTGAAGCGGTCGCCCGAGGCGAAGTGGCATGTCGAAAGCGAATATTCGGAACTCAGCGAGCTCAGGCACCACAAGTTCGACGGGCTGATCGTGACCGGCGCCGAGCCGGTCGCGCCCGAGCTCGACCAGGAGCCGTATTGGCGCGACCTCACCGACCTGATCGACTGGGCCAAGGTCAACACGCGCTCGACGATCTGGTCGTGCCTCGCCGCGCATGCGGCGGTGCTGCATCTCGACGGCATCGCGCGGCGGCGGCTCCCGGCCAAATGTCACGGCATTTTCGACTGCGAAGCTGCGACGAACGATGCGCTGACGCGCGCTGCGCCTGCGCCCCTCAAGGTCTCGCATTCCCGCCTGAACGAGATCGCCGAGAGCGACCTCACGCAGGCCGGCTACCAGGTGCTGACGCGTTCGGCAAAGGCCGGCGTCGATATCTTCGTCAGGCAATATGCCAGCCGCTTCGTGTTCTTCCAGGGCCACCCGGAATACGATGCGCTATCGCTTCAGCGCGAATATCTGCGCGATATCGGCCGCTATCTCGCGCGCGAGCGCGAGGCTTATCCGCACCTGCCCGTGAGTTATTTTGACGCAGCGACCGAAGAGAAGCTCGCCCGCTTCGAGAAGAAGGCGACCCAACAGCGCCACCCCGCGCTCACCAACGAACTGCCTGCGCTGAATCTGCGCGCCGATATCGCCGCTGGCAGCGCCGCGGCGGCGCTTTTCCGCAACTGGCTGCAATATCTCGGTGCGGAAGCCGATATTTCGGTCCTGGCACGCTAGACGAAGGGCGTTGGTTCCGCATTAGGATTACCCGGGCGTTAGGCTTGCCTCTACCAGTGCACGAATGTTTCAGTAGAGAAACAAGGGAATCGCAGGAAACGCAGTCGTGTGGTCGGCACTCCAGGGACGCGTGAGCAATCGGCTGGCCCGGCATTTTCGTGCCGCGCCGCACCGGCTGCCTGCGCATGCGCCGATGGTGAGCTTTACGTTTGACGACGCGCCCGATAGCGCTGCAGGCGAGGGCGCCGAGCTTCTCGAGGGGCATGGCGGCCGCGGCACCTATTACCTCGCCGGCAGCCTGATCGATCGTCCGTCGGATCATTGGCACGGCCTGTCGAACGACGCGATCGTGCGGCTTCACCTGGCCGGTCACGAGATTGCCTGCCATACCTTTTCGCACCAGAGCTCGGCCGATCTCGACGAGGCCGCCATGGCGCGCGAGATCGAGCGTAACCGCAGCCATTTCCACGGCATCGATTCCTCGATCGTGCTGGAGAACTTCGCCTACCCCTATGGAATCGCCTCGGTCTGGCGCAAGCCGCAGCTTGCAAAGGCCTTTCGCTCCGCGCGTGGCATCCTTCCCGGCGTCAATCGCGACGTCATCGACCTCCAGTTCCTGCGCGCCTCGCCTCTGGTCGATCGCGAGATCGATCTTGCGGGCGTCGATCGCTATTTCGACGAGGCGGTGACAAGCGGCGGATGGCTGATCTTCTACGGCCACGACGTCGCCGACGCGCCAAGCCCCTACGGCTGCACGCCGCACCTGATGCGCCATGCGCTGGAGGCGGCCGGGAAGCGCGACATGCCGATCGTGACGGTCGCGGAAGCGCTGCGACGGATCGGGGCGTAGCTTCTTCTTCCTTCTCCCCTTGTGGGAGAAGGTGGCATAGGCGGCCTTCGGCCGCCGTTCCTAGGAACGCCGAAGCAAAGCTTCGGCTATGGCGCCGGATGAGGGGTATGTCTCCACCGAGCAAGCTTTACCGAATCCGTGGATAGATACCCCTTGTAAGTCGAAGCGCCGCAGGTCTGCTATTGTAGACGTTGCGGTGACGGACGGGAGCCCGCAAACCCCCAGGTCGTTGCAGGCCGTGGGTGAGAGAGGTGCCCCGTCCGTTAGTCCATTGAACCCGAACAGTCGCCTGGGCCGCAAAGTGCGAAGCCCGATTAGGCAAGGAAGGGTGACCATGGATATCATCGCGGTTGGTATCGACGTATCGAAGGACCGTCTTGACGTTGCAGTTCATCCCGGTGGTGAGGCGTTCGTCGTAGAACGCAACGGTGCGGGGTTGGAGCAGCTGACCGCTCGGCTGAAACAGCTTGCACCCACTATTGTGGCGCTCGAGGCGACGGGCGGCTTCGAGACCATTGCGGCAGCGGCAGTTGGCGGCGCCGGCCTTCCTGTCGTCGTTGTCAATCCGGCGCAGGTCCGTGCCTTTGCCAAGGCACTCGGACAACGCGCCAAGACCGATCCGATCGATGCTTCTGTAATCGCTCACTTTGCCGCAGCGACACGGCCCGAACCCCGGCCTCTGCCGGATGAGGCGACACGGTTTTTGTCGGATTTGGTGACGCGCCGGCGTCAAATCGTGGACATGATAGGTGCCGAGCGGCAACGGGAAAAGCGCGCAACCTCGCAGCATTTAAGAAAGAGCATCACACGGCTGATCAAGGCGCTGGAGAAGGAGCTCGTCAGCGTCGATACGGACATCGACGATGCAGTGCGATCTTCGCCGGCCTGGCGCGAAGCAGAGGATTTGCTCGCCTCCGTTCCCGGCGTTGGGCCCATCATTGCCCGGACCTTGATGGCCGAACTGCCAGAGCTCGGCCGCCTGAACCGCAAGCAGATTGCGGCACTGGCCGGCTTGGCGCCCTACACGCGCCAATCCGGCCAATGGCGCGGAAAAAGCTTCATTGGTGGCGGGCGACAAGCGGTGCGAACAGTATTGTTCATGGGAGCAATGACCGCCAGACGTCACAACCCCGTCCTCAAGGCCTTCTTTGGGCGCCTCGTGGCCAATGGAAAGCCGAAGCTCGTTGCCCTGATCGCCGTCGCCCGCAAGCTGCTGACCATCCTCAATGTCATGATCAGGACGAAAACACCATGGCAACCCGCTTGACAGCGAACACAGTCGCTCACCCGGCTGCGCTTCGCGCATCCACCCTCTCCCACAAGGGGAGAGGGGAAGAGCCCTGCCTGCCATCCAAACAGTCTTGCCATGCCCGCGCGGTCATGCGACTGGCCTTGTGACGAATCCTACGGCCTTGCACCGACACACCCATGTCCGCTCCCTCCACCGCCCCGCTGCCTGCGCCGGCCAACGGCCGCGACGCGCTGTCGGTGCTGCATTCGGTGTTCGGCTTGCCGGGGTTCCGCGGCGCGCAGGGCGAGATCATCCGGCACGTCACGGATGGCGGCAATTGCCTGGTCTTGATGCCGACCGGCGGCGGCAAGTCGCTGTGCTATCAACTGCCGTCACTGCTGCGCGAAGGTTGCGGTATCGTGGTGTCGCCGCTGATCGCGCTGATGCGCGACCAGGTCGCCGGCCTGCTCGAGGCCGGGGTCAACGCCGCGGCGCTGAACTCGTCGCTGACGCTGCAGGAAGCTTCCGACATCGAGCGCCGCCTGATCGCGGGCGATCTCGACCTGCTCTATGTCGCGCCGGAACGCCTGGTGACGCCGCGCTGCCTGGCGCTGCTGGCGCAGGCGAAGGTCGCGCTGTTCGCGATCGACGAGGCGCATTGCGTCTCGCAATGGGGCCATGACTTCCGCCCCGAATATGTCGGCCTCTCCATCATCGCCGAACGTTTTCCGAACGTTCCGCGCATCGCGCTGACCGCGACCGCCGACGATCTGACGCGCAAGGAGATCGTCGAGCGCCTCCGGCTCGCCGACAGCCCGCAATTCGTCTCCAGCTTCGACCGCCCGAATATCCGCTACGAGATCGTCGACAAGCGCAACGCAGTGTCGCAGCTGAAAGAATTCATCCGGGAGCGGCATGCGGGCGACGCCGGCGTGGTCTATTGCTTGTCGCGCAATCGCGTCGAGGAGGTTGCCGCCGCGCTCGACGACGCCAGCATTGCGGCGCTGCCCTATCACGCCGGGCTCGACAGCAGCATACGCTCGCGCAACCAGGACCGGTTCCTCAACGAGGACGGCATCGTCATCGTCGCGACCATCGCCTTCGGCATGGGCATCGACAAGCCCGACGTCCGCTTCGTCGCCCATCTCGATCTGCCGAAGAGCATCGAGGCCTATTATCAGGAGACGGGGCGCGCCGGTCGCGACGGCAAGCCGTCGGCGGCCTGGATGGCCTATGGTCTCTCCGACATCGTGCAGCAGCGCCGCATGATCGACGAGTCCAGCGGTTCTGACGATTTCAAGCGGGTGTCGATCGGCAAGCTCGACGCACTGGTCGGCCTCGCCGAGACTGCGCAGTGCCGGCGCAAGCGGCTGCTCGCCTATTTCGGCGAGGCCGAGTCGGCGAACAATTGCGGCAATTGCGACAACTGCCTGACGCCGCCCAAGATGCGCGACGGCAAGGTGCTGGCGCAGAAGCTGCTGTCCTGCGCCTATCGCACCGGGCAGCGTTTCGGTGCGATGCAGCTGATCGACGTCCTGATTGGCCGCCTCACCGAAAAGGTGACGCAGTTCGGCCACGACAAATTGTCCGTGTTCGGCATCGGGCGCGAGCTGAACGAGAAGCAGTGGCGCACTGTGCTGCGGCAGCTGGTGGCGATGGGGCATTTGTACAGCGACAGCGAGGCGTTCGGCGCGCTGAAGCTGACGGAGAGCGCGCGCGGTGTGCTACGCGGCGAGACCGAAGTCTGGCTGCGCGAGGAAGCGCCAGGCACGCGTGTTCGCGCGAGCCGGACAAAATCCCGCCGTGGTGACCTCGCGCCTGCGGCCAACGCGCCGCAGGGTGATGTCGATCCCGAATTGCGGGCGCGGCTGAGGTCCTGGCGTTCGGACATCGCGCGCGAACGCGGCGTGCCGGCCTATGTCGTGCTGCACGATGCCACTATCGACGGCATCGTCCGGGCGTGGCCGACGACGCTGGACGAGCTCCGCAACGTGCCCGGCATCGGCGACAAGAAGCTCGAGCATTACGGCGACGAGCTGCTCCAGATCGTCAAGGCGCGGTAGGGCTTCTCGTCATCCCGGACAAGCGCAGCGAAGCGGAGCGCAGATCCGGGATCCATACCGCGTGATTTATCTTGGGGCACGTGGGGAGACGTTCTTCGCCAAACATCTCCCTGGGGTTATGGGTCCCGGGTCTGCGCTTACGCTTGCCCGGGACGACAGCGAGTGGAGGCGCGAGGTACGGCGCTGCCTCAGCCGTTCCGGAATGCGTAACCGTAGCCGTTGAGCGCCGGCGCGCCGCCGAGATGGGCGTAGAGAATCTTTGCGCCCTTCTCGAAATGGCCCTTTTGGGTCAGGTCGATCAGGCCTTGCATCGATTTGCCCTCATAGACAGGGTCGGTGATCATCGCCTCTAACCGTGCGGTGAGGCGGATCGCTTCCTTGGTCTCTTCCGACGGCACGCCATAGGCGGGATAGGCGTAGTCCTCGATCAGCACGACGTCGTCTTCGACGATGTCCTTGCCGAGCTCGACGAGCTTTGCGGTGTTCTGCGCGATCGAGAGCACCTGCGCTTTCGTCTGCGCCGGCGTGAACGACGCGTCGATGCCGATCACCTTTCGCGCACGGCCATCCGCCGCAAAGCCGACCAGCATGCCGGCATGGGTCGAGCCGGTGACGGTGCAGACCACGATGTAGTCGAACTTGAAGCCGAGCTCGGCTTCCTGCTTGCGCACTTCCTCGGCGAAGCCGACATAGCCGAGCCCGCCGAATTTGTGCACGGATGCGCCGGCGGGAATCGCGTAGGGCTTGCCGCCCGCCGCCTTCACCTCCTCGATCGCCTGCTCCCAGCTCTTGCGGATGCCGATGTCGAAGCCGTCGTCCACCAGGCGCACGTCGGCGCCCATGATGCGCGACAGCATGATGTTGCCGACGCGGTCGTAGACGGCGTCCTCGTGCGGGACCCAGGCTTCCTGCACCAGGCGGCACTTCATGCCGATCTTGGCGGCGACGGCGGCGATCATGCGGGTGTGGTTGGACTGCACGCCACCGATCGAGACCAGCGTGTCCGCGTTCGAGGCGATCGCGTCCGGGATGATGTATTCGAGCTTGCGCAGCTTGTTGCCGCCATAGGCGAGGCCGGAATTGCAGTCCTCGCGCTTGGCATAGATCTCGACATTGCCGCCGAGATGCTTCGACAGCCGCTCCAGCTTCTCGATGGGCGTCGGGCCGAAGGTCAGCGGATAGCGCGCGAATTTGTCCAGCATCATTGGGTCATCCCGATTGGCGTTGAATTGGCTAAAGCGCCTAGCACTGCCGTGGGCAAATGTGCTTTCAAATATTGCGCAGCGACTGTCGCAAAGCTTGCAGCCTAGCGTCCAATAGATCTACTTTCTTCCAGATTAGAGCCAAAGACCGAGAGCTTCTTCCATGGCCGCCCGACTCGACCGCACTGACCTCAAGATGTTGAGATTGCTGCAAAATAACGGCCGGCTGAGTAACGCCGAGCTGGCCGAAACCGTCGCCATCAGCCCCGCCACCTGCCATCGCCGCACCCAGCGCCTGTTCGAGGACGGCTTCATCGCCGCGGTCCGCGCCATGGTCGCGCCGAAGAAGGTGGCGAAGGGCACGCTGGTGATGGTCGGCGTCGTGCTCGACCGCTCGACCCCGGAGAGTTTTGCCACCTTCGAGCAGGCGATCACCAGGCTGAAATGCGTGCTCGACTGCCACCTCGTCGCCGGCGACTTCGACTATTTCCTCAAGATCCGCGTCGGCGACATGGAGGATTTCAACCGCATCCACGGCGAACAGCTGATCGCACTGCCCGGCGTGCGCCAGACCCGCACCTTCTTCGTGATGAAGGAGGTCGTCGACAACGCACCGCTGGAGTTTTGAGCCATAGCGTTTTCCAGCGAAGTGGAAACCGGTTCGCGTCATAAAACGCGTCAAAACAAAATCCAGTGCACTTGATGCGCGATCCGCATCATGGGAGGTTCAGGCGATGCAGACATTTCCCTTCCGCCACCTCAATCCGGCCGGGCCGGCCTATCGGCGCGGTTGGGTGGACGAGGCCGTCGCCGCGATCGAGGCCGACCAGTGCCGCACGGCGGACACGCATCTGATCCGGCTGATCGTGCCGGCGCTATCAGGCATCGATATCTATCTGAAGGATGAGTCCACGCATCCGACCGGCAGCCTGAAGCACCGCCTTGCGCGCTCGCTGTTCCTCTACGCGCTCTGCAACGGCCACATCCGCGAAGGCACGCCCGTGGTCGAGGCCTCGTCGGGATCGACGGCGGTGTCGGAAGCCTATTTCGCGCAGATGATCGGCGTGCCCTTCTACACCGTGATGCCGCGCACGACCTCGGCGGAGAAGATCGCCGCGATCGAGCATTATGGCGGCAACTGCCACCTGATCGACGACGGCCGCGCGCTCTACGCGGAAGCCGCCGCGCTCGCTACGCGGCTGAACGGCCACTACATGGACCAGTTCACCTTCGCCGAGCGCGCCACCGACTGGCGTGGCAACAACAACATCGCCGAATCGATCTTCACGCAATTGGCGGGCGAGCCGCGGCCGATCCCGGACTGGATCGTGATGGGCGCCGGCACCGGCGGCACCTCGGCCACCATCGGGCGGTACTTGCGCTATCGCCAGTATCCGACACGGCTGTGCGTCGCCGATGTCGAGCATTCCGCCTTCTTCGATTGCTTCCGCACGCAGGACCGCTCTCACGTTTGCGAACGCCCATCGTTGATCGAGGGCGTCGGCCGGCCACGCTGCGAACCCTCCTTCGTCCCCGGCGTGGTCGACCGCATGATGAAGATCCCGGATGCGGCAACGATCGCGGCGATGAACGTGCTGTCGCGCCGGCTGCGCCGCGCGGTCGGCGGCTCCACCGGCACCAACTTCCTGGCACTGTGCCGCCTCGCCTCGGAGATGCGACGGGCGAACGTATCAGGGTCGCTGGTGACGCTGATCTGCGATTCCGGCGAGCGCTACCGGCAGACCTACTACGAGCCCGAATGGCTGAAGGGGCGCGGCCTCGATCCTGCGCCGTTCGAGGCGGCCCTGTCGTCGTTCCTCACGACGGGCGAGCCGCTGATGCTCGATGTCGACGACGTCGGAAATCCGCAGATCGTACCAAGCCCCGAGGCATCCTAGCCGACGTTTTCCTGCCACTTCCAAAATGGCACGATCGTCACGGCAACTTCACTTGCCTTGCACGCACACGCGGGTGAGCTTCGCCTCTTCTCAACGAGGAGATCCCTGCCGTGCGCCTTCCCATTCTCGATCCGAAAGACCTGAGCGCCGAACAGAAGCCGCTCTATGACGACATGCGAGCCGGCATCAAGGACCACTTCAAGGGCTTCGTAAACATGCGCGACGACGGCGCGCTGCTCGGGCCCTGGAATCCCTGGATCCGCGAGCCGCGCTTCGGCAAGCCGGTGTGGGAGCTGGTCAAGGCGATCGCGTCGAACCCGCTGCTGCCGGCGCCGGTGCGCGAGGTCGCGATCCTCGTCACCGGTTCGCATTTCCGCTCCGGCTACGAGCTCTATGCTCATGTGCTCGTTGCCGAGCAGCGCGGCCTCTCCGACGAGAAGCTTGCGACCATCGTCGCGGGCCAGCGGCCGGTCGATCTCACCAAGCAGGAGGCCGTCGCCTACGACGTGGCGTCCGCATTGGTCAGCGGCGGCGTGCTACCGGAATTGACCTGGCGCGCCGCGGTGAAGGAGTTCGGCGAGCACGGCGCGGCCGAGCTGTCCTATCTCGTCGGCGTCTACTGCATGGTCTCGGTCACGCTCAACACGTTCGACGTGCCGGTGCCGGAGTAGACGCCGCGTCCTTCGATCACTCCGCCGCCTTACTTGCAGGCGGCGGGGGCGCCCAGGCGATGCAGCGATTGCGGCCCTGGGCCTTGGCCTGGTAGAGCGCATGATCGGCTGCTCCCATCAGCGCGTCGATGCCGGACATGCTGACGGTGGCTTCCGCCATGCCGATGCTCACGGTGAGGCCGAACTGAACCTTGTCGGCAAAGACCTGCGCGCTCATCGCGCGCTTGCGGATGCCGCCGGCAAGCCGCTCGGCAGCGTCGTGCCTCTGCGTACCGCCAGCGCTTCGAATGCGGCCGACAATGATGTGTTGCCGAAGCCGAGCCCGAGCGTGCCGGCGGGGATGGTCGCATAGATCGTGCGAAGATCGAGGTAGATGTTGGGGACAGCGGGCTTTGCCGGCGCGTCTTCCTCATCGTCGGCAGCGAAGGCAGTGCCTGCCGAGATCGTCAGACAAAGCAGTCCCATCGCGACAGCGCGCGAAGCCTGGCGATGCGATGGGCTGTGATGGGACACGTGACAATCCGACGCGTGGCGATTTGATGACGGAACCGTTGTTGGATGGAACGTGATCGCTGGTGTGGTCAAGCGGTATCCGTAAGCGATGGACGGCACGGATGTGCGCGGCTACCCTGCCGTGATCGCACCGACACACGCGCCGGCCGGAGTGCGGGCCGGATATTGGAAGGACACAGCCATGAACACGTCACGCCGCATCCTGCTCACTGGTCTGGCGGGCCTCGCTGTCGCTCCGACCGCGGCGGCGGCTAGCGTACCGTCGGCCGAGCCCGGTGACGTGACGGTCGCCGAAGAGCGATTCGCGCGCACGATTGCCGCCGCCCATGCCCCTGACGTCACCTGCGCACGGCAGGCCGAACGCTATGCGGATGCGCATTGGCTGGAATATGTCGTGGCGGCGCGGGCCGTGCTCGGCGCGCGCGCGTGATGCTTTCTTCCCTTCTCCCCTTGTGGGAGAAGGTGGCGTAGGCGGCCTTCGGCCGCCGTTCTTAAGAACGCCGATGCGTCGCATCGGCTATGGCGCCGGATGAGGGGTATGCCTCCGCGAACAGGGATGTGAGAGGCTCTTTGGTGGAGAGAAACCCCTCACCCGTCTCGCCGCTACGCGGCGAGCCACCCTCTCCCACAGGGGGAGAGGGTAAGCGCCTCATTTCTCCACCGCCCGCCGAACCTGTTCGCCGATCTGCGACAGCACGAGTTGCGCCTGCGGCAGGATCGCGCCCATGGCATGGAAATTGTGGACCATGCCATCATGGCAGACATGCTCGACCGCGACGCCCGCGGCGAGCAGCTTGCGCGCATAGGCATTGCCTTCGTCGCGCATCGGATCGAATTCGGCGGTGTGGATGATCGCGGTCGGCAGGCCTGCAAGACGCGTCGCGCGCAAGGGGGAGATGCGGGGGTCGGCGGTGTCGATGCCATCAGGCAGATAATCGGCGAGATCGGCTTCGATGGTGGCGCGATCGATCAGATGGCCTTCGGCGAATGCCTCGCGCGAAGGCGAGGTCTCCTCGAAATCCAGCACCGGGCAGATCAGGCATTGCGCGACGATCGAGAGGCCGGCGGTCTGCATCGCTTCCTGGCACACGATCGCGGCGAGCGTGGCGCCGGCGGAATCGCCACCGACCACCAGACGTTCGGCGTCGATGCCCAGCGACGAGGCTTGCCGCGCAACCCATTCCGTGGCTGCGATCGCATCAATGACGGCAGCAGGAAATTTGTGCTCAGGCGCGAGCCGGTAATCGACCGAGACGAAGCGACAGCCGGTTACATGCGCCAGCGCTGCCGCGATGCGGTCATGCGTCGCGATGCTGCCGGCCACGAGCCCGCCGCCATGAAAGAACACGAAGCCCGGCGCGCGGTCGCCGGCAGAAGCGGGCGAATAAAGGCGATAGGGCAGCTCTCCACCGGGACCCGGAAGCGTGCCGTCGGCGGTGGTCACATCCGGCGCATCAGTGCGCGCAAACTGCATCAGCTTGGCCAGCGACTGCCGCCGTGCCTCCACGCTCGGCCGGCTCCGCCCCTGCGGGGCGGCCGCAGCCATCATGGTCAACAAACGCCTTGCAAGCGGATCGAGCGGCATGGATCCTTCTCCCCTCGTCGGAGAGGGTAACGCACCATATCCCAGCAGGGAATCATTTAGACATTGGGACAATAGTGCCCAGGTATTTCCAAGGGAGGCCGGTCATGGCCGAGATCAAGAAACCGATCGAATATTCGCCGAGCTGGACCTTCTTCGAGGGCAAATGGCACGACGGTAACGTGCCGATCATGGGCCCGCGCACGCATGCGGCCTGGCTCGGCTCGGTCGTGTTCGACGGTGCGCGCGCGTTCGAGGGCGTCGCGCCCGACCTCGACCGTCACGTCGCCCGCGCCAACCAATCCGCGATCAATTTTGGCCTGAAGCCGGTGGTCGACACCGGCACCTGGCTTTCGCTCGCAAACGAAGGCATCGCGCGCTTCGGCGCGAAGGCCGAGCTGTACGTCCGCCCGATGTACTGGGCGCAGAACGGTTCGGGCGGCGGCGTGCTGTTCGACCCCGAGACGACCAATTGGTGCCTGTGCATCTACGAGGCGCCGATGCCGAAACCCGTCGGCAACGCCATCACGCTGTCGCCGTTCCGCAGGCCCACCGCCGAATGTGCGCCGGTCGAGGCCAAGGCCGCCTGTCTCTATCCGAACAATTCGCGCGCACTCGCGGAAGCCGCCGGGCGCGGCTTCCAGAACGCGCTGATGCTCGACATGCTCGGCAATGTCGCGGAGTTCGGCAATTCCAACGTGTTCATGGCCAAGGACGGCGTGGTCTACACGCCGGTCCCGAACGGCACGTTCCTGAACGGCATCACGCGCCAGCGCGTCATCAGCCTGCTGCGCGGCGACGGCGTTACCGTGGTCGAGAAGACGCTGCGCTATGCCGACTTTCTCGCCGCTGACGAGATCTTCTCGACCGGTAATTTCGCCAAGGTCGCCCCCGTCATCCGCATCGACGATCGCGAGCTGAAGCCGGGCCCGCTCTACACCAAAGCGCGCAAGCTCTATTGGGACTTTGCGCATGCGGTGAAGCTGGCGGCTTGATCCGCGCTTTTCGGCGTCCTAGCCGCGTCGCTTAAACCGGCTGAACTGAAACGCCTGGGTCGATTTCCACGGCGTGTGATGCGTCTCGCTCCGCGTCTCGACCAGCTCGAACTCCGGCCCAAGCTCCGCTGCAAGACTCGCGCTGTCGTGCCGCTGCACCGGCAGGCCGCTGCATTTCTCCGGGCCATCAAGTGCAAATGTCGCGATGACGACGTGGCCGCCGGGCGCAATCGCCGACCGCAGGCGCTCGACGTAAGCGGCCCTGTCGCGCGGATCGGTCAGGAAGTGAAATGCCGCGCGATCGTGCCAGACGTTGTAGCTGCGCCCCGGCCGCCATGTCGTGGCGTCGGCAACGATCCAGTCGACTGCTGAGGCCGCCCGGCCGATTCGTTTCTTCGCCGCTTCAAGCGCGTTGGCGGAGAGATCGAGCACGGCGAGGTCGCGGTATCCGTCCCGCAGGAGAGCGTCCACCAGCCGCGAAGCACCGCCGCCGATGTCGATGATGGCGGCGCCATGGTCAGGACGGGCCGAACGGATCATCTCGAGGGAGATCGCTGGGCTGTCCTGAAACCAGCTTACCTCGGCCTCGCCCTTGGTGGCGTAGACGTTGTCCCAGTGGGTGCTGCGGTCGGACATGGCGGCTCCGGCCTGGCCGGGACGACAGCGCGCAAGTCGCGCCGTTACGAACCGGCGGCCCGCGCGCCCGCCGCAGGTGGACGCGCCGGCACGAACGAAATCCCTACTCGTCCTTCTTCGACATCCGCTCGAGGCGTTCCTGCATGTCCTTCATCTGCTGACGCAGGTCGTCGATGTTGCTGGTGTCCGTCGGCGCCGCAGCGCTTGCGTCGGCCTCCGGTTCGGGGCTGGTCGCCGGACGGCCCGCGTTGGGGGCAAACGGCTTGAACATCGAGAAGGTCTGCTGGAACAGCTCCATGTTGCGGCGGACCTGTTCTTCCAACGGAGCAAAAGGAGTGCCGGAGAGCGAGTTGGCGATCTGCTTGCGGAACTTCTCCTGCTCCTGGGTCAGCGTCGCGATCGACTGCTCCAGATATTTCGGCACCACCATCTGCATGCTGTCGCCGTAGAAGCGGATGAGCTGGCGCAGGAAGGTGGTCGGCAGCAGGTTCTGGCCGGCCTTGTTCTCCTGCTCGAAGATGATCTGGGCGAGCACGGAGCGGGTGATGTCGTCGCCGGTCTTGGCGTCGTAGACCAGGAAATCCTCTCCGTCCTTGACCATGGCGGCGAGGTCTTCGAGCGTCACGTAGGTGCTCGTTCCGGTGTTATAGAGCCGGCGGTTCGCGTATTTCTTGATGGTGGTGGGTTGGTCTGATTTCGCCATGGGCTCTCACTTGCAAGCGCGGAGAACGGGAACCCGGCGGATAATGCCGCAGGGCGGGAAGAGTACGCAACGCAACAAAATAAGCATTTTCAAAGGGGTCACGCTACCGTTTTGTGCGCCACGGTTAATCGGGCAGCAAAAACGTGCTTGCGAAAGCGCCAAGAACGCTATTTTGAATGCGTTGCGGCATGAATTCGGTCGCCGGCCGATTGACATGCCTCAACGACGTTAACAGGATGCCATTCGAGACTGGCGAGCCGTTTCCCCAGCCCCGCCTGCCCCCTTTCAACACCAGGAGATGCCCATGTCAGACGATGTCGTCATCGTCAGCGCCGCCCGCACCCCGGTCGGAAGCTTCAACGGAGCGTTCGCGACCCTTCCCGCCCATGACCTCGGCGCCATCGCCATCAAGGCCGCGCTGGAGCGTGGTGGCATCGAGCCTGGCCGGGTCTCCGAAGTCATCATGGGTCAGATCCTGACCGCGGCTCAGGGTCAGAACCCGGCCCGCCAGGCCTCGATTGCCGCCGGCATTCCGGTGGAGAGCCCGGCTTGGGGCGTCAACCAGCTTTGCGGCTCGGGCCTGCGCACCGTCGCGCTCGGCTACCAGGCGCTGCTCAACGGCGATTCCGAGATCGTGGTCGCCGGCGGCCAGGAATCCATGAGCATGGCTCCGCACGCCCAGTATCTGCGCGGCGGCGTCAAGATGGGCCCGGTCGAGTTCGTCGACACCATGATCAAGGACGGCCTGTGGGATGCCTTCAACGGCTATCACATGGGGAATACGGCCGAGAACGTCGCGCGCCAGTGGCAGATTACCCGCGCCCAGCAGGACGAATTCGCGGTCCACTCGCAGCAGAAGGCCGAGGCGGCGCAGAAGGCCGGCAAGTTCAACGACGAGATCGTTCCCGTCACCATCAAGACCCGCAAGGGCGACATCGTCGTCAGCGCCGACGAATATCCGCGTCATGGCGCAACGCTCGACGGGATGGCGAAGCTCAAGCCCGCCTTCGAGAAGGAAGGCACGGTCACCGCGGGTTCGGCCTCCGGCATCAACGACGGCGCCGCTGCCGTTGTGCTGATGACGGCGAAGCAGGCGGCCAAGGAAGGCAAGAAGCCGCTCGCGCGCATCGTGTCCTGGGCGCAGGCCGGCGTCGATCCGAAGATCATGGGCTCGGGCCCGATCCCGGCCTCGCGCGCCGCGCTGAAGAAGGCCGGCTGGAGCGTCGGCGATCTCGACCTGATCGAGGCCAACGAGGCCTTCGCGGCGCAGGCCTGTGCCGTCAACAAGGATCTCGGCTGGGACACCTCGAAGGTCAACGTCAACGGCGGTGCGATCGCGATCGGCCATCCGGTCGGCGCTTCCGGCGCACGCGTGCTGGTGACGCTGCTGCACGAAATGCAGAAGCGCGATTCGAAGAAGGGCCTCGCCACGCTGTGCATCGGCGGCGGCATGGGTATCGCGATGTGCCTGGCGCGCGACTGAAGCTGACATCTAACTTACGTGTCACTTGCGCGTGCGCTGCACACATAGATGAGTGCGTTGCACGCGACTAAAAAGGCGGCGGTTGCAAATCAAATATTCTTCGCAACAGCGCCAGCCTCGACTAAATACAAACGCCCGGCTCGATGCCGGGCGTTTTGTTCTTGATGTCCGTCAAACCAACCGCATAATCCGCATCTAAAACGATCACTCAGAAACGTCCGCAGAGTCCAAGGGAAGGAATACGATATGGCACGTGTTGCACTGGTGACGGGTGGTACGCGGGGCATCGGAGCTGCGATCAGCAAGGCGCTGAAGGCGGCCGGCTACAAGGTCGCGGCAAGCTATGCCGGCAACGATGCGGCGGCGGAGAAGTTCAAGGCCGAGACCGGCATCGCCGTCTACAAATGGGACGTCAGCAATTTCGATGCCTGCGCCGAAGGCGTGAAGAAGGTCGAGGCCGAGCTCGGCCCCGTCGATGTGCTCGTCAACAACGCCGGCATCACCCGCGACACCGCCTTCCACAAGATGACGCTCGAGCAGTGGAACGCCGTGATCAACACCAATCTCGGCTCGCTGTTCAACATGACGCGCCAGGTCATCGAGGGCATGCGCGCGCGCAAGTTCGGCCGCGTCATCTCGATCTCGTCGATCAACGGCCAGAAGGGGCAATTCGGCCAGGTCAACTATTCCGCAGCAAAGGCCGGCGACATCGGCTTCACCAAGGCGCTCGCGATCGAGAACGCCAAGGGCGGCATCACCGTCAACGCGATCGCACCGGGCTACATCAACACCGAGATGGTGCAGGCGGTGCCGAAGGACGTGCTGGAGAAGAACGTGATCCCGCAGATCCCGGTCAACCGGCTCGGCGAACCCGAGGAGATCGCTCGCGCGGTGGTGTTCCTCGCCGCCGACGAGGCCGGCTTCATCACCGGCTCGACGCTGACCATCAATGGCGGCCAGTATCACGCCTGATAGGACGTCAAGCCTGTAGATTCAGGCGCGACAAGGCGATAGTGAAGACGAAATGCCCGGCCTCGTGCCGGGCATCATCGTCCTCAGGGCCTTTCGATTGATGACCCCGCGCACAGCCACACTGATCGGATTGACCGCGATCCTGATGTGGTCGCTGCTTTCCGTGATGACGGTGGCGACCGGAAAGATTCCGGCGTTCCAACTCGCCGCCATGACGTTCGCGATCGGCGGTCTCGTCGGCCTCCTCACCTGGGTCGGCCGCGGCGATGCGGCGAGGAGCTTGCGTCAGCCGCTGGTCGTATGGGTCGTCGGCGTCGGTGGCCTGTTCGGCTATCACGCATTGTATTTCCTGGCGCTGCGCTTTGCGCCGCCGGCCGAAGCCGGTCTTTTGAATTACATGTGGCCGCTCCTGATCGTGCTGTTCTCGTCGTTCCTGCCGGGCGAGCGGCTTGCGGTGCATCACATCATTGGTGCCGTGCTCGGCCTCGTCGGCACCGTGCTGCTGTTCGCCGGAAGCACCTCCGGCTTCGCGCCGGGCCAGCTGCCGGGATTGATCGCGGCGTTCATCGCGGCGTTCGTCTGGGCGGCCTATTCGGTGCTGTCGCGGCGCTTGAAAGCGGTGCCAACCGATGCGGTCGCGGGCTTCTGCATTGCCACCGCGGCGCTTGCCGCGCTGATGCATGGTCTGCTTGAAACCACGGTGTGGCCGGAGACGACGCTGCAATGGCTCTCTGTGGCCGCCCTCGGCATCGGTCCCGTCGGCGCCGCGTTCTACGCCTGGGACATCGGCATGAAGCGCGGCGACATCCGCGTGCTCGGCGCCGCATCCTATGCGACGCCGCTGCTCTCGACCGGATTCCTCATCGCCGCCGGTTTTGCAAAAGCCAGCGCCAACATCGCCATCGCCGCGATCCTGATCGCCGGCGGCGGCCTGATCGCGGCGAAGGATATGGTGCTGCGGAAGCGGTGACAGTTGTTGCCGGGTTCGCCGCCATGCGGCGCCAGGGAATGACGGTGCGCCTTACGGCTCCCAGCCCTTCTGCGCGAGCTCGAATTTTGCGAACTCGAATGCGGGCGCCACTGTGCAACCGACCAGCGTCCACTCTCCCATGCTCTCCGCCATCTGCCAGGCATTCGCCGGCACGATTCCCTGCGGCCGCTCGCCGCTCACAAGGTCTGTGCCGAGCCGCACCTCGTGTTGCGAGCAGCCTTCATGCGCGATGCGCAGCGTCAACGGACTGCCGGCGTAGTAGTGCCAGATCTCCACGGCGTCGATGCGATGCCAGTGCGAGCGTTCGCCGCGCGCGAGCAGGAAATAAATGAGGGTCGAGCGCGACCGGCCGTTAGGGTCCGTGGTCTGGTCGCGAAACGTCTCGCGGTAGTGACCGCCTTCGGGATGCGGTCGGAGTTCGAGGCGTGCGATGATCTCGGCTGCGGTCGGCATCGATCCCCGTCAGGATTTCTTCTTCAGGATTTGTTCTTGCGCTCGCGCAGTTCGCCAAACACCGCGGCAGCGTCCGCGCCCTTCATGTGTAGCCTGGTTGCGACCGACGGTTCATCAGCACGCAGGAACACGTTTGCTCGCTTCTCGTCACCAAGCAGTGATGGAATGGTTGGCCTATTCTCGGCCCGCAGCGTCGCCACCTCCGCCGCGCGCGCCTGGAGCGCCGCATTGTCGGGGTCGATGGTGAGTGCGAACTTGACATTGGACGCGGTGTATTCGTGCCCGCAATAGAGCTTGAAGTCGTCAGGCAGCGCCCGCAGCTTCAGAAGCGAGTCCCACATCATCGGGTAGTCGCCTTCGAACACGCGGCCGCAGCCGATCGAGAACAGCGTGTCGGCCGCGAACAGCGTCTTCTCATTGTCGAACACGTAGGAGATGTGGTCGAGCGTGTGGCCGGGCGTCTCCAGAACGCGCCCCAGCAAGCTGCCGACCTTGACGATGTCGGCATTGGCGACGCGCAGGTCGACGTTGGCGATCTTCGTCGTCTTGTCATGCGGCGCGACGACGCGGCAATTGTATTTCTGCTTGAGTTCGGCGACCCCGCCGACATGATCGCCATGATGATGGGTGATCAGGATGTCGGTGAGCTGCCAGCCCTCGCGCTCAAGCGCCTTCAGGATGGGGCCGGCCTCCGGCGCGTCGATCGACGCCGTCGCCTTGGTTTCCACATCGTGGATCAGATAACCGAAATTGTCGTTTAAACAGGTGAAAGTACGAATTTCGGCGGCCATGTCATCTCCATCGCGCTCAGCCCCGCAGACAAATATGGCGTTAACGTTGCGCAGGCAATGCAATATTCCGCGGGCGGGAGCCGCCTCGTGCATGTTACATTGCCGTCATGACCATTGATGTCGTCGACCTCCGCGAGTTCTACTCCCGTCGCCTCGGGATTGTGGCGCGGCAAATGATCAATCGCGGCATCAGGGAGCGCTGGCCGACCGCCGCGGGCCAGCGTGTGCTCGGCATCGGCTATCCCACGCCCTATCTCGGCCTGTTCCGCGAGGACGCGGAGCGCTGCATCGCCTTCATGCCGTCGGCGCAGGGCGTCTTGAAATGGCCGACGGGCCGGCCGGCGCTGGCCTCGCTGGTCGATGAATTCTCGCTGCCGCTTCCTGACGCCGCGGTCGACCGGATCCTGCTGATTCATGCGCTGGAGATGTCGGACGACCCGGCCGCGCTCTTGCGCGAGGTGTGGCGGGTGCTGTCGCCCTCCGGCCGCGTGATCGCGGTGATCCCGAACCGGCGCGGGGTCTGGACCCGCACCGACAGCACGCCGTTCGGTCACGGCCGGCCCTATTCGCGCTCGCAGATCACCGACCTGTTGCGCCAGACCTGGTTCACGCCGACCGCCTGGGGCGAGGCGCTGTTCATGCCGCCCTATGCCGGCGGCTGGGTGCTGAAATCGGCGCAGGTGTGGGAGCGTGCGGGCGCGGCGCTGTCGTTGCCCTTTGCCGGCGTGCACATTGTCGAGGCGACCAAGCAGGTCTATCGCGCGATCCCCGCCAAGCGCGAGCGCGCGCGGCTGATTCCCTCGTTGAAGCCGGTGCTGGTGCCGTCCTCGACGGTGACGCGCACTTGAAAACAAATCGTCCCGGCGCGAGGCCGGGACGATTGCAGATCAGAATATCGGAAGAAGCTTACTCGCCGGAGGCGACTTCGTCGCTGGAGCCGGCCGGAGCCGCCTCGCGCTCGGGGCGCGGGCCATGCGGCCGGCGGCGCCGCCGCGGAAAGCGTTCGCCGCCACCGCCGCCTTCCAGGCCACCAGGACCGCCATTCGCGGCACTATTCACTTGCGGCTGTGCGCCGGTGATGAAGGAGGGCAGGCGATCGACGCTGCCGGCGTCGGCAACGACGGGCTGCGGCTGGTTCAGCGGCAGCGGCTGCGGCTGATATTGCGGCTGCGCACGATGGTCGCGTTCGCGATGTTCGCGGGGCTGCTGGTTGTCGCGCTGATAGGGCTGCTGGCCGTCACGCGGCTGATGATCACGCTGGTGATCGCGCTGGCCGTCGCGGTCGCGCATGAAGGGCTGTTGCTGCTGCGGCGGCTGCGGGACGAAGCCCGGCTCCTGGCCGAAATTCGAGAAATTCTCGCCGTCGTCCTCGCTGTCGTCGCCGCTGTTGCTGACGGGCTCGTCGCCGCGCGGCTGCTGGTTCTGGCGGAACTGTTCCTGGGCTGCCGCGATCAGGCGGAAATAATGCTCGGCGTGCTGGTAGTAGTTCTCGGCAGCGACCGGGTCGCCGGAAGAGCGCGCATCGCGCGCGAGCTGAAGATATTTTTCGGCGATGTGCGAAGCCGTGCCGCGGATCTTGATGTCGGGTCCGTTCGATTCGTAAACCCGGGTCATCGGGTTCTGGCCGCGCCGGTTGTTGTTGTTGTTATTATTATTGTTATTGCGGTTGCGCATCCGCTGCTTGTTCTGACCGTTTCTCATGTCCTGCCTTTAATTCCAGCCCTAAAGGTTGCACGCATTACTGATTGCTCGGAGTGACCTGATGACAGCGGTTCACATCTCTCATGCGCACCGCGCGCAAGAGCGGCTTGAACCCTGCCGATGTCCGTCGACCGTCGCGTTCAACAAAGACGCGTTCCCCACCCGCCAGCATCCATTGCCAGCGAACCCATTCATATCGCCTGCCGAAACAAGCCCAGCTTTGTTGCGTAAGTCTTCAAGCGCAATATCAGGCTTTCGTTCACTTTGCGGTCGGAGAGCAGCGCAGCTCCAATGGCCATCGCGCTCAACAGGACCTGCGGCTTGGAACCTTTAAATCAGTAAAGCTCTCGCCCGAGAGCCCGGCTTTTGCCCGTAGGTCTACGGGGCCGGCACCGATGTGTTGACCGGAACGTAGTCGTTCCCAAGGGATATTCCAAGAGGTTTTTTGCAACCCAATCCGGCTTTTATGGGGGCATTTTTCGGGCCGAAACCGCCCGCGGGATGCCCGCCAAATCGGCCTTGGGCGGCCTGTCCACAGACAACGCGGCAGCCGTCATCAAGGTTTCAATATCGCGGGCCTGCCCTTGCCCCGCCTCGACTATCAACGCCCCGCCGGGGGCGAGCCGCTCGGCCGCCTGCGGGATCAGGGCGCGGTAGGCGTCATAGCCGTCATTGCCGCCGTCGAGCGCCAGATGCGGATCGTGCTCGCGCACGTCGAGGCTCAGTTTCGGAATTTCCCCTGAGGGAATATAGGGCGGATTCGACACGATGAGATCGAACGGGCCGCGCAGCGCCGCCGCATAGGAGCAGGCGACGAAGCCGGAGCGGCCGGCGAGGCCCAGAGCTGCGGCATTGCTCCGCGCGGTGTCGAGCGCGGAGAGGCTGAGATCGGTTCCGACACCGAAGGCATCGGGAATTTCGTGCAGCAGCGCGAGCAGGATCGCGCCGGATCCGGTGCCGATATCCGCGATTCGCGGGCGCGGCCCCGATATCGTGGCCTCCCGAAAGATTTCCAGTGCCAGTTCGACCACGGTCTCGGTGTCCGGCCGCGGTACCAGCGTCGCTTCGGACAGTTGGAACGGCAGGCCCCAGAATTCGCGCGCGCCGAGAATGCGGGCGACCGGCTCATGCGCGAGCCGGCGCTGCGCATATGCTTCGAGCCGCGCGGCCTCTTCGGGCGTGAGCTGGCGCGCCGCCTGCGTGACGATGCCGGTCAAATCAAGCCTCAGCGCGGCTCCGACGAGCAGGCGCGCGTCGAGGCCGGGCTCTTCGATGCCGGCCGATTGCAGTCGCGCCGCAAGCGCGCGCCGCGCGCTCTCGATGCTGTGTCCGGAATCGAAACCTGTCGCCAATGGAGCCATCCTGCCTGGCATCGTGGATAGATCGGCGGCATTGCTTGCGTCAACGGAAAGCAGCGCGTCTGATCGCACCTTGCAGCGAGGAGGGATCCATGGCGGCTTACGACGATCAGAACGTCTTCGCAAAGATCCTGCGCGGCGAGATCCCCTGCTTCGAGGTTTTCAGCGACGACCGCAGCCTCGCCTTCCTCGACATCATGCCGCGCTCGCCCGGACACACGCTGGTCATCCCCCGGGCGCGGGCGCGCGGCATCCTCGACATCGCGGATGATGATCTCGCCGCGGTCGCCCGAACCGGCAAGCGGATCGCGATTGCGGCGATGAAGGCGTTCGACGCCGAGGGTATCATCCTGCAGCAGTTCAGTGAACCGGCGAGCGGGCAGGTGGTCTTTCACCTGCACATGCACGTCATGCCGGTCAGGGCCGGAATCGAGCTGCTGCCGGCGCAGACGCGCAAGGAAGACATGGCCGTGCTCGCCGATCACGCCAAGCGGATGATTGCCGCACTTGGCAGTTGATCGAGATAGCGCCGCAGCAAGAACGTAGAACGGGTAGAGCTGTTGCGAAACCCATCATCGAGACAAACTCGAAATTGACTGGCGCAGCTTCGCTCCACCGAAACTGCGAGCCAGCGATCTTTCATCGAACCTTCATCAGTTCTTGTTCAGCGGGCGGGGTCGAAGGGGGTAGCCAATCGGACATTCGAGCGCGGCACGATCCCAGCGTCCGACATCAGCTGCCGCCTGATAGGTGGTTTGCAGAAACGCCATGAGCGCGGCCTCTGGCTCGCTGGATTTTCGCACAAGGTCGTAGGGCAGGAGATATTCGCCAAGCTTCCGATCGAAGTATGCGCCCGCCGGCATGACCTGTCCGTCAGCAAAGCCATTCGGGGTGGGGTAGGCATAGGAGTAGAAGGCCGCAAAGTCTGTACCACCTCCGCCCGGCCAAAAGCCGGCGGACGAGACCTCATCGCTATAGGCCTCGCGTGTCACGACGTCCGGCAAACCCGGAACGCCACCCGGGTGAAGCGGAGCGGAACGCCCAGAGAAGCGCGTCACCGCGAGATCGAAGCTGCCCCAGAAGAGATGGACCGGACTGACCTTCCCGATGAATCCCGTCCGAAACCGATAAAACACTCCGCTGATCGCGACGAGGGCGCGGAAGAACCGCGTCACGGCGTCTGCGTCATAGGGCCTGATTTGGCGGTCCTCCGTGAACGGGATCGGATCTGGGACCTCACTGGGCCGACCGTCAAATTCTGGTGTTCCGCCGAGATGTTCTACCAAATCACAGAACCGGGCGTGAAATTCGGCGACGGACATTCGCCCGAGCGGCATTTCCGCCCTGCGCCCACCAGCTGCTTCTCCGATCAGGACGTGACGGGAGAGATCGAAGACGATCTCGATACCTGATGCGTCTGGAATCAGCGAAGTCGTGAGCCCGCGTGCATTCACGTAGAAGGTCGCGTGCCAGGAATGGTTGACCCACGGCGTTCTCGCGAGCCGATACTTGCCGACAATCTGGCAATACAGATGAAGCGCGGAACAGGTTTCGCGCCATGCCTCGAAGGGAATCTCCGGCCAGATCGCGCTCATAGCGTCTCCTCCCTCAGGTTCGGTTCGGCTTGGCAAGACCTCACCTCGGCTAAAGGCGACCCTGTGCCCGCTTTGGGCCCAAGGCGACATTCCGGGGGCGAGGCCGCATGCCGCGCCCTCGAAAGCAGATATCCCGGAGTTTAGGGGGACTCGACCTAGACGCCAAGGTATCGCTGCAGCAGCTCCGGCTGGGCCTTGAGCTCCTGCGCCGGTCCCTCCTGCACGATGTGGCCGTTGTTGATGATGTAGATCCGCGTCGCCAGCGCCAGCGTCGCTGCCAGATTCTGCTCGACCAGCACGATGGTCTGGCCGGCGGCTGCGAGCTCGCGGCAGGCCTTGACGAGATCGTGGACGATGACGGGCGCGAGCCCCTCGAACGGCTCATCCAGCAGCACGATCTTGGGATCGCGCACCAGCGCCCGGGCGATCGCGAGCATCTGCTGTTCGCCGCCGGAGAGCTCGGTGCCGCGGTTGTTGCGCCGCTCCTTCAGCCGCGGAAACATCTCGTAGATGCGCTCAAGCGGCCAGCGCTTCGGTGCGGTGATCCCGGCGAGGACGATGTTCTCCTCCACCGACAAGCTGCCGAAGATCCGGCGCTCCTCGTGCACGAGCTGCATGCCGGCCTGCGCGATTCTGTGGCTCTTGCGTCCGGCGATATCGATGCCGTCGAACGTCACGCTGCCGCTGCGGGGCGTCACGACGCCCATCAGGCTCTTGAGCGTCGTGCTCTTGCCGGCGCCGTTCCGCCCGAGCAGCGCCACCACCTCGTGCCGTTCGACGCGCATGGCGACGTCGAACAGGATGTGGGAGTCCCCGTAATAGCTGTTCAGGCCGTTGACCTCGATCAGGCTCATGCGGCGATCTCTCCGTGAACGCCGCCGAGATAGGCTTCCTGCACTGCGGCGTTGGTCCTGATTTCCTCCGGCGTGCCGTCCAGCAGCACCTTGCCCTCCTGGAGCACCGTCACGCGCTCGACCAGCTCGAACAGCGAATCCATGTCGTGGTCGATGATGATCATGGTGCGCCCGCGCGCGATCGATTTGAGCAGCTTGACGGTCTCGACCCGCTCGCGCGGGCTCATGCCCGCGAGCGGCTCGTCGAGCAGCAGCAGGCGCGGCGAGGTGGCGAGCGCAAGCCCGATCTCCAGCCGGCGCTTTTCGCCATAGGCGAGCTCGGATACCGGCGTGTCGGCGCGGCGGGTCAAATCGACCAGGGCAAGCGTGTGCGCCACCTGCTCCGTCAGGCCCTTGACGCCCGAGAGCTTGCGGAACAGGTCGAGCCGGAACTTGCCGCGCAGCTCGGCGAGTGCTGCGATCGTCAGGTTCTGCCGCACCGTCAGGCCCGTGAAAAGCTGGTTGACCTGGTAGCTCTTGGTAAGCCCGAGCTGGCAAACTTCGGTGACCTTCAATCCCGTGATGTCGCGACCCTCGAACACGATCCGGCCGGAGGTCGGCGCGATCTCGCAGGTCAGCATCTTGAAGAAGGTCGATTTGCCGGCGCCGTTGGGGCCGATGATGCCACGCAGCTCGCCCTGATTGACGCTGAAATCGATGTCGCTGTTGGCGACGAGACCGCCGTAGCGCTTGGTCAGGCCGGTGGCTTTCAGGATCGGTCCGGAATAGGCGGGATGCGCAACCTCCCTGGCCTGCATCGGCGCCGGCGGAGCTTGCTGTGGCGTCTCGATCTCGGCCTCCACCTCCGTCTCCGCAGCCTTCCGCGCTCGCTTGCCGGACACGAGGCCGTAGAGATCGACGAGGCCGCCCACAATGCCGCCGCGCAGGAAGCAGACCAGCACCACGAACACGACGCCGAGCACCAGCTTCCAGGCCGCCCCGAGGCCCAGCGCGGACTGGAGGAAATCCTGAAGGAAGAGCCAGACTGTTGCGCCGACCAGCGGTCCGAACAACGTACCCCTGCCGCCGATGGCAGTCTGCATCACGAGCTGGCCCGAGGTGTCGAAGGTGAAGGCGTCGGGCGGCATGAAGGCCTGCAATACGCCGAGCAGGCCGCCGGCGAAGCCCGCATAGGCCGCAGCGATCACGAAGGCGGTCAGCTTGTAGCCGTGGATGTTGTGGCCGACGGCGGTCGCGCGCAGCGGATTGTCGCGGATCGCGCTGAAGATGGCGCCGACAGGCGAGCGGACGATCCTGAGCGCGATGATGACGCCGATGAAGTAGCACAGCGCGATGAACTGATAGAGCGACCAGCCATTGGTGAAGTGGATGGTGGTGAAGCCGAGATTGAAGCTCGGCGTCGGTACGCCCGGCAGGCCGTTCTCGCCGCCGGTGAAATCCGAGAGCGGATTGAACTCGACGAAGAAGAACACCTCCGCGATCGCCACGGTGATCATGGCGAAATAGATGCCGGTGCGGCGCAGTGCGATCAGGCCGATCAAATAGCCGGTCGCGGCCGCCGCGATCATGCCGATGATCAGTGCGCCCAGCACGTTGCCGAAACCCGCGCGGGTTAGGAGGTAGGCCGCGACAAAGCCGCCGGTGCCGTAGAAGGCGGACTGGCCGAACGACAGCAGGCCGGTGAATCCGAACAGGATGTCGAAGCCGAGCCCGAACAGGCCCCAGACCAGGATCCGGTTCACGGTGTTCGGGGCGAAGCCGAGATGAGGCAGCACGAACGGGGCTGCGATCAAACCGATCGCGGTCAGGGTTTCGATCAGGAACGGGCGTTGCTTGAGCATCAGGAAATCGCTTACTCGCGGCCCTGGACGCCGAGCAGGCCATGCGGTCGCACCACGAGCACGAGCGTCATCGCCGCAAACAGCATCACATAGGCGTAGCCGGGGTTGAACATGGAGGTGACGCTGATGATCTCGCCGGCGATCAGGCCGCCGAGGATCGCGCCCGGAAACGAGCCGACGCCGCCGATCACCACAACGACGAAGGTCTGGACCAGGATGTCGTCGCCGATGCCCGGTGTCAGCGACACCACCGGCGCATTGACGATGCCGGCAAATCCGGCGGCCAGCGCGCCGATGCCGAACACGACCATGAAGACGCGGTAGACGTTGATGCCGAGCGAATCGACCATCACCGAATCCTCGATGCCGGCGCGCACGATCATGCCGAGCCGGGTCCGGTACAGGACGATGAACAGTGCGCCGAGGGCGATCGCGACGATGCCGACGACGGCGAGGCGGTAGGTCGGATAGAACATGAAGCCGAGATTGGTGATGCCCTGGAACAGGGCCGGTGGCGGCACCAGCTGCGACTGGCTCGAGAAGATCAGGCGCACGAGCTCGACGAAACAGATGCCGAGCCCGAAAGTCACGAGCAGCTGATCCTCGTGCGGGCGATGATAGAAATGGCGGATGATGACGCGTTCCATTGCGACGCCGAGCAGCATCACGAACAATGAGCCCGCGATGACGGCGATGATGAAGGACTCCGTGTACTGGTAGGCGACGAAGCCGGCATAGCCGCCGATCATGAACATCGCGCCATGCGCGAGGTTGAGCACGCCGAGCGTGCCGTAGATGATGGTCAGGCCGGAGCTGATCAGCGCGAGCAGGGCGCCGAGCGCGAGCCCGTTGAAAAGCTGCGAAACGAGGTTGGGCCAACTGATCATGCGACAATCGCCGTTGTGACGCGCGATAGTGCGCGTCAGAAAAAGGTGACGCCGCAGGACCAGAGTGAGCCCGCGGCGTCACAGGGGTTAGCGCGGGCTCAGCTGTAATCGCCGGGATGGCAGCCGAACGCGTCCGGCTTCTGCATCAGGCCTTCACCTGGGACGATCTCGACGACGTCGTACCAGTCTTCCTTGTTCTTCATGTCCTTCTGCTGCTTGCCCTTCACGATGATCACCGGGCGGACGCATTGGTGATCCTCGGGGCGGTAATGCACGTCGCCGACCAGGGAGGGGATCGTCTCGCCTTTCTCGTAGGCCTTGATCACGTCGGGCGGATTGAAGCTGCCGGCCTGCTCGCACATGTGGGCCCAGTGCGCGAAGCTGACATAGGCGTTCTCGGCGCCCCATTCGGGCTTGTAACCGTACTTCTTCTCGAAGGCCTCGTTGAACATCTTGGCGAGCGGGAACTTGTCCTCGATCGTCCACCAATAGTCGGTGGCGGCATAGACGCCCTGCATCAGGCCGCCGGTCTCGCGTGCGATGAAAGGTACCTGGTAGGGAACGACGAGCTTCATCTTGTCGAGCACGCCGAACTGCTTGGCCTGTTGGGTCGACAGCACCGCGTCGTGGCCCCAGTTGACGTTGATGAGCACGTCGGCGCCGGAATTCGCGACGTTCAGCAGATATGAGGAGTAGTCGGGCGCGCCGAGCGGCGCGACCTGGTTGGTCACCGTCGTCCAGCCTGCAGTCGCGAGGAAGTCCTGCATCGACTTGGTGACGGTGTGGCCGTAGGTGTAATCAGGCGTCAGGTAGGCGGCCTTTTTGTTCTTGCCGAACTCCCTCACCGTCACCGGGCCGATTGCCGCGGCGGCGGTCTGGCCGAAGAAGTTCTGGCGGAAGCCGTAGCGAACGCAGTCCTTGCCGGTGGTGTCGTTCGAGCCGGAAATGCCGCATACGAACAGCACGTGTTCGCGCTGCGCGAGCTTGTTGAGCGCGACCGCAACGGCGCTCGACGTGCCGCCGGTGATCATGATCGCCTTGTTCTCGCTGATGAAGCGCTGCTGCGCCTGCACCGCCTCGTTCGGCTTGGCCGCGGAGTCCGCGACGCCGAACTTCAGCTCCTTGCCGAGCACGCCCTTGCTGGTCTTCGGCGAGATATTCTTGATCAGGTCGTGGCCACTGTTGATGTGCTCGATCGCGAGCTGATAGCCCTTGAGCTCGTCCTCGCCCTGCACGGCGTAGGTGCCGGTGCGCGGGACCGAGATTCCGATGAAGGCGGTGGAACCCGAAACGCCGGCGGGATACGAGCCGATCGCCGGCTTGTCCTCGGCAAAGGCCGGCATCGCGGGCAGCATCGAGCCGCCGATGAGGCTAGCTGTGGTCTGGAGCAGGCCACGGCGCGAGAGGCCGCGGCGGATGAGATCGTCAGTCATGGTCGTTTCCTCCGAACATCGTTCTTGTTTGCAGGCGCAAGCACGACCTGTCCGGCGCCAGCCGGCCTCGCTGGCCTGCTGCGCCTGGCACGTCACATCCGCGTGTAGCTCTTGGCCCTAAGCATTGCTTGTGAAGTCCTTCTGTCAATTTCGTCTTTGGTCGAACGACGAAAATTATCACGTGAAAACATATCGGATCACGATATATATTAGTCTTTGTGAGTACGAGGCTGGCGGGTTCGGCGAGAGAAATGGCGCGGCAGACGACAGTGGCGGGTGCCCGGAAGCGACGATCCTGGCCGCAGGAGGCGGAGCGGCCGGAGGTCGCGTGGCCCGCGGGCGAGGGCAGCGACCAGCGTGCGGCGCCGCAGTCGGGCGATGCCTCCCGCGTGTCCGAGCCGCGCAGCCGGTCAGCCGGCCGGCGCGGACCCGTCGTCGGCTCCGTTCAGGCCAAGGTCCAGGCCAAGCGCGCCCCCGGCCCGATGCAGAAGCTGAGCGTGCGCGCGCAGAATGTTCTGAAGGAGCTTGCTGTGGAGCTCACCGGCGAACAGCCCCCGAAGGGGAATTGGTTGCCGTCGCGCGAGTTGCTGCTCGCGCTCACGGCCGAGCGCCTTGCGACCGCGCGCAACTGCGGACCTCACACGATGCGGGAGATCGTGGATTGGGCGCAGGGCTGCGGCGTGACCATCAAGCCGGTGATCCCGCCCGGCGGCTCGCTGTCGCAGATGTGGACGGAGTTGATTGCCAATGCGTCGGCAGGCAGCCTGACCAGCGCCGAGATCGCCAGCGCGCTCCAGCGCTCGATCAGGCGGAAGAGCGTTCGCATCCCGATCGCGTTTCAGGTCATCCTGGTGAAGATCCTGCTCTCCAGTTTCGAATAGGCCCCGATATTTGTGCATCCGCGGCGCCACTCGGTTGGTTCCGCCTGTCCTTCCTTGCTAGTCTCGGCAGCGCCCGTTCGCTTCACCGGCGGGCTCGACGTCGCAGGCAGGAATGACTCAATCGAAGCGGAAGACGACGCGCCCCTCGTCCGCGGCGCCCTCAAAGGGCGGCGCGATGCGCGAGGCCGACTATGCGGCGCTTGCACAGTTCCGCTATCAGCTCCGGACCTTCCTGGCATTCAGCGAAGCCGCGGCCCAGAGTGCCGGGTTGACGCCGCAGCAGCATCAGGCGCTGCTGGCGATCAAGGGGCTGGCCGCCCCTGACGGCGCAAGCGTCGGCGACATCGCGCGCTTCCTCCTGATCCGGCACCATACCGCGGTGGAGCTGGTGGATCGCATGGCGAAGCTGAAGCTGATCGGCCGGGAAGGCGATCCGCAGGACGCAAGACGCGTCCTCGTCAGGCTGACGGCAAAGGGCGAGCAGAAGCTGCGATCGCTCTCGCGCATTCACCTGGACGAGCTGAGTGCCGCCGCACCCGCTCTGGCCAAGATCCTGCGATCGTTCCGGGCCAAAGCGCGCTGAGGCGCGGTTCAGGCGGCTGCGCCTTGCGCGGCGAGCTGTGCGGCCTGATGCTCGGTGGTCAGCGCGTCGGTCAATTCGCCGAGCGCTTCGCCGGCGATCACCTGCGGCAGCTTGTAGAGCGTCAGGTTGATGCGATGATCGGTGACGCGTCCCTGCGGGAAATTATAGGTGCGGATGCGCTCGCTGCGGTCGCCGGAGCCGACCTTCTCCTTGCGCTCGGCCGAGCGGGCGGCATCAACGCGCTGGCGCTCGGCATCGTAGATGCGCGAGCGCAGGATGTTCATGGCGGAGGCGCGGTTCTTGTGCTGCGAGCGGCTGTCCTGCATCATCACCACGATGCCGGTCGGGATGTGGGTGATGCGGATCGCCGATTCCGTCTTGTTGACGTGCTGGCCGCCGGCGCCCTGCGCCCGCATGGTCTCGATGCGGAGGTCGTCGTTCTTGATGTCGACGTCGACCTCCTCGACCTCCGGCATCACGGCGACGGTAGCGGCGGAGGTGTGGATGCGTCCCTGCGTTTCGGTGTCCGGCACGCGCTGCACCCGGTGCACACCGGATTCGAATTTCAGCTTCGAGAACGCGCCGCGGCCCTGCACCTCCGCGATGATTTCCTTGTAGCCGCCGACCGTGCCTTCGCTGGCCGAGATCACCTCGACCTTCCAGCCCTGCAAGCTGGCGAAGCGCTCATACATCCGGAACAGATCGCCGGCGAACAGCGAGGCCTCATCGCCGCCGGTGCCGGCGCGGATTTCCAGCACCACGTTGCGGTCGTCCATGGCGTCCTTGGGCAGCAGCGCGACGCGAATCTTCTGGACCAGCTCTTCCATCTTAGGCGTCAGCTCGTCGCGCTCGGCTTCAGCCATGCCGCGCATCTCGGCATCCGTCGCAGGATCGGCGATCAGCGCCTCGGTGTCGGCGAGCTCTTTCACGGCGGAGCGATAAGCCTTCACCGCCTCGATCAGCGGGGTGAGCTCGGCGAGCTCGCGGGTGATCTGCACGTAGCGTTCGGAGGCGAGCTGTCCCAGCGATTCGGCCTCGAGCGAGGCGTGATGCGCGAGCAGGACGTCCAGTTTGGCTTCGGGGAGTGACGACATCGGTTCAGTCTCAAATGGCGGAAGAGGGCGAGGCGGCGGGAGGGGGCGACAGGCCCGCTACAACGCCAGGCCTTCGGCCTCGGCAAATTCCGTCAGCTTCTGTCGGATCGAGACGCTGCCGGAGGGCGCGTCCAGCAACGGGCCGAGCATCGCTTCGGCCTTCTTCGCGTCGAGATCGATGACCATCGCCTTGACCGGGCCGAGCGCGGTCGCCGAGAGCGACAGCGAACGATAGCCCATCGCGATCAGCGCCAGCGCACCGATCGGCTTGGAGGCCATCTCGCCGCACAGCGATAACGACTTCTTCGCATCGTTCGACTTCCGCGCGATCTCGCGCAGCACGCGCAGGATCGGCGCCGACATGGTGTCGAAGCGCTCGGAGACTTTCGCATTGCCGCGATCGACCGCGAACAGGAACTGGAACAGATCGTTGGAGCCGACCGAGATGAAGTCGACCTTCTTCAAGAGCTCGTCGAGCTGATAGAGCAGGGCGGGCACCTCGACCATGGTGCCGATGTCGATCCGCTCCGGCAGGGTGTGGCCGTGCTGGCGCAAATAAGTGAGCTCGCGCTCGACCAGCGCCTTCGCCGAATCGAACTCGGCGACCTCCGAGATCATCGGGAACATGATGCGCAGCGCGCGGCCGCCGCCGGCGCGCAGCAGCGCGCGGATCTGGCCGCGCAGCAGGCCGGGGCGATCGAGGCCGAGCCGGATCGCGCGCCAGCCGAGTGCGGGATTCTCCTCGATCACCGCTTCCATATAGGGCAGCGCCTTGTCGCCGCCGATGTCGAGGGTGCGGAAGGTGACGGGCTTGGTGCCGGCGGCGTCCAGCACCGTGCGATACAGCGCGAGCTGGTCGCTGGTGCGCGGCAGGCTCTGGCCGACCATGAATTGCAGCTCGGTGCGGAACAGGCCGATGCCGGCGCTGCCGGTGTCCTCGATATGCGGCAGGTCGATCGCAAGACCTGCGTTGATCATCAGCTCGACCTTCTGGCCGTCCTTGGTGACGCAGGGGCGGTCGCGCAGTGCAAGGTATTGCGCCTGGCGGCGGGCGCGGAAGCGCACGCGTTCGGCAAAGGCGGCTTCGACCTCCTGCGACGGGCGCACATAGATCGAGCCCGAGGTGCCGTCGACGATGATGGCGTCGCCGGGATCGGCGATGCCGGGCGCGTTCGGCACCTCGCCGACCGCGGGGATGCCGAGCGCGCGGGCGACGATAGAGACGTGGGAGTTGGCGGTGCCTTCCTCCAGCACGATGCCGCGCAGGCGCTTGCGGTCGTAATCGAGCAGCGCCGCCGGGCCCATCGCGCGCGCGATGACGATGGCATTGTCGGGCAATTGTTCGCGCGAGGGTGCGTGGTCCTGGCCGACCAGCTGCCGCATCAGGCGGTAGCCGAGATCCTCGAGATCGTGCAGCCGGTCACGCAAATAGGGATCGGTGGAGCGCAGCATCCGCGCGCGGGTGTCGGACTGCACGCGTTCGACGGCGGCTTCCGCCGTGAGGCCGGTGGCGACCGCCTCATGCAGCTTGTGCGACCAGCCCTGGTCGTTGGCGAACATGCGATAGGCTTCCAGCACCTCGCGGTGCTCGCCGCCCTCGGCAACGTCGCCACGCTCCAGCATGCGGTCGAGATCGGCGCGCAGCTTGGCGAGCGCGGTGTCGAGCCGCTTGATCTCCTTCGGCAGATCCTCGGCGATGTAGTCCTTGATGACGACGCGCGGCTCGTGCAGCACGACATGGCCGAGCGCGATGCCTTCCGAGAGGATGGCGCCGACCTTCTGCGCCGAATGGCGCGCGGCCGGCTCCTGGCCCGGCTGGGCCAGCGCAGACAATTCGCCGGAGGCGATCAGCTCCGCCAGCACCATCGCGGTGGTCTGCAGCGCCTCGAGCTCCTCCTCGACATAATTGCGCTTGGCGCGGTTCTGCACCACCAGCACGCCGAGCGTGTTGCCGGCGCGCAGGATCGGCACGCCGAGGAAGGAGTGGTAGATTTCTTCGCCGGTCTCCGGGCGGAACGAGAAGGCCGGGTGGCTTTGCGCGTCGCTGAGGTTGAGCGGGGTCGCCTCGCTGGCGACGAGGCCGACCAAGCCCTCATGGGCGCTCAGCACGGTGTGGTGCACCGCCTCGCGGTTGAGGCCTTCGGTGGCGTAGAGCTCGAGCGTGTTGTCGATGCGCAGCACATAGACCGAGCACACCTCGGCCACCATATTGGCGGCGATCAGCACCACGATCTTGTCCAGCCGCTCCTGGGCCGAGACCTGCTCCGCCATGGTTTCGCGGAGCCGTCTCAACAAGACGCGGGGACCTCCCGACGCGCTCCGCATGAACCGTCAATCTCCTCCGTCTGCCTGGCCCGGCGGTATCGGCCGGCGGCTGGCCCAAAATTCCAGAAAAACAACCAAATTGTTCGTCCGGCGCAGGCACAAACACAAATCTACTCAAGATTTAGCGCTTGCACCGAATCAGCGCCGCCTGAACTGGGACACAGTCTGCGGCAGCCCACCCTGTTCGCCGTATAGCGAATTGAGGCTTGTTTTGCCAAGCAAAACGCCTGCCAAACGCGAAGGTGTGTACACCTTCGCGTTTGCTGCGACCGCTAAGAGAAAATTCGTCTAAGTCTGATCGAGACCGTAGAGCGTGTGCAGGGTGCGTACTGCGAGCTCGGTATAGGCGGTGTCGATCAAAACCGAGAATTTGATCTCGGAGGTTGTAATGGCCCGGATGTTGATATTCCGTCCGGCGAGGGCCGAAAACGCCTGGGCGGCGACGCCGGCGTGGCTGCGCATGCCGCTGCCGATTACCGATATCTTGGCGACGTCGGTGGCGGTATCGAGCCGGGCATAGCCGATCTTGGCCTTGGCGGCCGTGATCGTGTCCTTGGCGCGGGTGTAGTCGGCCGCCGGCACCGTGAAGGTGAGATCGGTGGTCTTTCCGTCCTCGGAGACGTTCTGCACGATCATGTCGACGTTGATGTTGGCATCCGCCAGCGGGCCGAAGATCGACGCTGCCACGCCGGGCTTGTCCTCGATCTGGCGTACCGAGATCTGGGCCTCGTCCTTCGAAAAGGCGATGCCGGTGACGACGTGGCTTTCCATGATCTCCTCCTCGCTGCAGATCAGCGTGCCGGGCGGCTGGTTGGCATGCGGGTCGATATCCTCGGGCTTGTCGAAGCTCGAGCGGACGAAGATCGGCATGTTGTGGACCATGCCGAGTTCCACCGAGCGGACCTGGAGCACTTTTGCGCCCTGGGAGGCCAGTTCCAGCATGTCTTCGAACGCGATCTTGCCGAGGCGGCGGGCCTTCGGCACGATTCGCGGGTCGGTGGTGTAGACGCCGTCGACATCGGTGTAGATGTCGCAGCGGTCGGCCTTGACGGCGGCGGCGATCGCCACGGCCGAGGTGTCGGAGCCGCCGCGGCCGAGCGTGGTGATGCGATTGGTCTCGGGATTGATACCCTGGAAGCCGGCGATGACCGCGACCTCCTTGCGCTCCCGGAAGCGCTTGATGATCTCGCTGCCGTCGATGTCCTCGATCCGGGCCGAGGCATGGGCGTCGCTGGTCTTGATCGGGATCTGCCAGCCCTGCCAGGAGCGGGCCTGGATGCCCATGCCCTGAAGCACGATGGCGAGCAGGCCCGACGTCACTTGTTCGCCGGAGGCGACGACGGCGTCGTATTCGCGCGCGTCGTGCATCGGCGAGGCCTCGGTGCACCAGGCCACCAGCTCGTTGGTTTTGCCGGACATCGCCGAGACGACCACGGCCACTTCATGGCCGGCGTCGACCTCACGCTTCACATGACGTGCGACGTTGCGGATACGTTCGATGTTGGCGACGGACGTGCCGCCGAATTTCATCACGAGGCGGCTCATGACGACGCGTGCATTCCCTCATAAGGATCAGTATGGTGACCCGCACCGGACGGGTGCCGGCGGACACCGACCGCGCGTATACATAGCGGCGGGGCCGGGGGCAAGCGGGTTCCTGCGGGGGCAGGGTAAGGTCCGGCCTAAGGTCTGGCTTGGGGGTATGGGTTAACCGAGATCATGGCGCGTTATATCGACGAGATCCTGCAACCGGGCGAGCGGGTGCTGTATTCGACCAATGCGCACTGGATATTCTATTTTCCGGCCATCGTGGCCTGGATCGTGGCTCTCGCCTTTCTCGTCCTGATGCCGCAGGCCACGGCCGATGGCCTCAGGGTGCTGTGCCTCATAGCCGCCGGCGTCGTGGCTTTGGCCGCCCTTTACTGGACCATCAAGGGCTGGTTCCATCGCTTCACGACCGAGACCGACGTCACCAACTTGCGGGTTGTGCACAAGACGGGGTTCATCAAGCGCCGGACCTTTGAAATGGCGCTGGACAAGGTCGAGAGTGTCGACGTCGACCAGTCGATTCTTGGACGTATTCTCAACTACGGCGACGTGACGATTCGTGGCGTTGGCGAGGGGATCGAAAAGATCACGACCGTCGACACGCCGCTCGCCTTCCGTAGTTCGATCACCACGCGGTAGGACCGCGCCTAACCATGAGCATGCAGCAAAATACTTCCGCAACCGCAAGCCCGCAGCCGGGCTCGACCGTCGACGCCGCCGAGATCGCGAAATTCTCGAAACTTTCGGCCGAGTGGTGGGACCCCAACGGCAAGATGGCCCCGCTGCACCGGATCAACCCGCTGCGGCTCGGCTACATCCGCGACGCTGCCTGCCGCAAGTTCGAGCGCAACGTGCGCAGCCTCAACTGCCTCGGCGGCCTGCGCGTGCTCGACATCGGCTGCGGCGCCGGCCTGCTGTGCGAGCCGCTGTCGCGCCTCGGTGCCCAGGTCATCGGCGTCGATCCCTCGGTCAGCAACATCGCCGCCGCGAAGCTGCATGCCGACAAGAGCCATCTGTCGATCGATTACCGCTGCACCACGGTCGAGGAGATCGACCCGCGCGAGCGCTTCGACATCGTGCTGGCGATGGAAGTGGTCGAGCACGTCGTCGATGTCGGCGTTTTCCTCAAGCGCTGCGCGGCGCTGCTGAAGCCGAACGGGCTGATGGTGGTCTCGACGCTGAACCGGAACTGGAAGAGCTTTGCGCTCGCCATCGTCGGCGCCGAATACGTCCTGCGCTGGCTGCCGCGCGGCACCCACGAATGGAACAAGTTCGTCACCCCCGACGAGCTGACGAAATATCTTTTGGACAACCGTCTCGTCATCACCGAGCAGACCGGCGTCGTCTACTCACCCTTCGCCGACAAATGGGCCCTCTCCTCCGACATGGACGTGAACTACATGGTCGTGGCGGAAGGGATGGTCTGAGGGGTACGCGAGGCGCGAGCATCGCACCCATGACGTGGGCGTGATTGACCTGCTTCGCCGCTAGCGGCAGGTTGGCCACGGCTTCCCCTCCTACCGCTCCACCCCCATGCTCACCATCGCCAGCCTCTGGATTCCCTTCACCGTCATTGCTGCGCTCGGCCAGGTCGCGCGCAATGCGATGCAGCGGTCGCTCACGAAGCCGCTGGGGACCTGGGGCGCGACCAATATCCGCTTCCTGTTCGGCTTCCCGTTCTCGCTGCTGTTTCTGGGCGTGGTGCTGGTCGCAACCGGTGATCACCTCGGCATGCCGCCGCCCGTGTTCTGGCCCTGGCTACTGCTCGGGGCGCTCAGCCAGATCGTTGCGACCGGGCTGATGCTGCTTGCGATGAACGATCGCTCCTTCGTGGTGACGACGGCCTACCTCAAGACCGAGGCGATCCAGACTGCGATCTTCGGCTTCGTCTTCCTCGGCGATCACCTGACCTGGCTGAAGGTGCTGGCGATCGTGATCGCGACCGTCGGCGTCGTCATCACCGCACTTCGGCCCGGCGGCGAGAAGAGCTTTGCGGAATTGAGGCCGACCATCACGGGCCTCGTTGCGGCCGCGGCGTTCGCGCTCTCAGCCGTTGGCTTCCGCGGCGCCATCATCAACGTGCCTGACGTCTCCTTCGTGACGGCAGCGTCGTTCACGCTGGTGCTCGGCCTGTTCGTGCAGACGCTGATCCTGACCATCTATCTGCTCTGGCGGGCGCCAAAGGTGCTCCAGTCGATCCTGGGATTGTGGAAGCCGTCGCTGCTCGCCGGCTTCATGGGCGCCTTCGCCTCGCAGTTCTGGTTCCTGGCATTCGCGCTGACGGCCGCCGCCAATGTCCGCACGCTCGCTTTGATCGAGGTGCTATTCGCGCAAGGCGTGGCGTATTACTCGTTCAAGCAGCCGATCGCGCCGCGCGAGATTTTTGGTATCGCGCTGATCGTGGTCGGCGTTGCGGTGCTGGTGGGGGCCTAGTTCCTATCTTCCGGCAGCGTCGGCAGCGGCGACACCTCGATGCCTTCGTCGATCAGCGACTTGGCCTCGTCGGGCGAAGCCTCGCCATAGATCGGACGGTGCTCCTTGTCGCCGTAATGCATCGCGCGGGCTTCGTTCGCAAAACGCTCGCCGACATTGTCGGCGTTCTTGACGATGTGATCGCGCAGCTCCTTGAGCTTGGCGCGCAACTCGCGCTCCTGCGCCATCATCAGCGAGGTCGGTCCCGACGGCGCAGCCTCGGGCGCAGGCGTTGAGGCCGGCTCCGGCGGCGGCGTCGCCCGTCCGCGGCCCTTCTTGCCGATGATCCGCGGGGCCATGATCGCCTTCTCGACCTTGGCCGAGCCGCAGATCGGGCAAGTCACGAGCTTGCGCTTCACCTGCGAATCATAAGCCGACGAGCTCTGGAACCAGCTTTCGAATGCGTGGCTTTGGTCGCAGTGGAGCGCGTAGCGGATCATGCCGATCCCCGCACGAGGTGGAGATGGTCCGGCCCGGCCTTGGGATCGGCGACGCCGAAGCGGCGGCCGTGCTGGAGCGAGGGGATCGCGCGGCGGGCGGTCTCGACCTTGGCCGGGTCGATCTTGGCCATGATGATGCCGGGCTCGACGTCGCCCTCGGCGAGGATCTCGCCCCAGGGGTCGATGATCAGCGAGTGGCCGAACGTCTCGCGCTTGTTCTCGTGCAGGCCGGCCTGCGCCGCCGCGAAGATGAAGCAGCCGGTCTCGATCGCGCGCGAGCGCAGCAGGATGTGCCAGTGCGCCTCGCCGGTCTTGCGGGTAAAGGCCGACGGCACCGTGATGAAATACGCGCCGCTCTCGGCCAGCGCGCGGTAGAGCGCGGGGAAGCGCACGTCGTAGCAGATCGTCAGCCCGACGCGGCCCCAGGGCAGGTCGGAGATCACGGCGGTCTCGCCCGGCTGGTAATTGGCGGATTCGCGATAGCTCTCGCCGTCCGGCAATTCGATGTCGAACATGTGGATCTTGTCGTAGCTCGCGAGCACACTGCCCTCGGGCCCGATCAGGAAAGAGCGGTTGACCGCTTTTTCGTCCGAGTAGCGCAGCGCCAGCGATCCGACATGAATGTGAATTCCGAGTTCCGCCGCGAGCGCGCGATAGGCCTTCAGCGAGGTGTCGTCCTCTTCGCTCTGGAGGTGCTCGAACAACGCCTTTCGGTTGAGCTGCATCATGTTGCTGACTTCGGGCGTCTGCACGTAGTCGGCGCCGTTGGCGGCAGCCTGCCGGATCAGCCTGGTGGCCTGCGCGAGGCTCGGCTCGGGCATCAGGCCGGTGCGCATCTGGATCATCGCGGCGGTGAAGGTACGATCCTCGCTCATGACACCGCCTTTACGCTTTCGAGCAGGCCGTCGAGCTTGCCCTCGCGGTCGAGCGCATACAGCTCGTCGCAACCGCCGACATGGGTTCCGCCGATCCAGATCTGCGGGAAAGTCGAGCCCCCGCCGGCGCGGTCGTACATCTCTTCGCGCCAGGACGGGTTCCTGGCGATGTCGAACTCCGTGAAGGTTGCCTTCTTGCGGGTCAGCAGCGATTTGGCGGCGGAACAATAGCCACAGCCCGGCCTGGTGTAGATTTCGACAGCGTCGGTCATGTCGTGTGGCGCTCTCATGTCATGAAGTCATTGAATTATATGGGACGGGGGCCGCTCTCGACAACCCGGGCGAACACCAGCACGTCCACCTGGGCCGCCTTGGCACGGAGCAGGGCCCGCGCACAGGCGTCCAGCGTCGCCCCCGAGGTCAGGACATCGTCGATCAGGACGATGTGGCGGCCCTGGATTTCCGCCTGGCGGTCGGGGGATACCTGGAATGCGCCCTGCACATTGGTGGCGCGCTGGGTCCGCGACAGGCCGATCTGCTGCTCGGTCGCGCGCACCCGGCGCAGCACTTCGCCGCGCACCCTGACACCGCTCTGCCGCGCGATGATGCGCGCCAGCGCCCCGGACTGGTTGTAGCGGCGCCGCCACGCCCGGCGCCAATGCAGGGGCACCGGCACCAGCATGTCGGCTCCGGTGAGCAGTTCGGCGCCCGCGCGCGCCATCCAGCGACCCATGGCCGGCGCCAGATCGGTACGGTCCTGGTATTTCAGCGCATGCACCAGCGTGCGCGCGACGTCGTCATAGCGCACCGCCGCGCGTGCACGCTGGTAGGCCGGCGGGCTGGCGATCGCCTCCATCGACAGCATCTCAGGGCCGGGATCATAGACGAAGGGAATGCCGAGGCGCGGGCAATAGGGCCGTTCGATGAACGACAGCCGCGCCCAGCAGGCCGCGCAGACGCCCTCGCCGTCGACCGGCTCGCGGCAGGACACGCACAGCGTCGGCAGCGCAATGTCGAGCGCGAGCCGTGCGGCGCGTGACAGCACGTGGCGGCCGGCCGTCCACGCGGCACGCAACGGCGCGGCGATGGAGCGGGTGGGGGCGGCGTCGGCTTCCATGGGGAGAGGCTAGCGTTCTGTTTACGGGGGCTCAAGCCACACTCTCGCGCCCCGGACGCCGCGCAGCGCTCCCGGGGATGCGAAGCATCGACCGGTGCCGTGCGCTGCAGAGCCGGGGGCCCATCTCACCGCATCATGCGGTGGTGCCTTCTGGGTCCCGGCTCTGCGCAGCAGCGCTAAGAGCGCTGCAGCGCGTCCGGGACACGAGAGAGGAGATTGCCATGGCGGTCGTGATCGGCGTAACCAGCGGCATGGCCCAGAACCCGCAAACCCCGCCCGCTCTGTTCGATCGCGCATTGCTGCATGCGCGGCAGCGGCGCGCACATGCGCAGGGCGAGGTGACATTCCTGCTCGATCGTGTTGCAGGGGACATGACCGACCGGCTGGCCGCCGTGATGCGGGAGTTTCACGCTGCGGCCGATCTCTGGACGCCTGGTGAGGGGCTCACGGGCCCGCCATCACTTCAGCGGATCGCGCTCGACGAAGCGGGCGCGGAAAAACTGCCCTTGGCCCCGGAAAGTCTCGACCTCGTCGTCTCGGCGCTGGCGCTGCAATTCGTCAACGACCTGCCGGGGGTGCTTGCGCAGGTGCGGCGTGCGCTGAAGCCGGACGGATTGCTGCTCGCAGCGATGATCGGCGGCGACAGTTTAACGGAGCTGCGGCAGGCATTTGCCGCGGCGGAGGCCGAATGCGACGGCGGCGTGTCGCCGCGCGTGGCCCCGTTCGCCGATCTGCGCGACATCGGCGCGCTGTTGCAGCGGGCGGGCTTTGCGCTTCCGGTCACCGACGTCGACCGCGTCGTGGTGCGCTACGCCAATGCGTTTGCGCTGATGCAGGATCTCCGCCGCATGGGCGCGGCCAATGTGCTGATCGAGCGGCGACGCACGCCGACGTCCCGCGCGACGCTGCTGCGCATGGCCGAAATCTACGCCGAACGCTTTGCCGATGCCGACGGCCGCATCCGTGCGACATTCGACATCATCTGGCTCTCCGGCTGGGCCCCGCATGCGAGCCAGCAGCAGCCGCTGAAGCCGGGGTCGGCCAAGGCGAGCCTGGCGGAGGCGGTGAAGAAGGCGGGGAAGGAGTGATCCTCATGGTGAGGAGGCGCGTAAGGCGCGCTTAGCGGACGATGCTTCGCATCGCCGCGAGAACCATGCAGGCCCCGCTCTTGCCGTGTGGCCATCCTTCGAGACGCGCGTGCCGCGCTCCTCGGGATGAGGTCCGTACTCACATCAGCAAGTCGATCAGATGCGGGATCAGCGGGATGTCGGCGGGCGGCATCGGGTAGTCGCGCAGCTTGTTGGCGCGGACCCAGGCCAGGGTCTGGCCTTCGCGCGGGGTGACCAGCCCCTCCCAGCGCCGGCAGATGTAGAGCGGCATCAGCAGGTGAAAGGTCTCGTAGCCGTAGCTCGCAAAGGTCAGCGGCGCCAGGCACGGTTCGGCGACGGTGATGCCGAGCTCTTCATGCAGCTCGCGGATCAGGCTCTGCTCCGGCCGCTCGCCGGGCTCACACTTGCCGCCGGGGAATTCCCAGAGGCCCGCAAGCGTCTTGCCCTCCGGGCGCTGCGCGATCAGGACGCGCTTGTCGGCGTCGACGAGCGCGCAGGCCACCACCAATGTCAGTTTGAGATCGGCCATCGGCGTTCGGTTTAAGACCTGTAATCCCCGTTGATCGCGACATACTCCTTCGTCAGGTCGCAGGTCAGCACGCGGTCGCGACCCTTGCCGAGGCCGAGCGAGACCTTGATGGCGATTTCCGGGGCCTTCATCGCTTCCGACACCTGCGCCTCGTCATAGGACGGATCGCGCGCGCCGCTCTTGGCGACGCGGATGCCGTTGAAGGAGATCGAGAGCTTGTCGCGATCGGCCGGCTCGCCAGCCTTGCCGACCGCCATCACCACGCGGCCCCAATTGGCGTCCTCGCCGGCGATTGCGGTCTTGACCAGCGGCGAGTTCGCAATCGACATCGCGATCTTGCGCGCCGACGCCTTGGTTTTGGCGCCCTCGACGGTGATCTCGACCAGCTTGCGCGCGCCTTCGCCGTCGCGGGCGACCTGCTCGGAGAGATTGGCGAGCACCTGGTTGAAGGCTTTCACGAAGGCCTTCAGGCGGGGGTCGCTCGCGCGGCTGATCTTTGGTGCGCCGTGCTCGGCGGCGGCGCCGGTGGCGAAGGCCAGCAGCGTATCCGAGGTCGAGGTGTCGCCGTCGATCGTCACCGCGTTAAAGGTGTCCTCGACGCCGCTCTTGAGCAATGCTTGCAGGGCCGCGGGTGCGATCGGCGCGTCGGTGAAGATGAAGGACAGCATCGTCGCCATATCGGGCGCGATCATGCCGGCGCCCTTGGCCATGCCGTTGATGGTGACCTTGGCCTTGCCGAGCTTGACGGTCGCGGTCGCAACCTTCGGGAAGGTGTCGGTGGTCATGATCGCCTTGGCCGCGGCGAGATAGTCGCCGGACTCGGCAGTCTCGGCCAGCCGGCCGAGCACACCGTCGAACTTGGTCGCGTCCAGCGGCTCGCCGATCACGCCAGTCGAGGCCAGGAAGATCTCGCCCTCGCTGCATCCGACCGCCTTGGCCGCGATCTTCGCGGTCAGCGCGGTGGAGCTGCGTCCGGTCTTGCCGGTGAAGGCATTGGCGTTGCCGGAATTCACCACCAGCGCGCGCGCCTTGCCGCCCTTCAGCTTGGCGCGGCACCATTCCACCGGCGCGGAGGGGCATTTCGACCTGGTGAAGACGCCCGCGACCGCGGTGCCCTTGTCCATTACCGCCAGCAGCACGTCGGTGCGGTTCTTGTAGCGGATGCCGGCTTCGGCCGTCGCAAGGCGGACGCCCGCGATCACGGGCATGTCGGGGACAGTTTTGGGGGCGAGCGGGGAGACGGAGGAGGACATCGGGGCGCCTTGGTGAGGTCTGGATATGCAGATGGCCGGGCATTTGCCCGGCCATTGCGACGTTAGATACTATTGGCGTCCGCGAAGTGACAGCGAATTCTTACTTCTTCGCGGGGGGCGCCATCTTGCTGTCGGAGGGCTTGGCAGGGTCGGCCGGCTTGGCATCCGGTTTTGCATCCGCTGCCGGCTGGTCCGTCCGCTCGACCTTGGCTTCCGCGCGGAGCTTGGCGACGTAGTCGGCCTGGGCCTTGCGGGTGACGTACTGCTCGATCTGGGCCTTGACCTGCTCGAAGTCCGGCGCCTTGCGGTTGCGCTTTTCCTCGACCTTGATGATGTGCCAGCCGAACTGCGACTTCACGGGATCGGAGATCTTGCCCGGCTCCAGCGTGAAGGCCACGGCCGAGAACTCCGGCACCATCTGCTCCTTGGTGAAGAAGCCGAGGTCGCCGCCATCGGCGGAGCCCGGATCCTTGGACTTCTTCTTGGCGAGCTCGGCGAAATCGGCGCCCTTGTCGAGCTCGGCCTTCACCGCCTTGGCCTCGTCCTCGGTCTCGACCAGGATGTGGCGGGCGCGCACCTCCTGCTCGCCGGTGATCTGCTTGGAGGCCTCCTCGTAGACCTTCTTCATGGCGTCGGGGGTGGTGGCGGCCTTGCCCTCGTTGGCGAGCAGGCTGTCCATCAGCAGGCGGTTCCGGGCGAACGCCAGGCGCTTCTTGAACTCGTCGCCGTCGGCGACCTTCTTGTCCTCGGCAGCCTTGCTGACGATCTTCATGTCGATCAGGAAGGACAGCACGTTCTCGTCCTTGGTCGCCGGGTCCATCTGGGCGAGGCTCGCCCCGAGTTCCTCCTCGGCCATGGCAACGTCGCTCTTCTTGATTTCCGCGCCATTGACCTTCGCCAGCACCGGATCGTCGGCAGCCCGGCCGGGACCCGCGATCAGCGCCAACGCAAGGCAGCCCACGAGGGCGGTGGCGAGGCCGAAGCGCAGGCCGGTTTTGGTTACCGGGAACGAGGTGGTCATGGAAAATCCTTTTGTTGAAGCAGGGGGCTGCTCTAGCGGGGCGGACACTCGCCCAATTCAGGGGGGCTTGGCAACGCGAAAAGTCTGTCAAAATGATGAATTAGCCGCAATGCGCCCGCCGTTGACAAGGCCCTGACCGGGCCATATCTCTGCCCGGTCGCGACCATGGCGATGGCGTTTATTTTGCTGCGTTTTTGGCCGTTGAACCCAGACTTGCCCAATTCCCACCCATATGGCGGATGCCCCCCCGCAGTCCGGGCTCTGCCGCCATCAGGCGTCACGGTGAGTTGATAGGCAGGGGGGTGACAACTTCTTGGCTGCAACGCGGTTGAATCGCGAACACAGGAACTAGGCATGATCGGCGCGCTCGCCCGCAAGTTTTTCGGCTCCGCCAACGACCGGCGGGTGAAGGGATACCAGTCCCGCGTCAACGCGATCAACGCGCTGGAGCCGGAGGTTTCGAAACTCTCCGACGAGGCACTGAAGGCCCGCACCGTCGAGTTCAAGAAACAGCTCGCCGAGGGCAAAACGCTCGACGATCTGCTGGTGCCGGCCTTCGCCACCGTGCGCGAAGCCGCCAAGCGCACGCTCGGCCAGCGGCATTTCGACGTGCAGCTGATCGGCGGCATCGTGCTGCACGAGGGCGACATCGCCGAGATGAAGACCGGCGAAGGCAAGACGCTGGTCGCAACGCTCGCGGTGTACCTCAACGCGCTCGCGGGCAAGGGCATCCACGTCGTCACCGTCAACGACTACCTCGCCCGCCGCGACTCCGGCTGGATGGGCCAGATCTACAGCTTCCTCGGCTTGACCACCGGCGTCATCGTCCACGGCCTCGACGATTCCGAACGCAAGGCTGCCTATGCCTGCGACATCACGTACGGCACCAACAACGAATACGGCTTCGACTATCTGCGCGACAACATGAAGTACCGGCTCGAGGACATGGTCCAGCGCCCGCACTTCTACGCCATCGTCGACGAAGTCGACTCCATCCTGATCGACGAAGCGCGCACGCCGCTGATCATCTCCGGCCCGCTCGACGACCGTTCGGACTTCTACAACACCATCGACGGCTTCCTGCCCAAGCTCGACAAGACCGATTACGAGGTCGACGAGAAGCAGCGCACGGTGACGCTGACCGAAGGCGGCATGGAGAAGATCGAGACGTTGCTGCGCGACGCCGGCCAGCTCAAGGGCGAGTCGCTCTACGACGTCGAGAACGTTTCCGTCGTGCACCACATCAACCAGGCGCTGCGCGCCCACACGCTGTTCACGCGCGACAAGGACTACATCGTCCGCGACGACGAGGTCGTCATCATCGACGAGTTCACGGGACGCATGATGGCCGGCCGACGTTATTCGGAAGGCCTGCACCAGGCGCTTGAAGCCAAAGAGCATGTCCAGGTTCAGCCGGAAAACCAGACGCTGGCCTCGATCACCTTCCAGAACTATTTTCGGATGTACGAAAAGCTCGCCGGCATGACCGGCACGGCGTTGACCGAAGCCGACGAACTCTTCGACATCTACAAGCTCGAAGTCGTGGAGATCCCGACCAACGTGCCGGTCGGCCGCCTCGACGAGGACGACGAGGTCTATCGTACCCAGAACGAGAAATACGCCGCGATCCTGGCCGAGATCGAGCGCGCCAATGCGCGGCTGCAGCCGGTGCTGGTCGGCACCGCCTCGATCGAAAAATCGGAAGTGATCGCCGAATACCTCAAGAAGCACGGCTACCGGCAGATCGATTTCGGCAACGAGAATTCGATGCAGAAGCTGTACGCCGCGGCCCGCGCCGGCAAGCCGGCAAAACTGTTTGCGGTGCTGAACGCGCGCTTCCACGAGCAGGAAGCCTATATCGTCGCGGAAGCCGGCGTGCCCGGCGCGATCACGATCGCCACCAACATGGCCGGCCGCGGTACCGACATCAAGCTCGGCGGCTCGCTCGAGATGCGGATCCAGCAGGAGACTGCCGGCATCGAGGACGAGGCGGAGAAGGCGAAGAAGATCGAGCAGATCAAGGCCGACATCGAGCACTTCCGCGAGATCGTGCTGAAGGCCGAGGAAGAGGTCGAGATCGAGCCGGCGAAGGGTTCGAAGCCCGGCAAGACCGTGAAGAAGCCTGGCGGCCTCTACATCATGGGATCCGAGCGTCACGAATCCCGCCGCATCGACAACCAGCTGCGCGGCCGTTCCGGCCGTCAGGGCGACCCCGGCCGCTCGAAGTTCTTCCTGTCGCTGGAAGACGATCTGATGCGCATCTTCGGCTCGGATCGCCTCGACAGCATGCTGCAGCGTCTCGGCCTCAAGGAAGGCGAGGCGATCATCCATCCCTGGATCAACAAGGCGCTCGAGAAGGCGCAGCAGAAGGTCGAGGCGCGCAACTTCGACATCCGCAAGAACCTGCTCAAGTTCGACAACGTCCAGAACGACCAGCGCAAGGTGATCTTCGACCAGCGCGTCGACCTGATGAAGGACGACAGCGTCGCCGAGACCGTCACCGACATGCGCCACGCCTTCATCGACGACCTCGTCGCCAAGCACGTGCCCGAGCATGCCTATGCCGAGCAGTGGGATGTCGCCGGCCTGAAGGAAGAGCTGAAGCGCGTGCTCGATCTCGACCTGCCGGTCGACGACTGGGCCAAGGAAGAGGGCATCGCCGACGAGGAGCTGCTCTCGCGCATCGAGACCAAAGCCGACGAGCACATGGCGGCCAAGGTCGGGCAATGGGGTCCCGACGTGATGCGCTACGTCGAGAAGACCATTCTGCTCCAGACGCTCGACCATCTCTGGCGCGAGCATCTGATCATGCTCGACCATCTGCGCCAGGTCATCGGCCTGCGTGGTTACGGCCAGCGCGATCCGTTGCAGGAGTACAAGACCGAGGCCTTCAATCTCTTCCAGGAGATGAGCGCGCATCTGCGCGAGGCCGTCACGGCACAGCTGATGCGCGTCGAGATCGTCCCGCCGGAGCAGGAAGCTCCTGTCCTGCCGCCGATGGAAGCGCATAAGTTCGACCCCAACACCGGCGAGGACGAAATGGCGCTCGCCAGCGTCACGCTCGGAGCGCAGGCTTCCGACGCCGCGTTGCGCGATCCGAAGAACCCCGCAAGCTGGGGCAAGGTCGGCCGCAACGAGGATTGCCCGTGCGGCTCAGGCAAGAAGTACAAGCACTGCCACGGGCGGTACGCGTAGCCGTTAGCTTCGCTGTCGTGCGTGTGTGAGACGCTATACTCGCGCCTCATTCTCCACTGTCGTCGCCCGGCTCGACCGGGCGACCCAGTACGCCGCGGCCTCTCGGTTGAATCACTAGCGTCTCTGGAATACTGGATCGCCCGCTTTCGCGGGCGATGACGGCTTGTGTGGCGATTTGCGCCACGCCCTCACGAGATGAAGTGTTGCGAGAGCGCGCCAAGCCAACGCTCAATTCGAGCTGTCGATCAAGCTCTCCAGCAGCCGCTTCAATTCGCTCGTCGACTTGTCGCCATAGCTCTCCAGGATGTGCTCCTCCTGGTCGACCGCGAGCGAGTTGAGCTTCTTGCACAGCACCTTGCCGCGGTCGGAGATGAACATCAGCACCTTGCGGCGGTCGTTCGGGTCCTGCACGCGATAGACCAGCGTGTCGGAGACCATGCGGTCGATCATCTTGGTCAGCGTCGGATGATTGAGCAGCACCGCGTCCGCGAGTTCGCCCATCGAGTGGCCATCGCCGTCCGACAACACCTTAAGGATGCGCCACTGCTCGACGGGAACGCCTTCCTTGCTCAGGCGCAGTTCCAGCTGCCGGTTGATCTCCCGGTTGGCTTGCGCGAGCAGGTAGGCGAGGTGTTCGGTGATCGGGGAGTTCGGTTTTGCCACGGCTAAGACTTCGTCTTGACCCAAATGAGTGAATGTCTTGCAATCAATGCTGCTTCTATATGCACTTCAATTGTTGAATATTCAATATTTTCAAAATAGGATGTTTGCCTAACAAAAGGGCGGATGCCGCGGCCGCCTGCTCATTGTGCTTTCAGGTCTGGTGCCAGACAGGAGTTGGCGTGCACGCGACGGTAAACTTCCCGGCTCACGGCAGTCCGGCGATGCCGCCGTCCTTGCTGCTGAGGAATCTGTCGTCGTCGGGAGCCGATAGCTCGCTGTCGCCGGGCGATCATGCTTTCCTCAGGCGGCGTGGCGCGAACAAGCTGCGCATCGGCGGCTTCATCTGCTGCACGGGATCGCCGGGTGTGTGGGGCCCCTGCGCGACCAACAGCGCGCAACTCGCCGTTGCCGAGATCAACAAGCGCGGCGGCATCCTCGGCCGCGAGATCGAGCTGTCGATCTACGACGCCGGCGGGCCGCTCGATGAGGTGCTGAACCGCGCCGAGCAGGCGATCGCATTCGACGAGGTCGATCTCATCGTCGGGCTGCACACCAGCGCGGTCCGCGTCGGCTTGCGCGACGTCACCACGCGTCACCGTATCCCCTACATCTATACGCCGGTCTACGAAGGCGGCGAGCGCACGCCCGGCGTGATGGCGATCGGCGAGACGCCGCGCTGGCAGAGCCGGCCGTCGATCCACTGGCTTGCCGACGTCAAGCAGGCGTCGCGCTGGTATCTGATCGGCAGCGATTACGTCTGGCCCTGGCAATCGCACCGCGCCGTGAAGAACTACATCAGGGAAACCGGCGGCCACGTCGTCGGCGAGGAGTTCGTCCCCCTCGGCGAGGATAATCACGAGCCGCATCTGGCGCGCATCCGTGCCGCGCGCCCCGATGTCGTGCTGATCTCGCTGATCGGCACCGACAGCGTCACCTTCAATCGTGCTTTCGGCGAATGCGGCCTCGGCGCCACGACGCTGCGGCTGGCGGGGGCCATGGACGAGACCGTGCTGCTCGGCATCGGCGCCGACAACAGCGAGAACATGTTCTGCGCATCCGGCTATTTCTCCGGTATCGGCTCGCGGGCCAATGACGACTTCCAGATCCGCTATCGCGCGATGTTCGGGCCGAACGCCCCGCCGATCGGCTCGCTCGGCCAGTCCAGCTATGAAGGCCTGCGTTTCCTCGAAGCCGTGGCGAAAAAGGCAGGTTCGCTGTCGATGGCGCCCATGCTCGCGGCGGGCCGCAACGTCGTTTACGGCGGCGCGCGCGGCCCGGTCGTCGTTCGCAACGGCCACGCCCGCATGCAGATGTATCTCGCGGAGGCCGACGGCCTCGACTTCAAGCTGATCAAGTCGGTCTGAGCCTGCTGCGGCAATCCGGACAGCCCCATCTCAAAATAATACTTGAAAAGGAAAATATTTCCGCTTTGAATGTTTCAGCAGGGCCGCTGCGCGCGTCGCGCCAATCGCGGCCGCGCGCAGGGACCGTACCAAGAAACTTCAGGAGAGCGCCGTGACAGTTGTCCTTCCCACGCCTGCCCAACTTCTTGACGTCGCCAAGCAGTGCGGCCTTTCGCTGACCGATGCCGATGTCGCCTCGTTCCGCGGCCTGATGCAGGGCTCGATCGAGGCCTATAATCTCGTCGGCGCGATGCCGGACGAAGTGCCGGAGGTCAAATATCCGCGCACGCCGGGCTACCGGCCCTCGCCCGAGGAGAACCCGCGCAACGCCTGGTACCGCAAGTCGATCGTGAAGGGTGCGGCGAGCGGCAAGCTCAAGGGCAAGACCGTCGCGCTGAAGGACAACATCATGCTCGCCGGCGTGCCCATGATGAACGGCTCGGCGACGCTGGAGGGCTATGTCCCCGATTTCGACGCCACCATCGTCACGCGCATGCTCGATGCCGGCGCCGAGATCGCCGGCAAGGTGCATTGCGAATCCTTCTGCATGTCCGGCGGCAGCCACACCGGCGCGGTCGGTGCCGTGCATAATCCGCACAAGATGGGCTATTCGGCCGGCGGCTCGTCCTCTGGTTCCGGCGTCGTCGTCGCGCTCGGCGAGGTCGACATGGCGATCGGCGGCGACCAGGGCGGCTCGATCCGCATGCCATCCTCGTTCTGCGGCACCTACGGCATGAAGCCGACCTGGGGACTCGTCCCCTACACCGGCATCATGCCGATCGAGGTCTTCGTCGACCACACCGGTCCGATGACCGCGACCGTCGCCGACAATGCGCTGCTGCTCGAAGTGCTCGCCGGCGACGACGGCTACGATCCCCGCATCAAGGCGCCGAAGGTCGAGGAGTACACCAAGGCGCTCGGCCAGGGCGTCAAGGGCATGAAGATCGGCATCCTCAAGGAAGGCTTCGAGCAGGCGAACGCGGAGGCCGCCGTCAACGAAAGCGTCCGCGAGGCCGCCAAGCGCTTCAAGGACCTCGGCGCCACGGTCGAGACCGTCTCGATCCCGATGCATCTTGTCGGTCCCGCGATCTGGACGCCGATCGGCACGGAGGGCATGACCCAGACCATGATGTATGGCGATGGCTATGGCCTCAGCCGCTCCGATCTCTACTCGACCTCGCTGATGGACTTCCATCGCGGCTGGCGACGGCAGGCGGATTCGCTGTCGGAGACGACAAAACTGTTCCTGATGCTCGGGACCTACATCAACAATAGCTTCGGTCCCCGCTATTACGGCAAGGCACTCAACATCTCGCGTCGCCTGACCGCGGCCTATGACAAGGCGTTCGGCGAATACGACCTGCTGCTGCTGCCGACCACGCCGATGAAGGCGACGAAGCTGCCGGAGCCCACCGCGAGCCGCGAAGACTACGTCGCCCGGGCGCTCGAGATGATCTCCAACACAGCGCCGTTCGACATCACCCATCATCCCGCGATGTCGCTGCCCTGCGGCATGGTCGACGGCCTGCCCGTCGGCCTGATGCTGGTCGGCCGCATGTTCGAGGAATCCACCATCTATCGCGCCGCGCATGCCTTCGAGCAGATCGGCGACTGGAAGAAGATGTGAGAGGGGAATTGATGCAGACGGACGGAAGACCGGAGCGTTTTCAAGCGAAGTGGATACCGGTTCGCGTCGAGAAAACGCGTAAAAATAAGAATCCAGCGCATGGCTAACGCGTTCGTCGCGGCGTTCGAGATCCTGAGCTTCGGCGCGATCATCGTCCTGATCGTGCTGGGGCTCGGAATCATCGCCAGCATGATGGGCATCTTCAACTTCGCCCAAGGAGAGTTCGTCCTGCTCGGGGCCTACATCACCTATCTCGCCTACGCCAAGGGCCTGCCGATCTGGGCCGGCATGGTCGCGGCGCCCTTTGTGGTCGGTGCGCTCGGCTTCGTGCTGGAGGCGCTGATCATCCGCCGCTTCTACGCCGCGCCGATCGTGGCGATGCTCGGCACCTATGCGCTCGGCCTGATCATCCGCGAATCGGTGCGCGGCCTGATCGGCGGCTTCTATCTCACCGTGCCCGAGCCGATCGGCGGCTCGATCGATATCGGCGCCATGCACATCTCGGCCTGGCGCTTCACCATCATCGTCATCACGCTCCTGGTGATGGCGGGCTGCTACCTCCTGCTGTCGCGCACGAGTTTTGGCCTGCGCATGCGCGCCACCCTGGAGAATCCATCGCTGGCGCGGGCCTCAGGCATTTCCACGCCCCTGATGTACGGCGCCACATTTGCGTTCGGCTCAGCGCTCGCCGGCCTTGCCGGTGCGCTGATCGTGCCGGTGTTCAGCCTGTACGCCGATCTCGGCCTGCGCTTCCTGATCCAGGGTTTTGTCGCGGTGATGGTCGGCGGCGTCGGCTCCTTCATCGGACCGGTGGCGGGCGCCGGCGTCATCGGCACCCTCAGCGCCGCGCTGCCATGGGTGATGGCGCCCGTCGTTGCCGACGTCCTCGTCTTCGTGCTCGCCATTGTCTTCATCAAATTTCGGCCACAGGGCCTCATCGCTGGAAAAGGGGTTTAGTCATGTTCGATCGTACTCAGCTTTCGCGTCGCCGCTTCCTCTCCAATCTTGCATTTACCACCGGCGCGGTCGCGACCGGCGTCGGAAGCTGGGTGATCCCGGCGCCGTGGGCGAACGCGGCGGAAGGCCCGATCAAGGTCGGTATCGCGACCGATCTCACCGGCCCGATCGCCTATGCCGGCAATGCCGACGCCAATGTCGCCAAGATGGTGATCAAGGAGATCAATACGGCCGGTGGCCTGCTCGGCCGTCCGCTCGAGCTCTATATCGAGGACACTGCGTCGAACGAATCCGTCGCCGTCGGCAACGTCCGAAAACTGATCCAGCGCGACAAGGTCGATATGGTGCTGGGCGGCATCACCTCGTCGATGCGCAACGCGATCAAGGACCCGATCGTGGCGCGCGGCAAGACGCTCTACATCTATCCGCAGCTCTACGAAGGCAAGGAGTGCACACCCTATCTGTTCTGCACCGGGCCGACGCCGGCGCAGCAGTGTGACGAGTTCATTCCCTGGCTGATCAAGAACGGTGGCAAGAAGTTCGCGCTGCCGAGCGCCAACTATGTCTGGCCGCACACGCTCAACGTCTACGCCCGCAAGGTCATTGAGGCGAACGGCGGCGAAGTCGTGTTCGAGGAATATTACCCGCTCGACCAGATCGACTTCTCATCGACCGTCAACCGGATCGTCTCCAACAAGGTCGACGTCGTCTTCAACACCGTCATTCCGCCGGGCGTCGGCCCGTTCTTCAAGCAGCTCTATGAAGCGGGCTTCCTCAAGAATGGCGGGCGCCTGGCCTGCGTCTACTATGACGAGAACACGCTCAACATCAATCAGGCCGCCGAGATCGAGGGGCTCGCAAGCTGTCTCGACTATTTCAAGGTGCTGACCAAGGAGAACCCGTTCGACGCAAAAATCCAGGCGGCGTATGAGAAGGACTTTCCGGGCAACTTCCTGTTCGCGGCCGGTAGTGCCGCGACCGGCACCTATCGCGGCCTCAAGCTTTGGGAAGCGGCCGTGAAGGAAGCCGGCAAGGTCGATCGCGACTCGGTTGCCGCCGCGCTCGATCACGCCAAGATCGCGGAAGGCCCGGGCGGGCCGGCCGAGATGGTGCCGGGCAAGCGGCACTGCAAGATGAAGATGTACACCGCCGTCGCCAAGGGCGGGAACTACGAGATCGTCGGACGCAGCGACGGGCTCGTCGATCCCAAGGAATGCTGAGGCGGAATGCCTAAGTCGATGACTGTGGTAAGAGAAGCCATCGCCGGCGACGAAGCGGACGGTGCGATGGCTGAACGCGTGGCCGCGGGACAGGCCAAGGAACAGGTCAAGGCAGGACGAAAAGTCCTGCCTCTCGTGGAGGGCGTCGTGCTCGTCGCGGCGCTGCTCGCGCCGCTGGTGCTGCAGGACTATCTCACCGTGTTCGCGACCCGGGTGATCATCCTCGCGCTGTTCGCGTTGTCGTTCGATCTGGTCTGGGGCTATGCCGGCATCATGAGCTTCGGCCAGGCCCTGTTCTTCGGTTCGGCCGGCTATGGCGTCGCGCTGCTCGCGCGCGACTTGGACATCACCAACATCTTCCTGGTGCTCCCCGCCGGCACGATCATCGGCCTCACCTTCGCGCTGCTGCTCGGCGGCTTCCTGCTGCTTGGACGGCATCCCTCCAGCGTCATCTTCGTGTCGCTGGGCACGCTGACCGGCTCCTACGCAGCCGATCGCCTCGCGCGCGGCTGGTACTATCTCGGCGGCCAGAACGGCATCCCCTCGATCGCGCCGATGTCGCTCGGCGGCTACGAATTTACTGAAGGCCCGGCGTTCTACTATCTCGTGCTCGGCATCCTCGTCGTGGTCTATCTGCTCTGCCGATTCCTGGTGCGCTCGCAATTCGGGCTGGCGCTCGCAGGCCTGCGCGAGAACGAGCAGCGCATCGCCTTCTTCGGCTACAAGGTACAGCACCTGAAGGCGATCATCTTCGCGATCGGCGGCGCCATCGCAGGTCTTGCCGGCAGCCTTTATGCCTTCCATGAAGGTTTCGTCTGGCCCAACATGGTCGGCGTGGTCGTCTCGACGCAGGTCGTGCTCTATGTGCTGTTCGGCGGCTCCGGCACGTTGATCGGCGCCGTCATCGGCACCGTGATCGTCGAGGGCGTTAGCTTCTGGCTCTCTGACAATTATCGCGAGATCTGGCCGATCATCCTCGGTCTGCTGCTGCTGCTCGTGATCCTGTTCCGGCCGCTTGGCCTGATCAGTTTTGTGCTCGGCGAGCGCGAACGGGTCGGCAGCTTTGGTGCCAAGCCCAAAGAGACCGAGAAGCAGACTGAGAAGGAGAAGCGCAATGCCGCTCCTTGAAGCTGCCGGCATCAAGAAGATTTTTGGCAAGCTCACTGCGCTCGACGGCGCCGCGCTCACCGTCGGCGAGAACGAGTTTCACGGCCTGATCGGACCGAACGGCTCCGGCAAGAGCACGCTGATGAAGTGCATTGCGGGGGCCGAAGTGCCGACGCAAGGCAAAGTCTCCTTCGTCAACGCCGACATCACCGCGTTCACGCCGACCGAACGGGCTCGGGCCGGCATGAGCCTGAAGTTCCAGATCACCAGCGTGCTGCCGACGCTGACGCTCTACGACAACATCCTGCTCGCGCTGCAGGCGCAGTCCTCGCTGTTCGATCTCGTCTTCTCGCGCACGCGGGGCGCGCTGCACGACCAGGTCATGACCATGCTGACGCAGTTCCGCCTCGCCGATCGTGCCTTCGACGCGGCGGCGGCGCTGTCGCACGGCCAGCAGCAATGGCTGGAGATCGCGATGGCGCTCGCGGGCAAGCCGAAGCTGCTGCTGCTGGACGAGCCGACCGGCGGCATGAGCCTGGAGGAGCGCCGCGTCACCGGTGAACTGCTTCAGCCGATCAAGAAACATTGCTCGCTCGTCATCGTCGAGCACGACCTCGATTTCATCCGTGACATCTGCGATCGGTTGACAGTGCTCGACCAGGGCAAGGTGCTGGCATCGGGCACCGTGTCCGAGATCCAGGCCAATAAATCCGTCCAGGAGATCTATCTGCGCCGTGCCTGAATTTTTGGACATCAAGCATCTCGACGCGGGCTATGGCCGCAGCCAGGTCCTGTTCGACGTCACCCTCGGCATTCCCTGGCGCGGCGGCGTCGCCGTGCTCGGCCGTAACGGCGCCGGCAAGACCACGCTGATGAAGACCATCGTCGGCGAGCTGCCGGCATGGAAGGGCGAGGTCGCGTTCGATGGCCGCGACATCAGCCGCCGCGCGACCCAGGAGCGCGTGCGCGCCGGCATCGGCTACGTCCCGCAGGAGCATTCGGTGTTCGCGCGCCTGTCGGTGCGCGACAATCTCGCGGTCGGCTCGCTCGCCAGCAAGAAGGCCGACGCGGTCGACCATGTGCTGACCATCTTCCCGAAACTCGGTCAGCGTCTCGACCAGCCCGCCGGCACCCTCTCCGGCGGCGAGCGCAAGATGCTCGCCATCGGCCGCGCGATGCTGGGCGATCCGAAGCTGTTGTTGCTGGACGAGCCGACCGAAGGCGTCTGGATCGGCGTGATCGAGGAGATCACCGAGCGCCTGATCGAGCTCGCGAAGACCATCGCCGTCATCATCGTCGAGCAGCACCTCGACCTCGCGCTGCGCGTCGCCGATTACGCCTATGTGCTGGACCGCGGCAGGGTCGCGCTGCAAGGGCAGGCGAATGATGTGCGCGGAAATCCGGAACTGATGCGGTATCTGGCACCGTAGGTCGCGCTGCCCGTCTTTGAGTGAGGCGCAGCGCTCTCACCGTACCTCATCAAGGGGAATGACGGCGTCAGGCTGAGATGGATCGGAGAGATTAAGCGAGCGCCGGCCTTACTTCACCGCCCCAAAGCGGCTGTCGAACGAGTTCGACGACACCACCGGCGCGGCGCCCATGATCTGCGTCGCTTCACTCGCGCCATCCGACACCGACGGCTTCAGCGCGGGGCGCGTCGCGGCGAGGCGCGTGTCCGGCTTCACCGGTTCGGCCGGCTTGGCGGCGGTGGCCACAGTCGGCTTCGGCGCGTCCTTGGACGTGTCGCGGCCGGGCACGAACCTCGTCACTGCGGCCTTCAGCCTCGACGTCGCGGTGGGCGGCGTCGCGGGCGCAGCGGTCGGGGCCACGGACGCGGTCGCCTGCGGGGGCGGCGTGGTCGCCGTCGTGTCGGCGGTGCCGAGGCCCATCTTGCGGCCGAGGTTGGAGAAGAAGCCGCCTGACGATTTCTCTTGGGATTTCTCGCTGGCCGGCGCGGCTGCTGCGACGCGGGTGGTGGCGGCGGGCGCGCTGACGGCGACGACCGGCTCCTGGTTCACGGGAGCGGCGGCGACCGCATCGAGATTGGGCTTGGGCGGATTGACGTGTCCGGGGATCGTGCCCGGCGCCTTCGCCATCGCCAGCATCTCCAGGGTCGATCCTTCGGCGTTCTCCGAGAGTCCGGTCGATCCCTCCGGAATCTTCGAGGCAAAAATCTTGTTCATGCCGCCGTCGATGCCGGTGTTCATGCGCGCGATCGGCGTGCCCTTGGCGACGAGCTTGTTGTACTCGACCTGGTCGCGCGCATCCTTGTCGCGCACCGCGCTGGCGATGTTCTCGGGGATCACATAGGCCGGGCACTTCGCGGACGCGTCGAACACCGGATCGCGCTTCGCGTCAGGCGTCTTCGTTGCGTCGAACACGTATTTGCGCTCGCAGAAATCGACCTTCGGCTCCTGCCGCGTCACCTCGAAATGATCATAGCCTTCCTTGATCATCTTCCAGAACGGCATGTTCGGGTTGTTCCGGTGCTTGGCCATGTTCACCGGCGTCATCTTGAACGGATAGGCCTGCAGCTGGAACGCCTTCTGGCCACCGAAGAACGACTCGCGGCCAAGTGAATAGATCTCCGCGATCTGCTCGTCGGTCATCGCGTAGCAGCCGCGCGACGAACAATCGCCATGCACCATCAGCTGCGAGCCGGTGCGCCCCAGAGCCTTGTCGAACGCGTTCGGATAGCCCGTGTTGAACGAGAGATAGTAGGCAGACTGCGGATTCATCTGGCCCGGATTGATCGAGTAGAATCCCTCCGGCGCCTGGCGGTCGCCTTCGCGCACCTTCGGGCCGAGATCGCCCGACCAGCGGCAGATCGGATAGGTCTTGAGCAGCGCGAATTGGCCGTTGCGGGCCTGCTTCCAGACCTCGAGCTCGGCCTCCTGCTTGAACAGGCGGACCAGGATCGGCGATTGCAGGTCCATGTCCTTCTCGACCATCGCGGCGAGAAGCTTTGGCGGCACCGGCTGGTTGGCCTTGGCGTTGGTCGCGAGCGAAACCTGGTCGGTGTCGCAGCCGGCCAGCAGAACACTGGCCGTCAGCAGCGCAACCGAAGCCAAAAGCGCGCGAGCAAGCGAACGAGAAATCAAGATGGACCCCACACCGTGCCGGGCAGAGAGCGCGAACCCCAATCTCGAAGCATGATCCGACCGGAGATCCGGACCCGTCGTGACGGGTGTTTTCGAACCACGCTCCAGCGCTTGTGCCCTGAAGCCATTGATTAAAATTCTAACCTCTGGGTCATGTCGTCGCAACCCGAGCGGGGATCACGAGCCCGTTGGCCCAGTGGCATGGTCAACGAAGACTAAATAGACGCGACTTTGGGCCGTACTTGGGCTTACCGGCCCAATCCGCACAGAGATCGCTGATTTGGGCAAAAAAAGGGTTAACGGGGAGTTACCGGGGCGGTCGGGGCCGCCCGAAAGGTCTCGTAGGGTGGGCAAAGGCGCAAAGCGCCGTGCCCACCATCTCGTTCCCCGTACTGTGTGGAATGGTGGGCACGCTTCGCTTTGCCCACCCTACGGCACCCAAAACGCCCGAATCAGCTCAGTTTCCGGCCGATATCGAGGAATTTCTGCCGCCGCTGCTTGCGGATGGTGTCGCCGTCCAGGCCGCGGAGCTCGTCAAAGGCCTTGGCGATGGCATCGCCCGTGGTGGCGATCATGGCGGTGGGGTCGCGGTGGGCGCCGCCGACCGGCTCCTTCAGGATGCTGTCGATCACCCCGAAGCGCAGCATGTCCTGCGCGGTGATCTTCATGTTGTTGGCGGCTTCCTGCGCCTTGGAGCCGTCGCGCCACAGGATCGAGGAGGCGGCCTCGGGCGAGATCACACTGTAGATCGCGTGCTCCAGCATCAGGACCTTGTTGGCGGTGGTGATGGCGATGGCGCCGCCGGACATGCCTTCGCCGGTGATGATGGCGACGTTGGGCACGGTCAGCGCCATGCAGGCATCGGTCGAGCGCGCGATCGCTTCGGCCTGGCCGCGCTCTTCGGCGCCGATGCCGGGATAGGCGCCGGCGGAATCGGCGAGCGACAGCACGGGCAGGCCGAACCGCTCGGCCATCTCCATCAGCCGCACGCATTTGCGATAGCCCTCGGGCCGCGCCATGCCGAAATTGTGCCGGATGCGACTCTCGGTGGAATCGCCCTTTTCCTGGCCCATCACGCAGATGGCCTCACCGCGGAAGCGGCCGAAGCCGGCAACCAGCGCCTCGTCCTCGCCGAACTTGCGGTCGCCCGCGAGCGGCGTGAATTCGGTGATCAGGCCCTTGATGAAATCGTTGAAATGCGGCCGCTGCGGATGCCGCGCGACCAGCGTCTTCTGCCACGGCGTCAGGTTCAGATAGAGGTCGGCCAGCGCCTGCGCCGCCTTGTCCTCGATCTTCCCGATTTCCTCGGAGATATCGGTGCCCGAGGCCGCAAGCGTCCGCAGCTCGTCAACCTTGGAGTCGAGCTCGGCGACCGGCTTTTCGAAGTCGAGATAGCTGCGCATGTGATCTGGCATCAACTCAATATAGCGAGGACGGGGCGGGGCGTCGAAGCAGGTTTGGATCGGCGGAAAGAAATGTAGCTTCTTCAATGAGTTGGCTTGTGCGCTCTAAAGCAGCCCGCCAAATCATGCGTGAGGCCACGGCTCTTTCTGCGGAGATGTGGCCGAAGTCAAGGCGGTTTCATGGGTTGCCCCGGCTGGGCTCTCGTGTCCCGGACGCGCTGCAGCGCTTCTATAGCGCTGCTGCGCAGAGCCGGGGCAAGAGACCTGTCTATTTCTCCGCCAGCGGATGCAGGTCGCGCACCAGGCTCTTCAGGCGCTCCTCGACCACATGGGTATAGATCTGGGTCGTGGAGATGTCGGTGTGGCCGAGCAGGGTCTGCACGATGCGCAGATCCGCGCCGTTGTGCAGGAGGTGGCTGGCAAAGGCGTGGCGCAGCACGTGCGGGGAGACCAGCCGGGCCTGCAGCCCCGAGGCGACCGCGAGCTCTTTCAGGTCGCGGGCGAAATGCTGCCGCGTCAGATGCCCGCTCTCGCCGAACGATGGGAATAGCCATTTCGAGGCGGCCACGCTGTTCTTCTTGTCGGCTTTTGCCGCTTCCGTCGCCGCGAGATAATCGGCCATCGCCTGCCGCGAGGCCTCGTTGAGCGGCACCAGGCGTTCCTTGTTGCCTTTGCCGCGCACCACGATCATGCGGGCGTCGCGTTTTGCCGCGGAGCGCGGCAGCGCCACCAGCTCGGAGACGCGCAGGCCGGTGGCGTAGAGCACCTCGAGCAGGCAATAGAGCCGCAACGCGCGCAGCCGTTTCGAGGGCGAAGCGTCCTCCGCCTCGCTCAATTCCTTGGCGCGGCTGAGCATGCGGTCGACATCCGCGATCGACAGCACCTTCGGCAGGCCGCGGCCGCGCTTGGGGCCGGACAGGATCGCCGCGGGATCCTCGGTGCGGATGCGCTCGTTCAGGAGAAAGCGGTAGAGATGCCGCATCGCCGACAGCCGCCGCGCGACGCTGGTGGACTTGAAGCCGCGGCTGTCGAGATCGCCGAGGTAATCGCGCAGGATCTGCGTCTCGGCGTCGGCAAAGCTGTGCCCGACGCGGCCCAAAAATTCCGAGAAATCGGTGAGGTCGCGGCGGTAGGCGTCGAGCGTATTGGGGCCGGCGCCCTGTTCCGCCGCGAGCATGTCGAGGAACAGGCCGGTGAGCTTGCTGTCTGAGGGCTGTACGCGCATGCCCTGGAGGCTAGCTCCTATTTCTTGAGAAACTTATCCGGCGGGATCGTCACCGTCATTTCCCGCGACTTCGGGCTCACGAAGTTCGCCAGCGCGAAGACCACGCCATAGACGATGCCGGCGAGCACGGCGACGACCGTCAGGAAGCGGAACAGGCTGGGCATCGGGCAAGGTCTCGGGAAGGTCTCAGGCGTCCAAATTAACCAATGAAATCATCCAACATGTTCGCCGTTTCGTGGCAAGAGTCCTCTGGCGAGGGCCCCGAGGGGGTCGTATAGGTGGCCAAAGCATGCCGCCTCCGGCGGCAGATCGAGCGAGACCCATGCCCGACGCCGCGTTGCCGATACAAGCTGCCCCTGAGGCCGACATCCTGTCGGCGCTCGGGACGCGCTCGATCGTGCTCGTCGGCATGATGGGGGTGGGCAAATCCACCATCGGCCGCCGCATGGCGGCCCGGCTCAAGTTGCCGTTCGTTGACGCCGACACCGAGATCGAGGTCGCTCATGCCGGCATGACCATACCGGAGATTTTCGAGCGCCATGGCGAGCCGTATTTCCGGGATGGCGAGGCGCGGGTGATCGCGCGCCTGCTCGACGGCGAGCCGATCGTGCTGGCGACGGGCGGCGGTGCCTTCATGCGCGAGGAGACGCGCAACCGCATTGCGGCCAAGGCGGTCTCGATCTGGCTCAAGGCCGACCCTGACGTCATCATGCGCCGGGTGCGCCGCCGCGCCGACCGCCCGCTGCTCCAGACCGCCGATCCCGAAGGAACCGTGACGCGCCTGCTCACCGAGCGCGAGCCGATCTATCGCCATGCCGACCTCACCATCGCCTCGCGCGACGTGCCGCACGACAAGATCGTCGAGGAATGCATCGAGACGCTGCGCGCCCATCTCCGCGGCGAACAGGCCGCCCAATCACCTGCCGACGTTGCGAGTGCCGTACGATGACTGCGCCGTTGAAACATTCAGATCCTGTCAACGTCGACGTCGCGCTCGGCGATCGCGCCTATGACATCGTCATCGGCCGCGGCGTGCTGGCTTCGCTCGGCGAACAGGTCGCGCGCTTGCGGCCCGGCGTGCGTACGGCGATCGTCACCGATCGCACCGTCGCAAAACACTGGCTCGAGCCGACCGAAGCGTCGCTCGCTTCTGTCGGCATTCCGACCTCGCGCATCGTGGTCGAGGAAGGCGAGATCTCGAAAACCTATGCCGGCCTCGAAAAGGTCAGCGAGGCCCTGATCGCCGCGAAGGTCGAGCGCAACGATCTCGTCATCGCGCTCGGCGGCGGCGTGGTCGGCGATCTCGCCGGCTTTGCGGCCGCGATCCTGCGCCGCGGCGTCGATTTCGTGCAGGTGCCGACCTCGCTGCTGGCGCAGGTCGATTCCTCCGTCGGCGGCAAGACCGGCATCAATTCGCCGCAGGGCAAGAATCTGCTCGGCGCCTTCCACCAGCCCGTGCTCGTCATCGCCGACACCGCCGTGCTCGACACGCTGTCGCCGCGGCAGTTCCGCGCCGGCTATGCCGAGGTCGCCAAATATGGCGTGCTCGGCGACGAAGCCTTCTTCACCTGGCTGGAGAAGAACCACGCCGACATTTTCAAGGGCGGCTCGGCGCGCGAGCACGCGATCGCGACCTCGTGCCGCGCCAAGGCCGGCGTCGTCTCGCGCGATGAGCGCGAGACCGGCGAACGCGCGCTGCTCAATCTCGGCCATACCTTTGGTCACGCGCTGGAGGCCGCGACCGGTTTCTCCGATCGCCTCTTCCATGGCGAGGGTGTTTCGATCGGCATGACGCTGGCGGCGCAGTTCTCGGCGAAGCTTGGCATGATCGGCGAGGCCGATGCCGCGCGCGTCGAGCGTCACCTCATCGAGGCCGGCCTGCCGACGCGCCTGCAGGACATCGCCGGTTTCGCGCAGGAAGGGCTTGCCGACGCCGACGCGCTGATGGCGCTGATGGCGCAGGACAAGAAGGTCAAGCGCGGAAAGCTCACCTTCATCCTGCTGGAGGCGGTCGGGCGTGCCGTGATCGCGAAGGACGTCGAGCCGGCGCCGGTGCGCGATTTCCTCAAAGAGAAGCTCGCGCAGAAGGCTTGATGCGCGGCTAACCGGTTTTTGAGTGGTGCATGGACTGGCTCGGATTCACCATCGTCATTCTCTGCCTGCTCGTCTCGGGCTTCTTCGCCGCGAGCGAGACCGCGCTGACCGGCGCCTCGCGCGCCAGCATGCTGCGGCTCTCCAAGCAGGGTAACCACGACGCCGATGTCGTCTCGCAGCTGCTCGACATGCGCGAGCGCCTGATCGGCGCGCTGCTGCTCGGCAACAACATCGCCAACATCAGCGCGTCCGCGCTCGCCACCAGCATCTTCACGGCCTGGTTCGGCGATGTCGGCGTGCTCTATGCCACCGGCGTGATGACGGCGCTGGTCGTGATCTTCGCGGAGGTGCTGCCGAAGACCATCGCGATCAACGCGCCCGACCGCATGGCCCTTGCGGTTGCCCGCCCGATGCGGCTGACGATGTATGTGCTGGGACCGTTGCTGCGGATCGTCGAGGTCATCGTTCGTCTGCTGATGCGCTTGTTTGGTTTGGCCGGCGAGCACCAGGCGATCCTGTCGCCGACCGAGCGCCTGCGCGGCGCGGTCGACCTGTTGCACCACGAGGGCAAGGTCGAGAAGCAGGACCGCGACATGCTCGGCGGCCTGCTCGATCTGCGCGAGCTCCAGGTCTCCGACGTCATGATCCACCGCACCGAGATGATGATGATCAATGCCGACCTGCCGCCGGAGGAACTGGTGCGCGAGGTGCTGGCGACCGAGTACACCCGCATTCCGCTGTGGCGCGAGAAGCCGGAGAACATCATCGGCGTGCTTCACGCCAAGGATTTGTTGCGCGCGATCCGCGCGTCCGACGGTGACACCTCGCGCATCGACGTCTCCACCATCGCGCTGCCGCCCTGGTTCGTGCCGGAAATGCGCCCGGTCTCCGAGCAGCTCAAGGCATTCCGCCGCCGAAAAACCCATTTCGCCCTGGTCGTCGACGAGTACGGCGAGGTTGAAGGTCTGGTGACGCTGGAAGACATTTTGGAAGAGATCGTCGGCGACATTTCCGACGAGCACGACGTCGTGGTCGCCGGCGTGCGCGCCCAGCCGGACGGCTCGGTCGTGGTCGACGGCTCGGTGCCGATCCGCGATCTCAACCGCGCCATGGACTGGCACCTGCCCGACGAAGAGGCAACGACGGTCGCCGGCCTGGTCATTCACGAGGCGCGCTCGATCCCCGACCGCGGCCAGAGTTTCACGTTCCACGGCTTCCGTTTCCGCGTCCTCCGCCGCGAACGCAACCGCATCACCGCGCTCCGTATTTCACCGGTGCCGCGTGACGCGGAGATGGAAGAGGCCAAGCCAAGGCGGGCGGGAACGTCGTTTTGACGCACGATCCAGTACGCGGCGGCCTATCGATTGAATCTCGCCAGCAGTGTTTACTGGATGCCCCGCCTTCGCGGGGCATGACAGCCGAATTGGCGAGCTAGGTCCCGCCTTCCCCCGGCGCCTGCGCGTGGATCGCGAGCGCGTGCACGCTGCCGGCAAGTTCCGCGGCCAGCGCCGAATTTATCATGCGGTGGCGATCGACCCGGCTCTTCCCTTTGAAGGCCTGGGACACAATATAAACGCGAAAGTGTGTTTCGCCGCTCGGTCGATGGCCGGCGTGGCCCTCATGCAAATGTGACTCGTCGACGACCTGCAGGCTTTCCGGCGTGAAAGCTTCCCGCAACTTGTTGCCGATAGTGTCTTTCATAACCATGAGTGCCATTAAAGCGCGCAGCCGCACTCCGTCAATTGCATAGGCCGCCTGCGGCGGCCGTACCTCGAAGACGCCGGAGTGAAACTTCGGCTGCGGGTTCCCAGCTAATTGCAATGTCAAGACTTGAAGGTTTTTGCATTGCGTAGTCAAAGTCAGTCATGCCGATCGATTCATCAAAGTTCTTCGACTCCATCCGGGTCAAGCCGAAAGGCAAGCAGCCGGAAGTGAAGCCGCGCGACGCCGTGGTCAACTGCGAATGGGCCGGGTGTCAGAACAAGGGTGCGCACCGTGCGCCGAAGGGCCGCGAGAACCAGCGCGAGTACTGGCACTTCTGCTTGAACCACGTGCGCGAGTACAACCAGAACTACAATTTCTTCTCCGGCATGAATGCCGATGCCGTCGCGCGCTACCAGAAGGATGCGCTGACCGGTCACCGCCCGACCTGGAAGATGGGCGCCAATGGCGGCAAGAAGGGCGCGGAAGCCGAGATCGACATGGCGTCCGATCCGTTCAGCATGTTCAGTGAGATCAACGGCCGCGCCGGCTGGCGGAAGGGTCCGCAGGCCGAGCCCAAGGCCGAGACGCGCAAGGTGATGAACGCCGAGCGAAAGGCGCTCCAGGTCATGGGCCTCGGCCCCGATTCCACGCTCGCCGACGTCAAGAGCAAGTACAAGGCGCTGGTCAAGCAGCACCACCCCGACGCCAACGGCGGCGACCGGTCGACCGAAGATCGCCTGATCGAGATCATCAAGGCCTACAATTATCTGAAGACGGTGGTCCGCGAGGCCTAGGCTACGCCTTCTGGGAAGGACAGTTCGCAAACCAGTCCTTCCGGCCTCCACTGCCGGGTAATGGTTCCGCGCAAGGTCCGGATGATGCCGTCGACCGCGCCGATTCCAAAACCCTTGCGCGTCGGCGCCTCGTTGACCCGAGGACCGCCGCTCTCCGACCAGTGCAGCACGAGAGGCTCCGCGCCATTGGTCTCCCAGCTGATCTCCAACCTGCCCGAAGAGCTCGACAGCGCGCCATACTTGGCGGCGTTGGTGGCCAGCTCATGCAGCGCGACGGCGATCGACTGGGCCAGCGTGGGCGGCAGGCGGACGTCGTCTCCCGCGATCCTGATCCGCTCGCCGTCCCCGCTTGCGTACGGCCGGAGTTCCTCTTCGACGATGGTCTTCAGATTCGCGCCGGTCCAACGCGAAGCCGAGAACAGCCTCTGCACGTTGGCAAGCGCGCTGAGCCGGCCTGCAAACACGGTCTGGAACTCTTCCGCGGTATCCGCCTTCGTCAGCCGCAGCATCGCCTGAGCCACCGCGAGCAGGTTGTTGGAACGGTGATCGACCTCGGAGGTGAGGAGCATCATCCTCTGCTCTGCCTGCTTGCGAGCCGTGATGTCGACCAGCATGTTCACCGCACCAACCAAACGCCCCCGTTCGTCGCGCAGCGGCGTCGGATATGGCATGAAGCAGATTCGGGAGCCGTCCGGCCGCTCGGCCACGGCCTCGACGTCGCGCACTGGCCGGTTCTGCTTGAGCGCGATTGCCATCGGGCATTCATCGTGGGGAAGCGCCGTGCCGTCGGGCAGATAGAGCTTCCAGGTCACGCACCACATCTCGCCGATCTTCGGCATGCGTCCGGCAAAATCGATGCAGGCGCGATTGAAGAAGGTGATACAGCCTTCCGCGTCGGTTGTGTAGATCGCGGCCGGCAGAGCCTGCAGCAAGTCACGGAATCGTCTTTCAGAATCCGTGCCGGCCTCGGTCCGGTTGGCGGCATAGCCTGCGGCGATCTCGCCGATCCTGGCCTCGTCCGCTTGTCCAAACAGGTCCAGCATTGGAATCTTGATCCGAGGGGGCTCACGGTTAAGTCCCCAGACCCAAAGATGTTCCAAGTTCGTCGCCCGGACCGTGCGCGCGTTCCCGCAATTACGATCTCGCGCGACGGCTCTGCCGTGTCATCGTGCGTCCGAGCGAGGCACGACAGCGCAGTGAACGGCCCGGCTGTCGTGCGCTTTCTACTCTATCCGACGGAAGCCTCCGGCATCGCCCCCACATAGGACGAACTCGGCCGGATCAACCGCCCCGTCCGCTGTTGCTCGCGCGCATGGGCGGTCCATCCCGCTGCACGCGCCACGGCGAAGATCGGCGTGAAGGCCTGGCGTGGAATGGCGAGAGCATCGAGCAGAATCGCCGTGAAGAACTCCACGTTCGTCTCCAGCGGCCGGTCCGGATTCTTCTTGCGCAGCGCGCTGCGGATATAGGCCTCGACCTCGCCGGCAAAGGGCAGGTCGGCGCCATCCGCCGAAAGCCGCTCGATCGCGGCCTTGAGCACGTCGGCGCGCGGATCGCGCACGCGATAGACGCGATGGCCAAAGCCCATCAGCCGCTCGCCGCGGGCGAGGGCCGCGTCGACCCATGGCTTGATGCGTTCGCTGGAGCCGATCGCATCGAGCATTTCCAGCACCGGCTCCGGCGCGCCGCCGTGCAGGGGACCGGTCAGCGCGCAGTATCCGGCGGTGACGGCGGCAAACAGATCGGCCTGCGTCGAGGCCACCACGCGGGTGGTGAAGGTCGACGCGTTCATGCCGTGATCGCAGACCGTGACGAGATAGGCGTCCAGCGCGGCGACCTCGCGCGGCTCCGGTGAGGCGCCGCGCAGCATCCGCAGCGTATCGGCGGCATGGCTCGCACTCGGATCGGGCGCGACCGGCTCCAATCCCTTGGCACGACGGACCAGCGCGCCTGCGATCACCGGAAACGCGCCGACGATCGTCGCCTCATGTTCCAGCCCGTTCTCCGCGCGCAGGCCCGCGACTGCTGCGCGGAACCCGTCGACGATGCCCATGCCGCGTGTCGCCGGCAACAGCTCCGGTAAACGCGCGAACGCACGCTCGCGCGCCGCGCCCAGGCTCGCCCGCACATTGGCTTCGCTCAGCGTGGTCTTGCTCGCGCCATTCCAGAGCCGGGCGGTGACGCCCTCGAAGCTCGACTGGCTTGCGAGGGTGCCGACATACTCGCCGGCGATGATCAACTCGCCGCGCTCGCCATCGACATGGCTCAGCACTGTCTCGGCCGCGGGAACGCCGTCCAGCCCGATCTGGCTTTTGGTGAGGTGGATGTTCATGGCCAATCTCCTTTGCACTGCACCAGGAGAAAATCAGGCCTCTCGACAGATTGATCAATCTTGATTACATAAATCAATATGAATAATTCCGAGGAACTCTATCTGTCGGCCCGGGAAGCCGCCGCCGAGCTCGCGATCTCGCCGGCCACGCTCTACGCCTATGTCAGCCGTGGCCTGATCCGCTCCGAGCCGACGCCGGATTCGCGCAAGAACCGCTATCGGGCCGAGGACGTCCGCGCCCTTAAGGAGCGCCGGGTGCCGTCGCCGGAGCCGCGCGGCCTGCGCAGCTTCGATGCCGACCTGCCGGTCATGGACACGGAGATCTCGACCATTACCGAGGAGGGCGCGATCTACCGCGGCGTCAATTGCGTCGATCTCGCTGAGAACGACACGCTGGAGCACACGGCGACGCTGCTGTGGGACGTCTCCGACGTCGATCCCTTCACGCCGGACAATCAGCCCCAGATCTCCGACGAGATGCGCGCGATCGCAGAGGCCGCGCGCCGCGCCGCGCCGATCGACCGCGCCATCGCAGTGCTGGCGCTCGCGACCAGCGCGGACGCGCGTGCCTTCACCCGCGCGCCCGATGGCCGCGCGATGGTCGGCGGGCGCATTGTCCGGCTCCTGGTTGCGACCATGCTCAACGCCGAGCCGTCGTCCGAGCCGCTGCACCAGCAGATCGCGAAGGCCTGGGCGCCCGACAACAAGCACGCGCCCGACCTCATCCGCCGCGCGCTGGTGCTGCTCGCCGATCACGAATTGAACGCCTCGACCTTCACCGCGCGCTGTGCGGCATCGACTGGCCTCAACCTCTATGACTCCGTCATCGCCGGCCTCGCCGCGTTGAAAGGGCCGAAGCATGGTGGCGCCGGCGTGCTGGCCTCGCAGCTCGTCAAGGCGCTGGTCGATCGCGATGTCGCCCCGATGGTTCGCGAGCGCGTCGCCTTGGGTGAGCGCTTTGCCGGCTTCGGCCACGGCGTCTACAAGCGCGGCGATCCCCGCGCGCAGTCGCTGCTGAACGCGCTGGCGCGTGCCGGCGCGCCGCGCAAATTCACGCGCGAAGTGCCGGAGCGGATCGTCGAGGCGACCGGCGAGCTCGTCAATATCGACTATGCGCTCGCCGTCCTCGTGCACGCGCTGCGCCTGCCCTTAGGCAGCGAGCTCGCGCTGTTCGCGATGGCCCGCAGCGTCGGATGGATCGCGCACGCCAGCGAGCAACTACAGTTCGGCAAGCTGATCCGCCCGCGGGCGCGCTATGTCGGACCGGCGCCGGGAAGAAGGGCTAGTTAGAATCTCTCTGCGAGCGCGTCGTCCTCCGCTGTCGTCCCTGCGCCCCGTGCGCAATTGCGCACTAGGCAGGGACGACACCGGCGCACTAAGCCCGCGGCTTGGACGTCGCGACGAGGCCGTTCTGCCGGCGGCGGTAGTACCAGATGCCAAGGCCGCCGATGATCGCCACGGCCACCACCATCAAGATCCAGATGTGCTTGAACGGATGCCCATGGTGCGGCACGCCGAAATATTGGTGAAAGGCCGATACCGCCAGCACGCCCGGCAGCACATGCGCGGGAGCCCAGACCAGGATCGCCGGGATATTCACGGCATAAAACTTCGCGGGGGGCATCCCCAGCGCGCCGGCGGTGACGGGCACGAAGGCGCGGATCGGCGGCACGAAACGGGCGAAGAAAACGGCCCAGGTGCCGAAGCGGTGAAAGAAGCTTTCGCTCTCGGCGACCACCCGCGGATAGTTGGTCAGCGGCCAGGTGTTGAGGATCTCGCGCTGCCGCCGGTGCCCGATCCAGTAGGCCGAGCCGTCGCCGAGCACGGCGCCGATTGCCGCCGCCAGCAACACCCATTGCAGCTTCAATTCCCCGCCTGGAACCAGCGCGCTCAGCGCCAGAATGATGGTCGAGCCGGGGATCACCGATCCCACCACCGGAACGGCTTCGAGCAGCGCCGCCAGGAACAGGGTCAGATAGGCCAGCCACACATGGGCTGAAACGAAGGATATGAGGGGATCGAGAAAGGACGTCACGTCGTCTTTCGTGGGGGGCTGGAGCACCGGGGTTCGGACCCTACATAAGTAGGTGCACGCGGTAAAAGTGCCATTCGCGTGGGCAGGCCACGCCTCCCGCCCGAAATTCGAGCGTGATTCGCAAGGCAGCCCTCCAAAAATCGCGTTCCTTGCCTATCTAAATGAAAAGACAATGGAACTTTGATTGGGGCGCGGGCTTCTGCCGGCACGTTGTCTCTGATAAGTTCGCGACCGCACCCAGCCGCAGCCAACGTGCAAATAACTGGTCTCGGGATCGCCCGGGGCCTCGGAGGATTGATGACGACCGCCGCTCTGTCCAAAGTTGAGGAAATTTCCGGTCTGCCCGACATGAAGGTGTCGGTGCGCCAGGTGTTCGGGATCGACAGCGATCTCGAAGTCCCGGCCTATTCCGAAGTCGATCCTCATGTGCCCGAAGTCGATTCCGACTACCGCTTCGATCGTGCCACCACGCTCGCCATTCTCGCCGGCTTTGCCCGCAACCGCCGCGTGATGGTGACCGGCTATCACGGCACCGGCAAATCCACCCATATCGAGCAGGTCGCTGCCCGCCTGAACTGGCCCTGCGTGCGCGTCAACCTCGACAGCCACATCAGCCGTATCGACCTCGTCGGCAAGGACTCCATCGTGGTCCGCGACGGCAAGCAGGTCACCGAATTCCGCGACGGCATTTTGCCCTGGGCGCTCCAGCACAACATCGCGCTGGTGTTCGACGAATACGACGCCGGCCGTCCCGACGTGATGTTCGTGATCCAGCGCGTGCTGGAAGTCTCCGGACGCCTGACGCTGCTCGACCAGAACAAGGTGATCAAGCCGCATCCGGCCTTCCGCATGTTTTCGACCGCCAACACGGTCGGCCTCGGCGACACCTCGGGCCTCTATCACGGCACCCAGCAGATCAACCAGGGCCAGATGGACCGCTGGTCGATCGTCACCACGCTGAACTATCTCGCCCATGACGAGGAAGTGGAGATCGTGCTGGCCAAGGCCAAGCACTATCGCACGCAGGAAGGCCGCGACATCGTCAACAAGATGGTCCGCCTTGCCGATCTCACCCGTAACGCCTTCGCCAATGGCGATCTGTCGACGGTGATGAGCCCGCGCACGGTGATCACCTGGGCCGAGAACGCTGATATCTTCGGCGATATCGGCTTCGCCTTCCGGGTCACCTTCCTCAACAAGTGCGACGAGCTCGAGCGTCCCCTGGTCGCCGAGTTCTACCAGCGCTGCTTCAACGCGGAGCTGCCGGAATCGGCGGTCAACGTGGCGCTCAGCTAGACCATGCCAAACATCACCGTCGAGCGCACCATTGGGACCACCAAGAAGGCTGTGCTCGCCGGGCTCGGCGCCTATAACGACGAGCAGTTCGGGAAGCAGAAGGTCAGGAGCATCGCGGTCTCGCTGAAAGACCGCGGCAAGATCGTCGGCGGCATCGTCGGACACCTGTGGGCCACGGTTCTGTTCATCCAGTACTTCTGGATCGACCAGAAGCAGCGCGGCAAGGGTCTTGGCACGAAGCTGATCGCGGCGATCGAGGACGAGGCAAGACGGCAGGGCGCGATCCAGGCCCATGTCGACACGATGAGTTTCCAGGCGCCGGGCTTCTATCGTTCCTGCGGGTACGAGGAGTTCGGCACCCTCAAGGGCTATCCCGGCGGCGTGACGCGCCACTCGTTTACGAAGTCGCTATGAGCACATCATCATCCAACTCCAAATTCCGTAACACCAAGGAAGCCCCGACCGAGCCTTTCAAGCGCTCGGTGGCCTCCTGCCTGAAGGCGATCGCGAAGTCGCCGGAGCTCGAGGTCAGTTTTGCTGCCGAGCGCCCTGGTCTGGCGCCGGGCAAAGCGCGGCTGCCCGAGCCCGCGCGCAAGATGACCAAGCGTGACGCTGCGATCGTGCGCGGCCACGCCGACTCCATCGCGCTCAAGATCGCCTGTCACGATGCAAAGCTGCATCGCAAGCTGATGCCCGGCAATCCGCAGGCGCGCGGCGTGTTCGAGGCGGTCGAGCAGGCCCGCGTCGAGGCGATCGGCGCGCGCCGCATGGCGGGCGTTGCGAAAAACCTCAGCGCGATGCTCGACGACCATTTCCATCGCGGCAAGTTCGACGAAATCACCGACCGTGCCGACGCGCCGCTGGCGGATGCGCTGGCGATGCTGGTGCGCGAGCGCCTGACCGGCATGGCGCCGCCCACGGCGGCGAAGAAGATGGTCGATCTCTGGCGGCCCATTCTCGAGGACAAGATCGGCAAGCGGCTCGATCGGCTCGATGGCCTGGTCGAGGACCAGACCAGGTTCGGCGACGCCGTGCATGACCTGTTGACCGCGCTCGAGCTCGGCGACGAGCGCAGCGCCGACAGCGAAGACAACGACGACGACGAGGAAAACCGCGACGGCGACAACGACCAGTCCGGCGCCGAAGGCTCGCCCGATTCCGATGCCGCGCAGGAGATGAGCGCCGACCAGGCGCAGGCCTCCAGCGAGGAGATGAGCGAGAGCGCGATGGAAAGCGCGCAGGCCTCGACCTCCGACACGTTCGACGACGGCGAACTCGGCGACGACGAGACGCCGGGCGAGGCGACGCGTCCGAACGCTCACGGCAAGAACGAGCCGCGCGGGCCGGAATATCATGCCTTCGCGCCGAAATTCGACGAGGTCATTGCGGCCGAAGACCTCTGCGACCATGACGAGCTGGAGCGCCTGCGCGCCTATCTCGACAAGCAGCTCGCGCATCTGCAGGGCATCGTCGCGCGCCTCGCCAACCGCCTTCAGAGACGCTTGATGGCGCAGCAGAACCGCGCCTGGGACTTCGACCTCGAAGAGGGCATTCTGGATCCCGCGCGGCTGTCGCGCGTGGTGACCGATCCCTATCACCCGCTGTCCTTCATGCACGAGAAGGAGGCGACGTTCCGCGACACAGTGGTGACGCTGCTGCTCGACAATTCCGGCTCGATGCGCGGACGCCCGATCACGGTCGCCGCGACCTGCGCCGACATCCTGGCGCGCACGCTGGAGCGTTGCGGCGTCAAGGTCGAGATCCTCGGCTTCACCACGCGCGCCTGGAAGGGCGGGCAATCGCGCGAGGCGTGGCTTGCCGCCGGCAAGCCGGCCAATCCCGGCCGCCTCAACGATCTCCGCCACATCATCTACAAGTCCGCCGATGCCCCCTGGCGCCGCGCGCGGAAGAATCTCGGCCTGATGATGCGCGAAGGTCTGCTGAAGGAGAACATCGACGGCGAGGCGCTGGACTGGGCGCACAAGCGCCTGCTCGGCCGGCCCGAGCAGCGCAAGATCCTGATGATGATCTCCGACGGTGCGCCGGTCGACGATTCCACGCTGTCGGTCAATCCCGGCAACTATCTCGAGCGGCATCTGCGCCACATCATCGAGGAGATCGAGACCCGCTCGCCGGTCGAGCTGATCGCGATCGGCATCGGCCATGACGTGACGCGCTACTATCGCCGCGCGGTGACGATCGTGGATGCCGAAGAGCTCGGCGGTGCCATCACCGAGAAGCTCGCCGAGTTGTTCAGCGAGACCAACACCGCGCCCACGCATCAGGCCGGTCGCCCGCGGCGCAAATTGCATTCGTGAGCACGCAATCGTCCCGCCGCCGCAGCTTTCTTGGCCACGCGGCGGCGGGATTTTCCACTCTCGCACTCTCCCGACTGGCGCAGGCGCAGCCCACGACCGAGCCGCCGCCGCGCGCCGCGCAGATCGAGCACGCCGTCACCGAGGCTGTCAGCGTCGAGGTGAACGCGCGGCCGATTCCCAATTTCGAGCCGCGCGACCGCTCGCGCGTGCGCTTCGGTCAGCTGCAATATCGCAGCGGCCTGGTGCTGACCTCGCCCTATCGCGGCTTCGGCGGCCTGTCCGGCATCCGGCTCGATGCGAAGGGCGAGCGCTTCCTCGCGATCTCCGACCAGGGCGGCTGGTTCACCGGCAGCATCCGCTATTCCGGCGGCAAGATGATAGGGCTCGACGATGTCGAGGCGTCCCCGATGCTCAATTCCGAGGGCCGGCCGATCACGGAGAAGCGGTTCTGGTACGACACCGAGTCGCTCGCGCGCGACGGCAATGTCGTTTACGTCGGGCTCGAACGCGTCAACCAGGTCCTGCGCTTCGATTTCGCGAAAGGCGGCACGCGCGCCCGCGGCGAGGTGTTGCCGACGCCGCCCGCCGTGCGCAAGCTGCCCTCCAACAAGGGGCTCGAAGCGATGGTCGTCGTGCCGAAAGGCCAGCCGCTGGCAGGCACCCTGATCGCCTTCTCCGAGCGCGGGCTGGATGCCGACGGCAATCTGGTCGCGTTCCTGATCGGCGGTCCGTCGCCCGGCCAGTTCAGCGTCCGCCGCACCGAAAAATTCGACATCAGCGATGCCGTGCTGCTGCCGTCCGGCGAGCTTCTCATCCTCGAACGCAAATTCTCCTGGTTCACCGGCATCAATATCCGCATCCGGTCGATCCCCCTGAGATCCATCGCGCCCAACGCGCTGGTCGACGGCCCTGCGCTGTTCGCCGCCGATCTCGGCCACGAGGTCGACAACATGGAAGGCATCGACGCCCACGTCACGCCCGAGGGCGAGACCGTTCTGACGCTGGTGTCGGATGACAATTTCTCGATGCTCCAGCGCACGCTGCTGCTGCAGTTCACGCTGGTGGAGTGAACGTCCGCCCGCCCTTCTCCGACAAACCGTCATGCCCCTCCGCCGCGCCATCCTCGCCCTTATCCTCACGCTCGCTGCATCCTCGCCGGCCTTCGCCACGGCCGAGCATCGGTATGGAAAGAACGAATACGCCATCATCCAGGGCGGCCGTGCGCCGAATGGGAAGCTGTCCGTCGCAGCCCATGGCGGCGGCGAGTCCGGGAGCGAAGGCTTTCGTATCTACCTGATGGCTGAGCCCGGCCATCGTCGGCTGATGACGCTCGACAATGTCAACGACGACAACATTCTGGACTCGGCGCCGGATGCCTTCCACGCCGCCTGGTCGCAGGATTCGCGCACCGTCGCGGTCTCGTTCCGCAGCGAGCGCCATATCGTCACGCTGAATCTCTACGCCATCGACGGCGGCCGCGCGCGGCTGGTCGCCGGGCCGGATCTGTTCCGCGACGTGACCGGCCACAGCGTCGACATCAAGACCGACGGCGACATGCGCACATCCGTGCCCGCGCTGACATGGCAGGCGCCGCGCCGCTTTCGCCTCACCGAGTACCGCGTGTTCGTGCTCGACGACACCGCGCTCGCCGACAAGCTCGGGCCGCTCGGCAAGGCCAGCAAGCGTGACGGCGGCGGCAACACGATCCAGTTCTCGGCCGAAGCCGACGGCGAGCTGTTGCCCGACGGCCGCATCCGCATGGGCAAGCCCGTGCCGGGCAGGTTCGAGGAGCTGGAGTAGGCCCGGCTGTCGTCCCTGCGAACGCAGGGACCCATACCGCGTGATCTACCGATTGCGGGTGGTGCTAATCCTGAACGACCATCTTCGCCAAACTCCTCCCTGGGGTTATGGGTCCCTGCTTTCGCAGGGACGACTGCGGAGATCGCGGCACGATCCCGTGATCATATGACGCGCGCAATGCATGGCGCCGCGGGCGGGCATGTCCGCCGTGCAGCTGGCAATTCGCCGTAGGGCTACTAAACTTCATGCAATCGCTTCCATTCCTCCATCCCCCGGAACTCCCCGCATGAGCGCCCTGTTTTCCCCGATCAAGCTGCGCGGCCTGACGCTGAAGAACCGCGTCGTCGTATCGCCGATGTGCCAGTATTCGGCCGACGACGGCGTCGCCACCGATTGGCACTTCACCCACATCAATAACCTCGCGCTGTCGGGCGCGTCGATGTTCTGCATCGAGGCGACCCATGTGGAGGCGATCGGGCGCATCACGCCGGGCTGTCTCGGGCTCTACAGCGACGCCTGCGAAGCCGCGCTGAAGCAGATCCTTTCCTCCGTGCGCAAGCATTCCTCGACGGCCATTGCGATGCAGCTCGCCCATGCCGGCCGCAAGGCCTCCAGCGCGCGGCCCTGGGACGGCGGCCAGCTCATTCCGCAGAGTGAAGGCGGCTGGCAGACGGTGGCGCCGTCGGCGTTGCCGCACAAGGAGGGCGAGGCCGCGCCGCTGGCGCTCGATGCCGCGGGCCTGAAGCGCATCCGTGACGCCTTCGTCGACAGCGCCAAGCGCGCTGCCCGGCTCGGCATCGACGCGATCGAGCTGCACGGCGCGCACGGCTATCTCATGCATCAGTTCCTGTCGCCGATCTCCAACAAGCGCACCGACGAATATGGCGGCTCGCTCGAGAACCGCATGCGCTTTCCGCTGGAGATCTACGACGCGGTGCGCGCGGTGTTTCCGCACGACAAGCCGGTCGGCATGCGGGTGTCGTCGACCGACTGGGTCGAGGGCGGCTGGGACCTGGCGCAGACCATCACGTTCGCAAACGCGCTGAAGGCGCGCGGCGTCGACTGGATCGATGCCTCCTCCGGCGGCGTCTCGCCGCTGCAGAAGATCCCGCTCGGCCCCGGCTATCAGGTGCAGTTTGCCGAGGCCATCAAGCGCGAGACCGGATTGCCCACCATGGCCGTCGGCCTGATCACCGAAGCCAAACACGCCGAGGAGATCGTGGCATCCGGCAAGGCCGACATGGTCGCGCTCGGCCGCAGCTTGCTCTACGATCCCCGCTGGGGCTGGCACGCCGCGGCCGAACTCGGCGGCGAAGTCGAAGCCCCGCCGCAATACTGGCGCTCGCAGCCGTCGACGCAAAAGGCGCTGTTCGGCAAGACCACGTTCGGAGCGAGGTAGGGCGCGACGGGGGCGCTGCAATCACAACTGTCGCCCCTGCCTAGTGCGCAATTGGGCACGGGGCGCAGGGACCCATACCGCGTGATCTCACGATGATGCGCGGTATGAGTTGCCACTGCACAACTTAAAGTCTTCGCCAAATCTCTCCCTGTGGTGATGGATCCCGGATCTGCGCTTCGCTTGTCCGGGACGACGGTGGCGGGTGCGGCGTGGGCCATCGTCTCCTCACTATCCCGCGCCCTCACGCATCCGTAACTCCACTCACCTTCCACGCACCGCAAAACTGGCCTACCCTCCCGCGCACTCAACTCCTCAGGGAGGCCCGCCATGCGGTTTCGTGTTCGCAAGACTGCCCACGTTTTCGAGCGCGTGGGCCTCGCGATGGCCGGCGCGGCGTGCGGGCTGTTCGTCGGCGCCTATGTGGGATCGTCGATCGCCCCGCTGACCACGCAGGGCTTCCTGCTGCTGATGATGCTGCTCGGCTTCGTCGGCTTCTATCTCGGCATCGACACGCCGCAGCTGCCCTTCGACGACGCGCACAGCGCCATCGACGCCGCGGAATTCCTCAGCGCCGCCGGCACACTCTGCGCCACGCTGACCGCGCTCGCCTCCGTCGGCGTCATCGTGCTCCGCCTCGAGCCGCACCTGGCGTGGACCTGGCTCGCTTTGTTCGGCTGGATCGCCGGCGTCGCCATGCAGATCGTCGCCGGCACGAAAGCCAGGATGCGGGCGTAGCTTTCTTTCTTACCCTCCAGGGGAGGGTAAGCAAGCCGTCTCCCTAAAACACCACGCCGATCCGCGAGCCGCGCTTCCAGGCGATGCGGCAGCGCTTCTTGGTGTTGACGTGGAGCAGCTCGAACCTGTCGGGGATATTCACCTGCCCGCCGAGATCGACGCAGGCGCCGCCGGGCGAGTAGTCGATCAGCGTGCAGGGGATCACCGGCGCGCGCGGGTCGGTGATGATCTTGGCCTGGCGGGACACCAGCCCGGAGGGTTTGACGCGGGCATGTCGGCGCGGATGCATTGGCACTCTCCTCCAATTCCGCGGACGGCGCGGGTGGTCTTGGGTGGCATGATGGAAAAGAGTTGATGCGATCCGACTAAGGGCGGCCTGAGAATTTTAATGAAAAGTAGCAGCGAACGCAGAAAGCGCCGGTAGCGGGGTGGGGCCGCCTCCATCTCCGCTGTCGTCCCTGCGAAAGCAGGGACCCATACCGCGTGATCTGTCGGTTGTCGGCGGTGGGCGCACCGAGCCACTGGTCCGCGCCAAACGGCTCCTTGAGGTTATGGGTCCCTGCGTTCGCAGGGACGACAGCTGAACATGTGGCGCGCTCTCGCCTCCAATGACGAGCTTGCAGCGCCATTACGCCGTCACGATCTCATCAGCCTCAGCACTAGCCTCCACCCCCGGCCTCACCGGCATCGGCACGGTCACATAATCCTTCGGCAGGTTCACCGGCCGGTAGCCCGGCTCCACCGCCATCCGCTTCAGCACGCTCTCGTGCACATGGGCGCCTTCGGGGATCACGCGCGGCTCGCAATCGGGGATGTAGAAGCCCAGAAAAACCTTCCGCTCCGGCCATTCCTTGTACTTTGCGCTCTTCGGCACAAATTCCAGCACGCGCCAGAGCGCCGTCATCGAATTGTGCAGCTCGCCCACCTTGCCGGTGTAGGCAGGCTCGACATATTGGAACGGCGAGTTCTTGCGCTGGATGCCCCAGGCGAGCTGGTTCACGGTGCGCGGGTTGAAGTTCAGCCCGGCCTTCGCGGCTTCCTCGATCATCCAGATCAGCGGATATTTGGACTCGCCGCTCTCGATTTCCGGATAGCCGCCGCCGACGTCGCAATGCACGCCGGCGAACCACACCTGCATGATGTCCTGCGGCACCTTCTTCTCGTCGGGCACATAGCGGTTACTCCAATATTCCTGCGGCTCCTTGTACGCCTTGAGGCGGAACATGCAGCGCCGCTCGTCGATCGCGATCGCCTGCCGGAAGATTTTTACGCTCGGATTGCGCAGCGTGAAGGCGAGCTCCTCCAGGCTGAACACGAAGAAGAAATTGTCGCGCCGCGGCACGATCACGCTCGCTACCGTGTCCCAGACGCCGATGAAGTGGATGGTCGGCCAGCGCGTCGAGGTGATGCGCGCGAACTGGGCGGCGAGGTCGAATTCGTCCTTCGGCAGCGGCCCGCTCTCGTCGAAGGCGACATCCTTGAGGTCCTCGATGTCGTTGCCGCGCCCGGTGCCGGAATATTGCTTGTAGGCGACGAGGCCGGACCCTGCGAGGTTCGCCTGCTCCGGCGAGATCAGACCAATTTTGTGGATCAACCCCGCCAGCACCCGCACGGTATAGGCGCCGCGTGAAAAGCCGAACAGATAGATCTTGTCGCCCGGCGCGTAGTGCTCGACCAGAAAGCAATAGGCTGACAGCACGTTGTCATCGAGCCCGTAGCCGGTGGCGAGCCCCAGCACCAGATTGACGTTGGCCTTGAGCCGGTGCCACGTCGAAGGCTCCGTCACCGTGCCGACGCCCGGGTCGTAAAACACCATCTGCCGCGGCTTCGTCTTGTCGGTCTTGCGCAGGCAGCGATAGAGCTTCAGGACGTTGGAGATGTTCTCCGAGATCTCGTTGCCGGTGCCGTCACAGCAGATGACGAGGTTTTTCGGCTCGGTTTTGGGTTTGTGCTGGTCGTCGTGCTCCACGGTATGCCCCTCCCGGTGATGCTACCGGGGCGAGTATAGCGAAAATGGATGGCAGCGAGGAGACGAAGTCGGCATCGGCGGCATGGTGCCTCATTGCCCCATCATCTGTTGACATTAACCACCTGTTAACCATGTCGTCGCCTAATGAGGACGGTGGGGGTCACCATGTCGGCCCATATGACGCGACCGAAGTTGATGCCTTTTTCGGCCGATCCAGCCTTTGGTTCGCTTAACCGGCTGGCGGTTCGCGTCACGGCTGTCCTACGGAGCAAAGCCATGTTCGGGAAGGACGATCTAGTGGACAATCTCAGTCGCGATCTCGATCGTGCGCGCCTGCGCCGCGATGCACTCGCATCCGAAGCCACGACTCTCACGGCTCAGATCGCCGAAATCGAAGCCCGCCTTTCGGAAGAGAAGACCAGGCGGGAGCGTGATCGCGTCTTGGCCGAGATCGAAGCGATAAGAACGCGAATCAAGCAAGCCGCCGGCGCGTTTGCACCTGTCGTCGATGGTCTCTCCAGGGCGATTGAGTCGGCAGCGGCAGTCGTGCCCGAGGCCCGCGAGCTCAACAGTTTCATCGTGTCGGTGGCGACCGAAATCGACAGCGTGCTCGATCCCTTGATGCGCGAACTGGATCAGCGCGCGGATGCGGTGCGGGCAGGGCAGGCCGTGCTGGACCTCCCGCGTTCGGCCAATGAAGCACCGCCCATCGAGCCGCCAAAAGACGGCAACGATCGCCTGCTTCGCTTCCCGGCATGGCTGTCTCGCGACAAGGAGCCGGAAAAAAGGGAAACGGCGGAGACCCCGCGCAGCACGGCAGCGTGAACGATCGGCGCGCCGCGCAGATCGGAAGCTCGCCTGCGGCTATCCTTCGAGACGCCCGCCTACGGCGGGCTCCTCAGGATGAGGACGGAGTGCGCGGCGAGATATCAGAGCCTCATATCACAGTGGTTCGGCACAGCCGGGGCCACAAACTCGTCATGCCCGGGCCTGTCCCGCCTGCGCGGCCGAAGCCGCTTCGGCGAGGCGAAGGCCCGGGCATCCACGTTCTTCGTGCCGTGGGAAAGGTCGTGGATGGCCGGGACATAGGCGAGCGAAGCGACGCCGTCCTTCAGACGGCTATGCCCGGCCATGACGATGTGGGGGCATCGCGCTCGAGCTCACTAAGACCAAATGCGATTGCCCCGCGGTAGACAGAAAACCCCCGCGCCCGCTCAATTAGCGGAGCGGCGCAGGAAGGCCGGGATGTCGAGAAGGTCTTCGTCGGCTATATTGCGCGGAGAGGTGCGGCCGTAGGGATCGAGCGGCTGAGGCGCCGCGCGGCGCGCATATTCCGGATCCGGCCTTGCCGGTTGCACTGCGGGTCGGCCGGCCGCCGGGCGGAGCGGCGGGCTTTCCACGTGCGGAAGCGGCGCACTGCGCTGCTCGATGCGATCGGCGATGCGGCGGCTGTCGTCGCGCAGCCTGCCGGCGAGCTGCGTGAGTGCGGTTTCCACCGGCGCCGCCAGCTGCGCCGGGTCGACATTGTCGATCCCGGTCGCCACCACCGAGACGCGGACGATGCCTTCGAGGCTTTCGTCGAACGAGGCGCCGACGATGATGTTGGCGTCCGGGTCGGCCTCGTCGCGAATGCGGGTCGCGGCTTCGTCGACTTCGTACAGCATGAGATCCTTGCCGCCGGTGATGGAGATGATGAGGCCGCTGGCGCGCTTGATCGAGGGGTTCTCGATCAACGGATTGGAAATGGCGGCCACGGCGGCGGCGAGCACGCGCTTCTCGCCGGAAGCCTCGCCCCGTCCCATCATGGCCTTGCCCTTCTCCCGCATCACGGAGAGAACGTCGGCAAAATCGAGATTGATCAGGCCTTCCTTGACGATGAGGTCGCTGATGCAGGCCACGCCCGAATAGAGCACCTGGTCGGCAAGGGCAAAGGCATCGGCGAACGTGGTCTTCGCGCTGGCCACCCGGAACAGGTTCTGGTTCGGGATGATCAGCAGGGTGTCGACCGTCTTCAGCAGCTCCTCGATGCCGGCTTCGGCAAAGCGCATGCGGCGCTGGCCCTCGAAATAGAATGGCTTGGTGACCACGCCGATCGTGAGGATGCCGAGCTCGCGCGCGGTCCTGGCGATGATGGGTGCCGCCCCGGTGCCGGTGCCGCCGCCCATGCCGGCCGTCACGAACACCATGTGCGCGCCGGTCAACTGATCGCGGATCGTATCGATGACCTCCTCGGCTGCGGCGCGTCCCAATTCGGGCTGCGAGCCGGCGCCGAGGCCTGCGGTGACCTGGGTGCCCAGCTGGATCAGGCGCGGCGCCTTCGACATCGCAAGCGCCTGCGCGTCGGTATTGGCGACGACGAAGTCGACCCCCTGCAGCCCGGATGTGATCATGTTGTTGACGGCATTGCCGCCGGCGCCGCCGACTCCGAACACGACAATGCGCGCCTTCATCTCGTGAATATCGGTCATGCCAGTCATTCTGTCCTCGCGATTGCTCCGGCAGGCCGGGATGGAGAAGGGTTCGAGTGCTATCTGCGAGCCGCGCGGTCTGCGCCCACGATGGCCGCGGCCAGATGTCCCAATCGACGTGCGGCTTGTCCCGCGGTCGCGCCGCCAGCCTGGCGACCGGTCCGTAAGTCCGCCACTTCGTCTTCCAGTCGTGCCGCCCACGCATTGGCTGCCGCAGTCTCGGCGGCCGCCTGCAGCAACTCGACGGCCAGGCGATCGGCACGCTCGCGCTCGCGCTCGAAAACTAACCTGGCGCCGGCTGCGAGGGCTTCGAGCCGCGCGATCTCCGCCTTGAAGGCCTCGATCTTGAAGGCCTCGACCTTGAAGGCCTCGATCTCAGCCATGGGGGCAGCGATGGGGGCTGCCTTGCGGCCAATTCGTGGGCGGGGCGTGTAGCGGAGCTCGGAGAGATCAACGCTCACCAGGGCCTTGCCGTCCTCCGCCCGCGAGCGCGGCAAACGGCGACGTCTCGCCAGGGCACGAGCGGCCTCGCGCGAGATATTGAGCCGGGCACTGAGATCGGCATACGTCAACAACGCAACGCACATTGGCGCTTCTCCTGGAGCGAACCGGGAAGGCATTTCGAGCTAATGATGGCTGGACGATTACCGCAGGCTAGGCTGCGTTGGTTAACGGACGGTTAACGGGCGAGGGGGGCTGGCGCCAAACCCGGCCAGCGCGAAGCCCAGTTCATGCGCCTGCGCGACCGCATCGAGGCCTGCGCGGGACGCAAGTATCAGGCAACGGAATTCGAGGGCACCCCGTTGGGGATCGTGCTGCGGAGCATTGATTTTCGTGGGTAGGGGGAGGTGCCGCGTTCGGTTCGGCCTTGCGGTCGTGCTCCACGGCGAGCCGCTCCCGATGACCCAGCCGGGCGAGGATAGTGGACTTCATTGGATGTTGTAGCCCAACCACTCCTTTCAATGCGCATTAGCAGTTCGCTCGAAGCTAGAGCCGGAAACTCTTCAGCTCTTTTAGACTCTTGGGCTGTTGACACTCTTGGCGAGTGCTGGCCTTGTTTCGACCAAAAGGAGAATCAGAATGACCGCATGCGATTGGCCGAACTTGATCAGCTTTTTGAGCTGGCTCGCGCCGATCCTAAGCTCCTTTTTCCCATGGCCATTCCTCATCTTGGTGGCTCTCTTCGCGAGCCCCATTAGGAATGCGCTCAACACATTTGTCGTGGGATTTGCTTCTCTGCCGCGAGCGGTCACTGCGATAAATATAGCTGGAATGAAGATAAATCTCGATCCAGCTAAGGCGAAAGCGCTTCTCAGCATTAGCAGTGAAGTCGTCAGCGCGAACTTTGACCGTGCGGTTGATAGGGAGGTCGAGCGGCTAAAGATTTGGGACAAATTTGAGGTCGTGATCAAGAAGGCGCTTGAGCCAATGATTGATCAATCCGTGATTGCAGCGAAGGATCAATCACCATACCGGGTAACGATTCATATGCCGGATACCTTGCAGCCAGAGGTGCTGTATCAGCTCATCGAGTATTTTCCGCTCGCGTCGCAATCCGATGCGCGAGGTAGAAGGAAGTCAATCCGATTCGGCGCTATCGGCAAGGCGTGGCGGTTGCAGCGGTCCGACTACTCTCCGACCGTCTCGACAGATCGGGAGGCGTTGATAGAAGACTGGGGTATGACGAGAGCGGAGGCTGAGCAAGCAGGGCGTGGGCGCCAGACATTTCTCGCAGTGATTATCCGCGATAGCGCCAGAATACCTTTAGCTATCTTTTACATGGACGCGATGCCAGCTCAATTGCTCGGCTCTCGGAGTGCAACTGAGATCTCAGATACCATCACGAAGGAGTGCGTCTCTTCTAAACTAATTGAGAGTCTTGTGAAGGTTCGCACAAGAATGGAAGAGCAGGTCGCCAGTCCGCAGCTCAATTGAGCTGCAATGGAATAATCGAGAGTACGTCTAGTAGGTCAGAGGTCCGGACAACATCAGGAGGCAATTCTAGCGAACTCATTTCAATTCGGTCCCAATTCCGTGCGTCTAGCAGTATGGCGTTAAAGCCTGCTAGGCGAGCGGGAATGACGTCCGACCGCAAGCTATCACCCACTACCCAAGAAACTCTCCGGTCTACGCTGTGCTTCTCAGAAAATTGGACGAAAACGTTTGAATCCTTTCGGTCGACTATCTCGATAGCGTCAAACCGACTAGCGTATGAAAAATGCCGCAGGCGTTGCTGCTGCACCCAGCGCTCGCCCGCTGTTAGGATTCCTAGTCGGTACGACTCGGAGAGCTTTTGGATGATAATTTCCAGTGAATGATGTGCCGAAGCAGGTCTGACGAAGACTTCTTGAGCTATCGCTTTGACGCGAGCTCGATCTTCTTCGGATGAATCGGGCAGGAAATGCACTAGAGTTCGTTCGAAGGAGGTAGGAAACCGCTCGGACGAATATCCGAGCGAACCATACAATTCCTTGTCGATCGACTGCTGCACTTCCTCAGCATGAAACGGATCAACTCCGCGGGCGACCAGTGCTTGCACAAGCGCGTGGCGCGCCTCGTCATAAAGGCTTTCGGTTGCCCATAACGTGTTGTCGGCGTCGAAAATGACCCAAGGGTCCATTGAGAGTCGCTTGGCTAGATAGTCCTTACTGGTGCTCTAACATAGAATTTCAGGATTTGCAGAATGAAAGGACGGCCTCTCGCCTCATTCGTCCGTTGAGTGCTTCGGTAGAAGCGCCCCTCGTCGGAGGGGGAAGGTAGCGGCGATTGGCGGGAAGTGCCCGCGTGCGTTTGCGTTCGGTAATCAGCCCCGATTGTTCTGCTACGGCAGCCACTATTTTTGCGTTAGGGATGAATGTTCCACGTACAGTATTCTCCCCAACGACATAGACGGCCCTTCCGTTGGGAGAGAGTACCCTCGCAGCCTCTTTTACTGCTTGCATCATGTCATCAATGTAGTGGGCAAGAATAGCTTCTTGACGCGGAGCGAGTTTGGGTTTCAAGCGCAAATCGGAAATGATCTTCTTGATGTCCTCATTCTCGCATGCAGATTGATCACTGCATTCGGTTCCGACACTTTCTGAGCGAATGCTTCCAAGTTCGCCGACTGAATAGCCCATCCAAACCAGCGAGAATTTGCTGCATCGCATGTAGTCAATTGCATTGAGGTACGGCGGCGACGTTAGAACAAGGTCGATAGTCCCGCTTGGGAGAGGCAACTTTCTTGCGTCCCCTAATGATATCCGGGTCGCAGGACCGCGGTCGGCCTGATCGTGGGAAATGCAATTCTTGAGTACGTGATCAACAGCTACGAGAAATTTGTTAAACGGCTTAATGGGTGCGTACTCGAACGCCCGATGTGGACGGCTGTGGGACAAATCCATCGCTAACGATGCTCCCGCTTGCTTTGTTATTATAAGGCGGGAAAAGGCACACCATAGCGCATCCCTTACAGGGCCGTCCTCAAGTCGATAGATTGCCTCTGCAAGCGTGGTCAATTGCCGGCGAGCGTAGTCGTCGAACCAATATCGGACAAACTGACGAGTTTCCGTGTCACCGTTGGCAGGGTAAGCCTCACCCACACTGCAGATCGGAAATCTCTTTTTGGCACGGTCTAGGACGCGAGAGGCCGCGAGCCTCACGTGAGACGCGTCGACTGCTGTTGTCCACACCCGGGCCAAGAGAACCGCGAGTGGATCGATGTCTATGCCGATCGCCGAATGGCCCCTCGCACGAGCCATTGCCAGAACGGTCCCCGAGCCCATCATCGGGTCCAACACGCGAATTTTTTCTGGCTCGCTCGACAAGATGTCGAGAGCGATGCCAGGAGCCATCCGAGCGGGGAATGGGTGTACAGGATCCCGGCCAAGCGCCTGTTGTATCGTCTTTGTGAAAGCTTTGTTCATGCTACGAATTCGCGCGAAAGAGAGGTGGAGAAGCTATTGGGAGTCGTACAGCTGAGAAACAACAGAGAACAATCAGCCAGTAGCATAGCGCTCGCGCACGCGCGTCTTGAGAGTGTCGGGAATTGTACCTATTCCCCTTGAGACTTTGTATCCCAGCTCGCCCCGATTGCCGGCGATCTCGTACTGAGTGCGAGGCGGTCTCGCGATGCTGACCCAGGCGTTCTCGCTTTCCTGAAAGCTGACGATATTGTGCAGGTCGGCAAATGAGAGCGTTACAAGACCATCAGTGCCGCACACGAAGACCATAAAGGAGTCCGGGAATTTGTGTTCCAGATCCAAAAGGTCGGCAGCCTGTTCGATTGTAAATGTGAATCGCCAGGGCGACATCCGCTTGGATGAATGCTTCATGTAGACGCCAACACGTCCATTCATGACGAAGGCGTTGATTCGACCCTCTCGGACAAATGGACGAAAGGAAACGGATAGAGAGTAGTCGTTCTCGACGACGAGTTGTCGGAGGACGACGCCTTGGTAAAATTCATAATCATCCAGCATTTTTGACATTCTTCAGAAAAGTGATGTTGCCATTGAATTTATAGATCAGCCGCGCGTTGCCCTTTGCGTTATAGAAAATCTTGAAGTGATGCACGGCGTCGGGAAACTCACGTTTGACTTGACCGAAAAGTCCTTTGGTGCGCTCGATCTTGTTCTTATCAGCATCTTTCATGTTCTCAATCGTACTGGATTGATGCAGCGCAATCGATGAAGTCCCGTTCGGGAGTATTCGTTGCACGTATCTGATCAAATAGTCTGGCAGCGCATCATTGCCGATCTTCTCCTGCAGCCGCCTCAGGCTGTTGATGGGATCATTAGAGCCGTATAGCAGCTTCTCAATGTCGGGCGAGTAGTCAAAAATCGGAAATGACATCTCTCCCTTGTCGAGAAGCACATTCGCTTTGTCGATGCTGCTCGACGCAACTGCCGCGATTCGCTGGTCAGCCAGCCAAACGGGAGAACCCTTCTTGGTCTTGATGGCCTCAAGCGCGAGCTTGTGGAAAGCGAAGCAGCGTTGCCAGTCGAGATACAGCTGCTCGGGTATGGTCAGTTCAAAGTATGGAAGGTGCTTCTTACGCGATCCAAACATCCGGGCGCGCTGTATATAGGTATCTTGCTGTATTTTGTGCTTTGAATCCCGGGTGAAGAACATGGAAAGAAGGTTGTCGAATGTGACGCCTCTCGAAACGATGTTGCCGCCTATGATGAATGTAAACATGGCGGCTGGTGAAGTGGCGGACTTGAAGTCGACGTTCTTATCCCGCTCGCTGTTCATTATGATCGTGCTGGTCTGATCACAATTCTTCACGATATATGCGAGGATGCTGCTTGCCTGTTCTTGGCCATACAGCTTGTTCGCTATTTTGCCTATCTCGTGTGTGTAGGACTCAAATTTCTTCGAATGAGTGTCCGAGAGGGCGTTCATCACCTCGTCAATTGGCTTCTTGTCTGACTTGTGGTCGAGCTTCTTTCCGCTCGTGTGAATGAGCATCGAGAAATTCTCGTCGGACTTCGCCGCCAAGCTGAGCGCTGCGACTCTTACCAGAAACCGGAAGATCGCTTCGCGCAGATACTTCGGGCTGTCATCCGTGTCTGGAAGGGTGTGCAACGAAAATTGCACATCGGTGTCCAGGGGAAAGAAGACGTCTTGGCCAGTGTAGGCCTCATGTGGCGGAAAATTGACCCACTTTTCGTTATCGTTGTCGAACGTATTGTTTAGGTCCAATCGCGCAGGAGTTGCCGTAACGCCAATATAGATGCCGTCGTGGCTGATTAGCTTCTTGATAAGAGCATTTATGCTGGTGACATCGCCCTTATTGATGAGCGCATTTGGCGTCGCAAAATCAGCTTCATCGTCAATGATGACCTTGTCGCCGATGCGCTCCAACTTCTGATTCAGCTTCGTCAGATCGCTCGCGTTCTTCTTGCAAAAGATGACATGGTATCCGGCGGACAGAGAGTATTCAGGATCGATCACATCTGAGAAGTTGCGAGCTGCCGGCGACAGCTTTGAACGCTGAAAGCGCTCTAGGTTTTGTTGAAGCAGCTGAACGCTGTCATTCAACAAGTGGACAACGATGCGGTGTCCGTCATCCAGAAGTTTGGCGGTGAGACAGATCATCATTTCTGTCTTGCCGCTCTGAGGCTCCCCGTAGATGACGAACGACGTGGTGCCACTCTCAAGCGTATCGCAAGCGCTTGAGACCGCCGCTTCGATGCACGACGTTTGCTTACCGAGCGTCTTCAGTCGATCTAGCTGCGTTTTATATCTATCTCGCTGCTGCGCGATAGCCCGCAGCTGGCTGACACTGAGCCCCAACCCACTTGCCCCCTAGTTGAATTATCATTTTCCACGATCATAGCGGGCAATGAAGTCAGGGCAAGATAGGCTGAGGCATAATTAGGTCGGCCACCACAACAAAAACGGCCGGATCTTTCGATCCGGCCGTGACGCAAAACTCTACTGGCTAAGACTACGCCACGCGACGCAACTTAGCCCCCGCCCGATTTCAAAATTGGATTAGCTGGCCTTCTTCGCCGGCGCGGCCGTCGGGCCGACCTTCTTCTGGATGGCGCGCTTCAGCTCGAGGGCGCGCGGCGACAGGACGTCGGCCTTGGCCTTGAGCAGGAAGGGGTCGAGGCCGCCATTGTGGTCGACGCTCTTGACCGCGTTGGTGGAGACGCGCAGGCGCACGTTGCGGCCGAGCGCTTCGCTGATGAACGTCACGTTGACGAGGTTCGGCAGGAAGCGGCGCTTGGTCTTGATGTTGGAGTGGCTGACCTTGTGGCCGACGAGGGGGCCCTTGGCCGTCAGTTCGCAGCGGCGAGACATGGTAGAAATCCTCTTCTGTCCCCCAAACGATTTGCGGCCGCCATTCTGGGCGCCACGGGGGCTAATTCTGTGTCCTTGCAGGGAGCGGGCGGACGTATAGGGGGGAAGGGACGGGACGTCAAGGTTTTGGGCGGGGATTCATGCTCCGCGGTATCTCCCACAACAGGTGTCATCGCCCGGCTTGACCGGGCGATCCAGTACTCCGCGGCGGAGCGGCTGGAGCCGAGGGGCTACGGCGTACTGGATGCCCCGGTCAAGCCGGGGCATGACGGCGGAATGGGCGGGGCGAGGTGCGCGTCCCTGACACACCCCCGATCACCAAAACGGCAATGATTGAAGTGCCTTACCATCACATAAAGGGCGTATTCACCCCCGAAGTATCAAATGGAGTTCCGCAAGCCTCCGCGCCCGGACACATTGTTTGCCGCGGTTTTTGGCTTAAGTAACAACCGTTCGCGCCCCGATTGGATTGTTTCGTGCTCACATCCCCCCGACTTTGGCTCCAAGGCTTGGTCAGTCACGGCTCAGTCAGTCCGCGCTCTGCCGGCCGGCTGGCCTTCGCGGCCCTTTGCGGGCTGGTGCTGGCGTGGGGCGCGGAGCCCGTGGCGGCGCAGGGCAAGCTCGAGGCGCAATATGAGGCGACGCTGGCGGGCATTCCCGTCGGCAAGGGCGCCTGGAACATCGACATCGGCGACGACGTGTTCGCGGCCGCGGCCTCCGGCGGCACCACGGGGCTGCTGAAATCCTTTGCGGGCGGGTCCGGCACCGGCGCCTCGCAAGGTAGGGTGGTCAACGGCGCGCTGGTCGCGACCGGCTACCAGGCCTCCACCACCACCTCGAAGAAAACCGAAGAGATCCGCATCACGCTCGACAAGGGCAATGTGAAGGAGTTCGGCATCGTGCCGGAGCCGCCTGTTGATGCCGACCGCATCGTCGTCACCGATGCGCATCGCCGCGGCGTCTGGGATCCGATGACGGCCTCGCTGCTGCGCGTGCCCGGCACCGGCGACCCTGTTACGCCCGACGCCTGCCACAACGCCGCGCCGGTGTTCGACGGCCGCATGCGCTACGAGCTGAAACTCGATTTCAAGCGCATGGAGAGCGTGAAGGCGGAGAAGGGCTACAGGGGCCCGGTCGTGGTCTGCGCGCTCTATTTCGTGCCCGTGGCGGGCTACATCCCCGATCGTCCCGTGATCAAATATCTCGCCGCCCAGCGCAACATCGAGATCGCCTTCGCCCCCATCGCGGGCACGCGCATCCTGGTCCCGTTCTGGCTGAAAGTGCCGACGCCGCTCGGCCCGGCCATGCTGGAAGCGACCAGCTTCATCACGTCAGCCCAGCCGCCAAAGGTCGCCAAGACGCAGTAGGGCTTTAGCCGCGCATTCCCCCTTAGAGACCGTCACCCTGAGGTGGCCGCTTCTTCAGCGGCCCTCGAAGGGCGACAGCCCGGCTGTTCCCGCAGGGAATATCCGTGCGTGCCGCCGCATCCGGGCCGTCCATCCTTCGAGGCTCCCGGCGCGATGCTGCGCACCGCGCCACTCGCACCTCAGGATGACGGGGAGGCGGTTTGGCTCGAAAAAAATGTAATCCTTTCAACGGCATGTCTACTGTGCATGGGGTTGTTTTCGCGAAAATGAGTTTGGGGGTCGTGATCCCGGGAATCCATTTGACTCCTGCCCGATTCTGATTCGACTCCGCGTCGTCCCCAATTTTAAGGAACCGGTTATCGAAACGCCGCTTGTGCGGCAGGGCAAAACTCCATCTAGTGCACAACCAATAAGAGCCCCGCGACATGTGGCGTGAACGGAACAGGACTTCAGCGGGAGTCAGCGATTCGGCCGCGATTCGTTCTAGAGTCGTTCCGAAGCTTAAAGCCAACGGGAAAAGCGTCGCAAAGTGAGACAGTTGCGCGAGGTTTGGGGAGTGCGCTCCCACACGCTCGGTGTCATCGCCCGGCTTGACCGGGCGATCCAGTACGCCGAGGCCGTTGTGGTTGAGCGGACAAACCGCGGCGTACTGGATGCCCCGGTCCCGGCTCCGCCAAGGCTACGCCGGGGCTCAGGGGGGTGCTTGGCCCGCCGAAGCCTTGGCGAAGGCGGCAGGCCGGGGCATGACAGCGGAATGCTTGGCTGCAGCGTAGCGTTCGGAGACATGGCCGACACCTCCCAGCCCTCAACACACCCCAAAACAGCACTGACATTCGCCCAAATCGCCACTACCTAATCCCCAGACATGGCCTTCTCCTCCTCCCCCTTCGCCTCCGAGCGCGCACCCGGCGCGGGCGTCACTGCGGTGCTCGGGCCGACCAACACCGGCAAGACCCATCTCGCCATCGAGCGGATGCTCGCGCATCCCTCTGGCGTGATCGGGCTGCCGCTGCGGCTGCTCGCGCGCGAGGTCTATAACAAGATCGCCGCGCGGGTCGGCAGCGAGGCCGTCGCGCTGATCACGGGCGAGGAGAAGATCAAGCCGAAGAACCCGCGCTATTGGGTCTCGACCGTCGAGGCGATGCCGCGCGACCTCGACGTCTCCTTCCTCGCCGTCGACGAGGTCCAGATCGCCTCCGATCTCGAACGCGGCCACGTCTTCACCGACCGCATCCTCAACCGCCGCGGCCGCGACGAGACGCTGCTGCTGGGCGCGGCCACGATGCGCCCGATCATCGAGCGGCTGCTGCCGGGCGTGTCCATGATCACGCGGCCGCGCCTGTCGCAGCTGGAATTCGCCGGCGACCGCAAGATCACGCGCCAGCCGCGCCGCACTGCCATCGTCGCCTTCTCGGCAGACGAGGTCTACGCCATCGCCGAGCTGATCCGCCGCCAGCATGGCGGCGCGGCCGTGGTGCTGGGATCGCTCTCGCCCCGCACGCGCAATGCGCAGGTGGAGATGTTCCAGAACGGCGACGTCGACTACCTCGTCGCCACCGACGCCGTCGGCATGGGCCTCAATCTCGACGTCGATCACGTCGCCTTCGCCTCCGACCGTAAGTTCGACGGCTACCAGTTCCGCCGCCTGACGCCGGCCGAATTCGCGCAGATCGCCGGCCGCGCGGGGCGCGCCACGCGCAACGGGACTTTCGGGACGACGGGCCGTTGCGGGCCGTTCGAGCCCGAGCTCGTCAACGCGCTGCAGAACCACACCTTCGACAACGTGAAAATGCTGCAATGGCGCAATGCGAAGCTGGATTTCGCCTCCCTCGGCGCGCTCCAGGTGTCCCTGAACCAGTCGCCCGGCCATGAGGCTCTGACGCGCGCGCCGATCGCCGAGGACATGCGCGTGCTCGACCACGCCGCCCGCGACGTCGAGGTGCGCGATATCGCGCATGGCAAGGCGGCCGTGGAACGGCTGTGGGAGGCCTGCCAGGTCCCCGATTACCGAAAACTGTCGCCGGCCGCCCATGCCGAGCTCGTCACCACGCTGTACGGCTTCCTGATGCGGAAGGGCTGCATCCCCGATTCCTGGTTCGGCGCCCAGGTGGACCAGGCCGACCGCATCGACGGCGACATCGACACGCTGTCGGCCCGGATCGCTCAGATTCGCACCTGGACCTTCGTCGCCAACCGCCCGGACTGGCTGAGGGACCCCGAACGCTGGCAGGGGATCGCCCGCGAGGTCGAAAATAAATTATCGGATGCGCTCCATGAACGCTTGACTGAGCGTTTCGTTGATCGCCGGACCAGTGTATTGATGCGCCGCCTGCGGGAGAACACGAGCTTGAATACTGAAATCGGCAAGACCGGCGAAGTCATCGTCGAAGGCCATGTCATCGGCCGCCTCGATGGCTTCACCTTTGCACCGGATGCGGCGGAAGCGGGCTCCGATGCGAAAGCCTTGCAGGCTGCAGCGCAAGCGGTGCTCGCCGGCGAGATCAACGCGCGCGCCGAGAAACTGGGCAATGCGCCGGACGATCAGTTCGTGCTGACCTCGGAAGGCACGATCCGCTGGACCGGCGACGCCGTGGCGCGCCTGTCAGCCGCGGAGGAGGCGCTGCATCCGCGCATCCGCATCATCTCCGACGAGCGCCTCACCGGTGCGCCGCGTGAGAAGGTGCAGGCCCGGCTCGAGCTCTGGCTCAAGACGCATATCGAAAAGCTGCTCGGGCCGATGTTCGAGCTGTCGAAGGCCGAGGACGTCACCGGCATTGCCCGCGGCATCGCCTATCAGCTGGTCGAGGCGCTCGGCGTGCTCGAGCGCCCGAAGATCGCCAACGAGCTGAAGGATCTCGACCAGCCCTCGCGCGCCGTGTTGCGCAAATACGGCGTCCGTTTCGGCGCCTATCACATCTATTTCCCCGGCCTGCTGAAGCCCGCCGGCCGCGCGCTGGCCGCACTGCTGTGGGCGCTGAAGCAGGACAATGTCGATCTGTCGTCGCTGTCGGGCGCGCAGCATCTGGCATCTTCGGGCCGCACCTCGTTCCCGGTCGACAAGCAGCTGCCGCGCGATGCCTATCGCGTGCTCGGCTACAAGCAGGCCGGCGAGCGCGCCGTGCGCGTCGACATTCTGGAGCGCCTTGCCGATCTGATCCGCCCGGCGCTGGCCTGGCGCGAGAACTCGCCCGGCGAAAAGCCCGCGGGCGCGTTTGACGGCCGCAGCTTTGTGGTGACGCAGGCGATGACCTCGCTCACCGGTTCGGCCGGCGAGGATTTCGCCTCGGTGCTGCGCGCGCTCGGCTATCGCATGGAGAAGCGCGCGCCGCTGCCGCCGAAGCCGGTGGCTGCTGCCGTGGAGACGCCCGCTGCCGAAGCAAGCGCAGAGGCTCCGACTGAACCGACTGCGACTGATGATGCCGCCGTAAGCGCGGACACCGCGATCGAAGCCGCCGCCGAGCCCGTCACCGTCGAAGACGCGCCCGGCATGGAGCAGCACGACGAGCCCGCGCATGAAGAGCCGGCGCTCGAAGCATCGCCTGATGCCCCCGTCACGCCCGAGGATGCCCCCGGCATCGCGCCGCCGGCGGAAGAGGCTGCTGCGCCTACCGAGACCGCTGCGCCCACCGAGGCGGTGGAAGCCGCTCCCGCCGAGGCTGCTGCAACGGAAGCCGCTGCATCCGCCGATGCCGCCGCGCCGGCCGAGGCCGCCGCTGCGCCTGCCGAGCCCGAGCTCGTCGAGGTCTGGCGTCCCGGCGGCCGCCACGAGGATCGCAAGCCGCGCCACGAGCGCCATCGCCACCAGCGTCACCACAATCAGCGCCCGCAGCAGGCCGGTGCTGAAGCTGGCGCCGCCCCTGCCGAAGGCGCGGCCGCGCAGTCAGCCGACGGCGAGAAACGCAATGAGCGCCATCGTCACGGCGGCGGTCATCGCAGAGATGGGGCAAAGGATTTCCGCAAGCCGCGCGAAGGTGGCGAAGGCGCGCCGCGCCAAGAGGGGCGCGACGACAAGAACCGCCGCTTCGAGGGCAAGGATCGCGACAACAAGGATCGCGATCGCAACAAGGGCAAGTTCGGCGGCGATCGCGACAAGGGCCGCGACAATCGCGGCCGCGACCGCGACAAGGGCCGCGACCGCCAGGGCGGTCCTTCGCTGCGCCCCTACGCCTCGAGCGCGAACCCGCGCGAGCGCGATCGTCCGGCCGATCCGAACTCGCCCTTCGCAAAGCTTGCTGCGCTGAAAGAGCAGCTGTCCGGTCGCAAGGAGTGATCCCACGACCGAGCGGCAGCGCCTCGACAAATGGCTGTGGCACGCGCGGGTGGTGAAGGCGCGCACCTCCGCGGCCGAACTTGTTGAGTCCGGCCACGTTCGCATCAACGGCACGCGCGAGAAGTCGCCGGGCCATGCGATCAAGATCGGCGACGTGATCACCATCGCGCTCGATCGCACCGTGCGCGTGCTGAAAGTAACCGCTTTCAACGAGCGCCGCGGCGATGCCGCCTCGGCCCGCGTGCTCTACGAGGAGCTGAGCGAAGCGAAGCGCAATTAATTGCGCTTTGAGTTCATTTCTTGGCCGATCAAAGCGCAAAGCCGTCATGATCGGCCGTTCCCGACCTTGCGGCGCCGGGCCATCCGCGCTACGCAAGCCGCGACTTTTAAAAGAGCTTTTCGGAGCGTTGGATGACTTACGTCGTCACTGAAGCCTGCATCAAGTGCAAGTATACCGACTGCGTCGAGGTCTGCCCGGTCGACTGTTTCTACGAGGGCGAGAACATGCTCGTCATCCATCCTGACGAGTGCATCGACTGCGGCGTGTGCGAGCCGGAATGCCCCGCCGACGCGATCAAGCCGGACACGGAACCGGGCCTGGAAAAGTGGCTCCAGGTCAATGCCGACTACGCCAAGAGCTGGCCGAACATCACCCAGAAGAAAGAATCACCCCCCGACGCGAAGGAATTCGACGGTCAGGACGGCAAGTTCGAGAAATATTTTTCTCCGAACCCGGGCTCGGGAGACTAATTCTCGCCCAAACTTAACCCTAATACCTTCGTCAGCGCCGAAAACCAGCCCTCAAGACCCCTAAATCATTGATTTTTGCGGGAAATGTGCTATATTGAGCACATTAAGCTGAACCCCCGTCAGCCCAGTTGGCCCCGTTGGGTTCCCGTGAAACCAAATGTCGAACAGGGGCGTGGCAGTTTCCGCGCGCAGGCTGTGTCACAGAAAACGCGTAAAAAGAGTACTTCAGCGAGGGCTTCCCATAAGGAGGCCAAAAAAGTCGCCGCGGCCAGCCGTAGCGCATCCAAGGGTCGGACCGCGACTAAGGCACCGGCTGCAAAGTCCTCGAAGAACAAAAGAAGCGCAATGCCTCACAAGACTGCCAAACCGGCCGCGAAAGCGACCGTTGCCAAGCCTGCTGCTGCCAAGGCTTCCGCTGCCAAGCCCGTTGCTCCGAAGGCTCCTGTTGCTGCCGCCCCTGCCAAAGCCCCCGTTGCTGCTGCGAAGCCGGCCGTGAAGGCTGCTGCACCCGCGCCGAAGGTCGAGGAAAAGAAGGTCGTGACCCAGCGCCAGGGCTTCAAGGCCAACGAATTCGTCGTCTATCCCGCTCACGGCGTTGGCCAGATCCTGGCCATCGAGGAGCAGGAGATCGCCGGTGCGAAGCTCGAGCTGTTCGTCATCAATTTCATCAAGGACAAGATGACGCTGCGCGTGCCGACCGCCAAGGTCGCGAACGTCGGCATGCGCAAGCTGTCCGACCCCGCGCTGGTGAAGAAGGCGCTGGAGACGCTGAAGGGCCGCGCCCGCGTCAAGCGCACCATGTGGTCGCGCCGCGCCCAGGAATACGAAGCAAAGATCAATTCGGGCGACATCGTCGCGATCGCGGAAGTCGTGCGCGACCTCTACCGTTCCGAGTCGCAGCCCGAGCAGTCGTACTCTGAACGCCAGCTCTATGAAGCGGCGCTCGATCGTCTCTCCCGCGAGATCGCGGTTGTGCAGCACTCGACCGAGACCGAAGCGGTCAAGGAGATCGAGGCCCAGCTCGCCAAGAGCCCGCGCCGCACCAACGCCAAGGCGGAAGCCGCCGACGGCGAGGGCGAGGCGGATGCCGACGGCGATACCGATGGCGACGACACCGCCGTCGCCGACGAGGCCGCGTAAGCGTCTCGCAGCGTCGATCGCAAGCAATCAAAAGCCCGGCCGGTTGGCCGGGCTTTTTTGTTTTGAGTTTCGTACTTCGTAGGGTGGGTTAGCGAAGCGTAACCCACCGCTTCTGTCTCCGCGGAAATTAAAGCGGTGGGTTACGCCGAGCGACTACGCTTCGCGCAGCCGCACGGCTAACCTACCCTACGTTCGATCACTTCACCGGCCGCTTCTCGAGCTTCCTTGCCAGTGTGCGGCGGTGCATGCCCAGCCTTCTCGCCGCTTCCGAGATATTGAAATCGGTCTCGATCAGCGTCTGGTGGATGCGCTCCCATTCCAGCGTCTTGATCGAGGTCGGCCGTGCATCGAGGGCGACTTCGGCGTTGCCTTCGGCCTTGTTGAAGGCGGCTTCGATATCGTCGGTGTTCGACGGCTTTGCCAGGTAGTGGCAGGCGCCGAGCTTGATCGCCTCGACGGCGGTGGAGATGCTGGCAAAGCCGGTCAGAACCACGATCAGCATCTCCGGATCGTGCGTGTGCAGCAGCTCGACGCAGGCGAGGCCCGAGGCGCCGCCGAGCTTGAGATCGACCACCGCGTGTCCAAAGGATCGCTCCTCCAGCACCTTCCGCACCTCTTCGATCGAAGCTGCGAGGACGACGTCGTAGCCGCGGCGTTCGAACGAGCGTTTCAGCGTGCGCGCGAAGCCGGTATCGTCCTCGACGACGATGAGCGAACGGTCAGGCGTCAAAATTTCCTCCGATCGCGAGCGTTGCGAGCGGCAGCGTCAGGCGGACGGTGGCGCCGCGCTTCCTGTGGTTCTCGGCGGTGACGCTGCCGCCGAGCTTGCGCACGACGTTTACCACCAGGAACAGGCCGAGCCCGCCGCCGGCGCGGCCCTTGCTCGAGTGATAGGGTTTTCCGAGCTGCGCCAGCATCTCCGGCGCAAAGCCCGGGCCGCGATCGCTGATCGACAGCACGAGATTGTCGCCCTCGCGCTCGGCCAGCAACTCCACCCATTCGCGCGAGACCTCATAAGCATTGTCGAGAACGTTGAAGATCACTTGCTTCAGCGCGATGTCAGAGACGATCGCGACGTCCTCGCCGAACGTGTTGACGAAATAGAGCGTGCGGGCCGAGCGTGCGTCGCGCCACTCGTTCACCAGCGCGGTGACGAAGGCCGTCACCGTCGTCGGCGAGGAGCCTTCGCCGCGCGCTTCGCCCGCCGACACCAGGATGCCCGTCACGATGGTCTTGCAGCGTTGCAGAGAGGTTTCCATCTCCGCAAGATCCTCGGCAAGTTCCTGATCGGCGGCGAGATCGGGCATGCGGCGCCAGTCGCTGAGGATGACCGACAGCGAGGCGAGCGGCGTGCCGAGTTCATGCGCAGCGCCGGAGGCGAGCAGGCCCATGCGGACGATGTGGTCCTGCTCGGCCGCATGCTGGCGCAGTGCCGCCAGATGCGCATCGCGCTCGCGCAAATTCCTGTTGATCCGGGTGACGAACACGACAAGCAGCACGGCGTTGAGGATGAAGCCCAGCAGCATGCCGGTCACGGTGAGACTGTAGGCCTCGCTGATCGGGTTCGGCGGCAGGTCGAGCGGCCGGTAGGCCATGGTCAGCCATATGAAACTCGCGCAGGTCAGTGCGACCAGCGACCAGGTCGAGCGGGCATTAAGCAGCACCGCGCCCAGCGTCACCTGGAGCAGGAACAGCGAGGTGAAGGGATTGGTGGCGCCGCCGCTGAGGTAGAGCTGCGCGGTCAGCGCGGCGACATCGAGCATCAAGGCGACCAGCAGCTCGTTGTTGGTGATCGCGGCGCGATGGCGCACCCAGACGAGGCTGGAGACGTTGAGCAGCAGCAGCGCGCCGATCACCGCGCCCATCCGTTCCAATGGCAGGGGAATACCCAGGCCGAAATGCACGCCGCCGATGGTCACGATCTGGCCGACCACCGCGGTCCAGCGCAGCTGGATCAGCAGCGCCATGTTCTTGCGGTTGGTCTCGTCGTCGGTCGGCGCAACGCCGATCAGTTCGCTGCGCGCGTCCGCCTGCGATTGCAGCGTGACGGCGTCATGCGTCATTCCGTCGTCAGGTGGATTCGACGATCGTTCCAGCATCTGATCCCGTCCTGCGGGCGGAGGCATCGGAGCCGCCGGCCGGTTCGTGGACGAAGCGCTTGCGGCGGAACAGCCCGCCGCCGAATGTGACGAAAAGTTTACCGGCCAGCATGAAAGCCAGGGCAAACCACGTCAGCGCGTAGATCAGGTGGTTATTGGGAAAGCTGATCACGGTCAATCCGCCGATCGGGCCGCTGGTGGTTTGTGATCCGGCGTCAGCATCGACGAAAAAGGGTGCGACATGGTCGAGGCCGCGCGCTGCCGCAATCGCGGCGACATCCCGCGAGTACCAGCGGTTGTGCTGGGGCACGTTGTTCCTGAGGAAACCGCCGTTCGGCTCGGTCATGCGGAGCAGGCCCGTGATCTCGACTTGGCCGTCCGGACTGCCGTTCTGGCGCGTCGATGGGTCGCGCCGCTCGGACGGCACGAAGCCGCGATTGACCAGGATCAGCGTGCCGTCGCCGCGCTGAAGCGGCGTCAGCACCCAATAGCCGGGGCCTTCCTCGGTGACCGCCTGAACCAGTGTCTCGCGGTCATGCAGGAAGCGTCCGGTGAGGCTGACGTGCCTGTATTCGTCATTTGCGGTGGAGACGATCGGCCAGGCCGCGGGCGACGGGATCGGCTGGGCCGGGGCATGCACGCGCTGCTCGACGCGGTCGATCAGCGCCAGCTTCCAGGCGCGCCGCTCGATCTGCCAGACGCCGAGTGCGATCAGAAGTGCAAAGGCCGCCAGCGAGAGAACCGTGAGCCACAGGCGCGGACGCGCAGTGTTGCGACGCGCGTCCTTGTCCCTGCCTGTCACGGTCCAAGCCTTGCTCACTTTCAAGCCTTGCTCACTTCCAAGCCTTGCTCACTTCGGAGTCTCGCTTACTTCATTCCCGTCATCTGGTGCATCGGCATCATGTTGCTGTTGAGGTGGTTCATCACCCACAGCGAGCCGGACAACGCGATCACCACCATGACGATGGTGAAGATCAGCGCCATCATGCTCCAGCCGTTCTCGGATTTGGTGTTCATGTGCAGGAAGTAGATCATGTGCACGACGATCTGCACGACCGCGAAGGCCATGATGACGAGCGCGGTGATCTGCTTGCTCGGCAGCGCGCCGCTCATCACCAGCCAGAACGGGATCGCGGTCAGCACGACCGAGAGCACGAAGCCGAGCATGTAGGTCGAGAACGTGCCGTGGGCGTGGTCGTCGCCGTGGTGATGGCCGTCCGCGTGGGCGGCGTGGGTATCGGTGTTCATCGCAGAACTCCCAGGAGATAGACGAAGGTGAAGACGCCGATCCAGACCACGTCAAGGAAGTGCCAGAACATCGACAGGCACATCAGGCGGCGGCGGTTGGCTTCGATCAGGCCGAACTTCCAGACCTGCACCATCAGCGTCACCAGCCAGATCAGGCCGCAGGAGACGTGCAGACCGTGGGTGCCGACCAGCGTGAAGAACGCGGACAGGAAGGCGCTGCGCTGCGGGGTCGCGCCTTCATGGATCATGTGGGCGAACTCGGAGAGCTCGATGCCGATGAAGGCGAGACCGAACAGGCCGGTGATCGCCAGCCACATCTGGGTCTGGGCGATCTTGTTCTGCTGCATCGTCAGCATGGCAAAGCCATAGGTGATCGACGACAGCAGCAGCATCGAGGTGTTCACCGCGACCAGCGGCAGCTCGAACAGGTCCTTCGGGGCGGGGCCGGCGGCGTAGTTGCCGCCGAGCACGCCGAAGGTGGCGAACAGCATCGCAAAGATGAGGCAGTCGCTCATCAGGTAGATCCAGAAGCCGAGCGGGGTGCTGTAGCCTTCCGGATGCGGGTGTTCGTCGGCGAGATAGAAGACCGGCTCGCCGGTTTGGGTAGGATTGACAGCGACAGTCATTTACTTGGCTCCGGCGAGCAGTTTGGTGCGCGCGTCCTCGGTCCGGATGACGTCGTCGGCCGGGATGTCGAAGTCGCGGTGATAGTTGAAGGTGTGACCGATGCCGACGGCGAGCATCGCGATGAAGCTCACGGCGGCAAGCCACCAGATGTACCAGATCAGGCCGAATCCCATCGCGGTGGCGAGGCCGGCGAGGATGATGCCGGTGCCGGTGCTGCTGGGCATGTGGATCGGCTTGAACCCCAAGAGCGGACGCTGATAGCCGCGCTTCTTCATGTCCCACCACGCGTCATTGTCGTGAACGACGGGGGTGAAGGCGAAGTTGTAGTCCGGCGGGGGCGAGGAGGTCGCCCATTCCAGCGTGCGTGCATCCCAGGGATCGCCGGTGACGTCCTTGAGCTGCTCGCGCTTGAGGAAGCTGACTGCGAACTGCATCAGCATGCAGAGGATGCCGAGGAAGACCAGGCCGGCGCCGATCGCGGCGATGACGAACCAGATCTGCAAGGACGGATCGTCGAACACGCGCAGGCGGCGGGTCACGCCCATCAGGCCGAGCACATAGAGCGGCATGAAGGCCATGTAGAAGCCGGTGACCCAGAACCAGAACGACAGCTTGCCCCAGAACACGTCGAGCTTGAAGCCGAATGCCTTCGGGAACCAGTAGTTGATGCCGGCGAACGCGCCGAACACCACGCCGCCGATGATCACGTTGTGAAAGTGCGCGATCAGGAACAGGCTGTTGTGCAGGACGAAGTCGGCCGGCGGCACTGCGAGCAGCACGCCGGTCATGCCGCCGAGCACGAAGGTCAGCATGAAGGCGATCGTCCACAGCATCGGCAGCTCGAAGCGGATGCGGCCGCGATACATCGTGAACAGCCAGTTGAACATCTTCGCGCCCGTCGGGATCGAGATGATCATCGTGGTGATGCCGAAGAACGAGTTGACGCTGGCGCCCGAGCCCATCGTGAAGAAGTGGTGCAGCCAGACCAGGTACGACAGGATGGTGATGACCACCGTGGCGTAGACCATCGAGGTGTAGCCGAACAGCCGCTTGCCGGAGAAGGTCGAGGTCACTTCCGAGAAGATGCCGAAGGCGGGGAGAACCAGAATGTAGACCTCGGGATGACCCCAGATCCAGATCAGGTTCACGTACATCATCGGGCTGCCGCCGAAATCGTTCGTGAAGAAGTTGGTGCCGACGTAGCGGTCAAGCGAGAGCAGCGCGAGCACGACGGTCAGGACGGGGAAGGAGGCGACGATCAGGATGTTGGTGCAGAGCGCGGTCCAGGTGAACACCGGCATCTTCATCATGGTCATGCCGGGACAGCGCAGCTTGACGATGGTGCAGATCAGGTTGATGCCGGATAAGGTCGTGCCGACGCCTGCGACCTGCAGCGCCCAGATGTAATAGTCGACGCCGACGTCAGGACTGTAGCCGATGTTCGACAGCGGCGGATAGGCCAGCCAGCCGGTGCGGGCGAATTCGCCGATGAACAGCGAAGCCATCACCAGCACCGCGCCGCCGACCGTCATCCAGAAGCTGAAATTGTTCAGGAACGGGAATGAAACGTCGCGTGCCCCGATCTGGAGCGGTACGACATAGTTCATCAGGCCCGTAACCAGCGGCATCGCCACGAAGAAGATCATGATCACGCCATGGGCGGTGAAGACCTGGTCGTAGTGATGGGCGGGAAGGAAGCCTTCGGAACCGTTGAACGCGAGCGCCTGTTGCGCGCGCATCATGAGCGCGTCGGCGAAGCCGCGCAGCAGCATCACGATGCCGAGGATCATGTACATGATGCCGATGCGCTTGTGGTCGACGGTGGTGAACCACTCGCGCCACAGATAGCCCCAGAGGCGGAAATAGGTAATGCCGGCGAACAGCGCGCCGCCGCCGAGCGCGACCATCACGAAGGTGCCGACCAGGATCGGCTCGTGCAGCGGCAGCGAATCGAGGCCGAGCCGGCCGAAGATGAGCTTGAGAAGATCAGGAGACATGCGGGATCTCTTTAGGAGTCTGACTTCGGACGTTGTCCGAGGAAGAAGGACGAGGACTTCAGCGGCGTGAAAGTCGGCCGCTTCAGGCCGGCGCCGAGCAGCGGCGCGGTGTCGGCGGGGGCCGTGATGGAGGCGGTGGTCTTGCCCTGCGGCGCATCCGGCGTGCAGGTGCCGGCGACGAAGGTCGGCTCGGGTCCGAGCGCGGTGCCGCGGCGTGCGTACTTGTCGTAGGCCAGCGGCAGGGTGTTGTTCAGGCCCTCATGGCCGAGACCGCCCTTGGCGTCGATCGCCATCATCTCGCTCTGGCACATCTTGCCGGTCTCGACGCACATGTTGAGGATCAGGCGGTAGAGGTCGGAATCGACGGTGCCCCAGCGGCGCACCGGCTCGTTCTCGCTCGGCTTTTCGAGCTGGAGATATTCGGCCCGGCCGAGCGAGCCGCCGGCCGATTTGGCCTGCGCGATCCAGGCGTCAAAGCCCTTGTCGTCGAGGCCCTGGAAGTTGAAGTGCATGCCAGAGAAGCCGGCGCCGCTGTAGTTCGCCGAAAAACCCTTGTAGGTACCGGCGTGGTTGATCACGGCGTGGAGCGACGTCTCCATGCCCGGCATCGCGTAGATCTGACCGGCGAGTGCGGGGATGTAGAACGAGTTCATCACCGAGGAGGCGGTGATGTGGAAGTTGATCGGGCGGTCGACCGGCGCGGCGAGCTCGTTGACGGTGGCGATGCCGTAATCGGGGTAGATAAAGAGCCACTTCCAGTCGAGCGCGACGACATCGACGACGAGCGGAGCCTTGGACTGGTCCACGGCGCGTTCCGCATGGATTCGGCCGATGTTGCGATAGGGGTCGAGCAGATGCGTGCCCATCCAGGTCAGCGCGCCCAGGCAGATGATGATCAGCAGCGGAGCCGACCAGATCACCAGCTCAAGCTTGGTCGAGTGGTCCCAATCCGGCTCGTAGCGGGCCGAGGTGTTGGACTGGCGGTAGCGCCAGGCAAACAGCACCGTCAGCGCCATCACGGGGACGACGATCAGGAGCATCAGGACGGTGGAGATGATGACGAGGTCGCGCTGTTGCGCTGCGATATCGCCGGCAGGCGCCAGCACGACGTAGTTGCAGCCGCTGAGCGCGGCCGCCAGAGGTAGTAGCGCCAGGATCTTGAGACGGGACACGGGCCGAGCCTTATGAGAATGAGTTTCCTTTGCGGGCCCAAGGGGTAGCTGCGGCGCAGCAATCCGGACATTGGACAATTTGTCCAATGTTGCAGTGCGGAATGTTGGGTCAGACAGGGGCAGATTGCCTGGCGCCCCGCCGGGCGGTCGGCTTTGGTTTTCAGGACGTTAAGGGCGCGCGAATGGCGACGGCACAGACCCCCGCAATGGCAGACCTCCACTCGGGCGAGCACGGCCACGACCAGGCCAGTCCCGGCGAGATCGCCATCGGCGTCATCATCGGCCGCACCTCGGAATTCTTCGACTTCTTCGTCTACGCGATCGCCTCAGTGATCGTATTCCCGCGCCTGGTGTTCCCATTCACCAGCGAGCTGACCGGCACCCTCTATTCCTTCATGATCTTCGCGCTGGCCTTCGTGGCCCGGCCGATCGGAACCGTCATTTTCATGACGGTCGATCGCGAGTACGGCAAAACCGCCAAGCTGGTCTCGGCGCTGTTTCTGCTCGGCACCGCCACCGTCGCGCTCGCGTTCCTGCCCGGCTATCACGACATCGGCGTTGCGGCGATCTGGCTGCTCGCGCTGGCGCGTATCGCGCAGGGTCTGGCCTGGGGCGGCGCCTGGGACGGCATGGCTTCGCTGCTGGCGCTGAACGCGCCGCCCTCCAAGCGCGGCTGGTATGCGATGGTCCCGCAATTGGGCGCGCCGCTCGGCCTGATCGTGGCAAGCGCGCTGTTCGCCTATTTCGCCGGTAACCTCTCGGCCGACGACTTCTTCGACTGGGGCTGGCGCTATCCGTTCTTCGTCGCCTTCGCCATCAACGTCGTGGCGCTGTTTGCGCGCCTGCGCATGGTGACGACGGAAGAATATTCTTCGTTGTTCGAGACCCGCGAATTGCAGCCCGCGCGTATCTCCGAGACCGTCGCGCGCGAAGGCCAGAACATCATGCTCGGTGCATTCGCGCCGCTCGCGAGCTTCGCGCTGTTCCACATGGTCACGGTGTTTCCGCTGTCCTGGGTGTTCCTGTTCACCCGCGAAAGCCCGGTGCGCTTCCTGATCATCGAGATCGTCGCCGCCGTGTTCGGCGTCGCGGCGATCGTGGCCTCCGGCATCATCGCCGACCGCGTCGGCCGCAAATCGCTGCTGATGGGATCGGCGATTGCGATCGCGATCTACAGCGGATTTGCTCCGCAGCTGCTCGATGCCGGCGCGTTCGGTGAGACGATCTACATGGTGATCGGTTTCATCCTGCTGGGTCTCTCCTTCGGCCAGTCCTCGGGCGCGATCGCGTCGAACTTCCGGCAGGCGTACCGCTACACGGCGTCCGCGCTGACCTCGGATATGGCCTGGCTGTTCGGTGCCGGCTTCGCGCCGCTGGTGGCGCTTCTGCTCGCCACCAATCTCGGCGTCATCGCGTCGGGTGCCTATCTGCTGTCCGGCGCGTTCTGGACGCTGCTCGCACTCTGGCTCAGCGGCCAGCGCGAGGCGGGCGACATGGACGCGGGCGCTTAAGCCGCGTCCAGCGGACGGGAATAAAATTCAGGCCGGACGATCCTGTTTGCGGCGACGCAAGCAGGAGATCTCATGAACGTCCGGTCCAATCCCGTCCACCAGCAAAGTTTTGCAAACCTAGTCCTCACCGTAAGCCTGGTCCTCACCATCGTCGCGATCGTTTGCTCGACCGGGCTTGCCCACGCCACCGGCAACGTCGCGCGCGGCCAAACGCTCTACAAGGGCTGCGCAGATTGTCACTCCATTAATGAGAACGCAGTCGGCCCGATGCACAAGGGCGTGGTCGGTCGCAAGGCGGGCAGCGTGCCCGGCTATGACTATTCGGCCGATCTGAAGAACTCAGGGATCGTCTGGACCGAGGACAATCTCGACAAATGGCTGGCCGGACCGCAGGCCATGGTGCCGGAAACCAAGATGTTCTTCGACGTTCCGGACGCGCGGGATCGTGCTGACATCATCGCGTTTCTTAAGGAAAAGGCGCGGTAGGTCCGCAGAGCAGGTCTCGTAGGGTGGGCAAAGCGAAGCGTGCCCACCATCTGTCGCTATCATTACGGATCGTGGGCACGGCGCTACGCGCCTTTGCCCACCCTAGGCACTGTCTTTGTGGCCCGAGATCCCGCGTTCGCGCTAAGCGCGCGTCAATCCGCCACGACCTTCACGCGATCCCGCACCTTCACCTGCGCGGTGCGATCGAGCCCGTTCAGCACGCGGAAGCGTTCGGCGGGATGATCGACGCCGGCCATGCGGTGGGAGAGCGATTCCACGGTGTCGCCGGGCTGCACGGTGATGACCTTGATGCGCAGGGGGCGCGCGGCCTGGATTTCGTCGAGCGTCAGGCGGCGGAATGAATTGACGGTCTCGCGCGCGTTGCGCTCGCTCTCGGTCGATTTCTGCCGAGCCGCGAAGATGAAGCGATAGACGTCGCTGCCGAAGCGCAACGCATAGACCTTGAACTGCCACTGATCGCCCTTGGCGGTGGCGGACGCAGCCGGAAAGCCGTTGATGGTGATGTCTTCGGTGGAGGCCTTCTCGACGCCCTCCATCCAGCCGGAATTCAGGTAATCGCCCAGCGACTGCTCGGCAGGCACCCTCACGACATCGAAGCGCATCGCTTGCGAGCCGCCGTCGCGCACGCCGATCACCGCCTGTGCGGTGTTGTCGAGCGTGAAATTGTCCGGCGCCTGGAAGGTGAAGCCGAGTTTCGGATGCAGGAAACGCCGGCCGCGGACAAAACCTTCGCTGGGATCTTCGCCATAGACGAGGTTGTCGATCGCGGCGAGGTAGGTCTCGCGGTCGCGCTCGGCGCCCTCGGGCGCCGCATATTGCCGTGCGATGGTCTGCGCATTCTGCACGCGCTCGGGGGTGGCCGGATGCGACGAGGTGAAATCCTGCGCGCGCGGATCGAGCGAGGTCTTGCCGACCTTGAGCTCGGCATTGCGCTCCATCGCTGACAGGAAGCGGGCGGCACCATAGGGGTCGAAATGTGCCTTGGCGGAAAGGCCGACGCCGATGCCGTCGGCCTCGAACTCCTGGTTGCGCGAAAAGCTCGCCATGGTGAGCTTGGTCTTGGCCAGCGCAAGCGCGGTGAGATCGGGATCGTTGCTCATGTCGGTGACGACGCGGGTGACGATCGCGGCCTGGCGCGCCTGGTCCTCGCGCATCGCGGCGTGCTTGGACAGCACATGCGCCATCTCGTGGCTGAGCACGGAGGACAACTCCGAAGTGTCGCTGGCGAGCGCGAGCAGGCCGCGGGTGACATAGAGCTGGCCGTTCGGCAGCGCGAACGCATTCACGGCGCCGGAATTGAGGATGGTGACCTTATAGCCCTGGTCGGGGCGGTCGGACGCCGCGACGAGCCGGTCGACGGTCTTGCTGACGAGCGATTCGAGCCTGAGGTCGTCATAGGTACCGCCATAGCTCGCCAGGATGCGCTCGTGCTCCTTTTCGGTGGCGGGGGTCTGTGCGACGGCTGGTTTCGGCTTGGGCATCGCCACGGTCGGCGGGGCCGCCGCGGTCTGGAACCGGTTCATGTCGCCGCAACCGGCAAGGGCTGAGCCCAGCACAAGGCACAGCGCCGCCGGCGCAGCCCGCAGGCGGCGGCGTTCACTCGATACGTGCCGTTCTAGCACCCCATCCACGTCGCTTAACCCGTGCCTGGCCCTTTTAGGGCCTTACCCCTGTCGGCTCGTTTGCACCCAGCAACTCGACCTGCCCCGCAAGGCGCACATCGATGCGCGGCCCTGAATTCCCCTCGACCCAGCCCCGGACGCGAATCCGTCTATTTTCCAGGGACTTAAGAGTGATCCCGGCGTTTTCGAGCGCGGGTTGCGTACGCTTTGAAATAGTCACGGCAAAGCCGCGTGTCCAGTTTCGTCCGAAGTTGAGGTAGGTCATTGCCCCAGCTTGCCGGACCGACAGGACTCTGCCCTCGACCACCATAAAGCGCCCGATCCCCGCCAAAATATCGTCCGGACTTTCCGCGTTTTTTATGGCCGACGGGTCAGCCCAGTTGCCCTTTTTTTGGCGCCGCGCCTCGGTCTCCGCCGCCATCAGGGCCGCCGCGCAGTCCTTGTCCGCGATCTCGGCGGAGACGAGGGCGTCGCCCTGGGCGAGCAGCATCGCCTGGATGGGGGCCTCGCTTTCGCCGACGAAGATGAGTGCGCCCTGACGGCCGTAGCGGTCGGGCGTGTCGTCGGTGCCGCGCAGCGTGACGTCGCGTCCGGTGAGCAGCGACGTCAGCGCCTGCTTCGTCGTTGCGGTTGGCTCGATCCCGGCGAGGCGCACCTCGCGGCCGTCGTCGAGACGCACGCCACGCGCATCGACGATTGCGGCGACGCGGCCGTCGCCTTGGGACTCGAACTGGCACGGTGCGGCGAACGCGGTGTGACCGGCGACGAGAGGAAGTGCGACGATGAGATGAAGCAGTCGCGTCACGGTGCCCGGAAAGGTTGCGTTGTGCTCTAGTTCTAACGCAAACGTGGCGAACCGCGAAGGCTATCGTAGGGTGGGCAAAGCGAAGCGTGCCCACGTCTTTGATTTGTCGCGCGGGCTCGTGGGCACGGCGCGAAGAGCGCGCCTTTGCCCACCCTACGGCAGTTCGCGTGACGAGTCGCCATTGCCTCACACTCGATCAGCGAATTAATGAACTTGCACAGCAATGACGGTGGAAACATTTCGCCGCAACATGCCATTCCGCTTTGCGGAAAACATGTGCGGCAATCATGCGCCCGCACCGCACCGCCCTCGCGCTTGCTGCGCACTTGCGCATGCGGCATGATTGCGGCAACAGCAATAACCAAGAGCAATAACCAAGCCGCCATCAGAGTACGGCGCGATAAGGGAGGTCTTTTTCGATGAAGCATATTTTGTCGGGCATTTTTGCCGCAGCGTTTGCCCTGAGTGCGAGCGCCGCCGCGCAGGCCCAGGACAAGCCGCCGCTGAAGATCGGTGGCATCCTCGACATGTCGAGCCTCTATGCCGACATCACCGGTCCCGGCAGCGAGACCGCGGCCAAGATGGCCGTCGAAGATTTTGGCGGTGAGGTGCTGGGACGCAAGATCCAGGTGCTGGCGGCCGACCATCTCAACAAGGCTGACCTGTCCGCCAACATCGCCCGCGACATGCTCGACAACCAGGGCGTCGAGATGATCTACGACGTCGCAGCCTCGGCCACTGCGCTCGCCGCCGGCGAGATCGCGAAAGCACGCAACAAGATCATCATGTTCAACGGCCCGGGCTCGATCCGTCTCACCAACGAGGCCTGCGGTCCCTACACCATTCACTACGTGTTCGACACTTACGGCCAGGCCAACGTGACCGGTCTTGCCGCCGTGAAATCCGGCCTTGACAGCTGGTTCTTCCTCACCGCCGACTACGCCTTCGGCCAGGACCTGGAGAAGGACACCAGCGCCGTCGTCACCAAGACCGGCGGCAAGGTGCTCGGTGCCGTGCGCCATCCGCTCAACACGTCGGATTTCTCGTCGTTCCTGCTCCAGGCTCAAGCGTCCAAAGCCAAGGTGATTGGCCTTGCCAACGCCGGCGGCGATACCGTCAACGCCATCAAGCAGGCGGCCGAGTTCGGCATCACCAAGGGCGGCCAGAAGGTCTCGCCGCTGCTCGCCTTCGTCTCCGACATCGATTCGATCGGGCTGGAGACCGCGCAGGGCCTGCTGCTCGCCGAAGCCTTCTACTGGGACCTCAACGACGACACGCGCGCGTTCTCGAAGCGATTCATGGAGCGCACCAAGCGCGTGCCGACCTCTGCGCAGGCCGGCGTCTATTCGTCCGTCACGCATTACCTGAAGGCCGTGAAGGCCGCGGGCACGACCGACTCGGCCGCGGTCATCAAGGTGATGAAGGAGACACCGATCAACGACTTCTTCGCCAAGAACGGCAAGATCCGCGAGGACGGCCGCATGATCCACGACATGTACCTGTTCGAGGTCAAAAAGCCGTCGGAGTCCAAGGGCCGTTGGGACGATTACAAGCTGCTCGCCACCGTGCCCGGCAACGAGGCGTTCCAGTCGCTGGAGCAGTCGCGCTGCCCGCTGGTGAAGAAATAGAGATCGTCATTGCGAGCGAAGCGAAGCAATCCAGAGATGTTTCCGCAGAGACGGTCTGGATTGCTTCGTCGCTTCGCTCCTCGCAATGATGGGTGTGGCTGAGGCCCGAGCAAAACAACAACAAAGGAGACGTCCCATGAACGACATGGTCCTGCAAAAGCTCGAAGGCGGGTTGCTCACCATCACGATGAATCGCCCGGAGCGGAAGAACGCGCTCAACCCCGACATGGTCGCGGGGCTGGTCGAGGCCGCGCGGCGCGCGGCCGACGATCCCGAGGTGCGCGCGGTGCTGTTCAAGGGCGCAGGCGGCTCGTTCTGCGTCGGCGGCGACGTCAAGTCGATGGCGGCAGGCCGCGCGCCGCTGCCGTTTGAAGTGAAAATGGCGAACCTGCGCCGCGGCATGGAGGTCTCGCGCATCCTGCACCAGATGCCGAAGCCCGTGGTGGCACAGCTCGACGGCGCGGCAGCCGGCGCCGGCCTTTCGATGGCGCTGTCCTGCGACCTGCGCATCGCGAGCGAATCCTGCAAGATCACGACCGCCTTCGCCAAGGTCGGCTTCTCAGGCGATTACGGCGGCACCTATTTCCTGACGCAGCTGCTCGGCAGCGCGCGGGCGCGCGAGCTCTATCTGATGTCGCCGGTGCTGACCGCGAAAGAGGCGCATGCGATCGGGATGGTGACGAAAGTCGTTCCCGATGCCGAGATCGACGCGGCCGCGCACGAGCTCGCGCTGTCGCTGGCGCAGGGGCCATCGATCGCGCTCGGTTTCATCAAGCGCAACATCAACAACGCCGAGCATCTGGCGCTGGAAGATTGCTTCGACGGCGAGGCGATCCATCACACCCGTTGCAGCGACACCGAGGATCACAAGGAAGCCGCGAAGGCCTTTGTCGAAAAACGCAAGCCGACGTTCAAGGGCGCATGACGATGGCGCCCTATATGCGGCTCCGGCAGATCTGCCTCGTCGCGCCGCAGCTCGCGCCTGTGGTCTCCGACATCGCCGGGATCATGGGCCTCGACGTCTGCTACCGCGATGGCAATGTCGCCAAATACGGCCTGGAGAACGCATTGCTCCCGGTCGACACGATCCTGCTGGAAGTGGTCGCGCCGTTCAAGGGCGGCACCACCGCCGGCCGCTTCATCGAGAAGACCGGAGGCCGCGGCGGCTATATGGCGATCTTCTGCTGCAACGATCCGGACGAACGCGGCCGCAACGCCAATGCGATGGGCGTGCGCACCGCCAACGTGATCGACCACGCGCCCTATCACGGCGTCCAGCTCCACCCCCGCGACTGCCGCGCCGCCTTCATCGAGTTCAACCATACCAAAGGCAGCGACGATATTCTGGGGCCGTATCCGCCCGCGGGGCCGGACTGGCAAAAGTTCATCCGCAAGGATGTGACGCAGGCGCTGACGGGCGTGGAGATGCAGAGCCCGGATCCTCAGGGGCTCGCGGAACATTGGGGGAAGATCATCGGGGTCGTACCGAGTGGCGGCGCCGAATTGAAACTGCCCAATGCCACCTTCCATTTCGTGAAGGGCGCCAGCGAGATCATGAGCGCGCTGGAGTTTCAGGTGGCGGATGCCGCAAGCGTGCTGCATGCCGCGAAGGCGAAGGGACTCGCGGTTGCGGGGAACGAGTTTCTGCTCGGCGGGGTGACGTTCCGCGTCAGTTGATTTCAGTGATCCGTCATCCTGAGGTGCTCGCCTCTTCGGCGAGCCTCGAAGGGCGACGGCCGCCGGCGGGGCCGTTCATCCTTCGAGGCTCTCCGCACGGTGCTGCGCACCGCGCAGCTCGCACCTCAGGATGACGGGTCTGAGAGTGCGGCCGCTCAAGGAAGAATAGGGAGACGTTACCGCAAAGGGAGAGGGGGAGACTACCTTCCCCTGAAATTCGCCGCGCGGCGCTCTTCCGTCGCCTTCACGCCTTCCTTGAAGTCTTCCGTCGCGCGCAAGCGCGTCTGCTCGGCGAGCTCGTGATTGGTCGCGGCCATCACGCGGTCGGCGAGGTTGGCGCGCATCGTGGCGCGGGTGGAGAGGAGGCCGAGCGGGGAGCATTCGGCGATCTCGGCAGCGAGCTTCATCGCGCCGGCCTTCACCTGGTCCTGCGGCACCAGCTCGTTGGCGAGGCCCCACTTCACCGCCTCTTCGCCGGTGACGCGGCGGCTGGTGTAGAACATCAGCTCGGCGTTGTTCTTGCCGATCAGCTCGGGCAGCGTCACGGTCAGGCCGAAGCCGGGATGGAAACCGAGCTTCGTGAAGTTCGCGGAGAAGCGCGCTTCCGGGCAGGTGACGCGGAAGTCGGCCGACACTGCGAGACCGAGGCCACCGCCGATGGCTGCGCCCTGGACGGCCGCGACGATCGGCTTCTTGGCGCGGAAGATACGCACGGCCTGGATATAGAGATGGTTGATCGGGCCGAGGTTGTCGGCCGGGTCGCCCTTCTTCTCGGCCTCGCGCGCTTCCTGCGCCTGCCGCGCCGGATCGCCAAAATTGGCGCCGGCACAGAATGCCTTGCCTTGTGCCGACAGCACGGATGCGCGGATCTCGATGTCGCGATCGAACTCGTCGAGTGCGTCCGCGATCTGGTTGATCAGCGAGATGTCGAAGAAGTTCAGCGGCGGGCGGCGGATCTCGATGGTGCCGACGTGGCCAACTTTTTCGACGCCGATGTCTTTATAGGTGCTCATGAGGATCCTCGATTGAATTAGCGCAAACCAAGTCCGCGCGACTAGCGCAGGCCAAGTCCGCGCGCGATGATGCCGCGCAGCACCTCGGTGGTGCCGCCCTGGATGGTGAGTTTCGGTGCGGTCTTGATGGCGAAGTCGAGTTGCCGCTCCAGCGTCTCGCGGTTGGTCGCGGTCTCCTCGACGAAGGCGGCGAGATCGCGCACGCGGTGCGGAAGCTGCTGCTCCCAGACCGTGCCGATGTCCTTGACGATGGAGGCTTCCACCACCGGCTCCTTGCCGGCCTGCAGCATGCCCGCAACCGAGACCGACATGCGCCGCATGGTGTGGAGTTGCGCCACGAGACGGCCGATGCCTTCGGCGCTGCGCGTATCCGGGTTGGGGCCGACCGCGCGCACCAGCTCGGTCAGCACGTAATAGGTCTCGAGGAAACGTTCGGGGCCGGAACGCTCATAGGCGAGCTCGCTCGTCGCCTGCTTCCAGGCGCCGTCGACTTCGCCGAGCACGTGATCATCGGGCACGAAGAAATCGGTGAAGACGACCTCGTTGAACTCGTACTGGCCGGTGATCTGGCCGATCGGGTTCACCTGGATGCCCGGCTGCTTCATCTTGACCAGAAACTGCGTCAGGCCGTGACGGCGGTTTTCCTTGGTCGGCTGCGAGGTCCGGAAGATCGCGATCATGTAGTCGGCAATGTGCGCCGACGAGGTCCAGATCTTGGTGCCGTTGATGAGGTAGCCGCCGTCGGTCTTGGTCGCGCGCGTCTTGGCGGCGAACAGGTCGGAGCCGGAATTCGGCTCGCTCATGCCGATCGCAAAGCAGATCTCGCCGCGGCAGATGCGCGGCAGGATATCCATCTTGATATGCTCGGGCGCGTATTTGATCAGCACCGGCCCGCTCTGGCGGTCGGCGACGAAGAAACGCCGCGTCGGCGCGTTGGCGACGCGCATTTCCTCGGTCACCACGTAGCGTTCGAGGAAGGAGCGCTCCTGGCCGCCATATTTCTTCGGCCAGGTCATGCCCAGCCAGCCCTTGGCCCCGACCCGGCGGGAAAATTCCGGCGCGTCGGTGTCTTCGCGGTTGGGCTTGTGCGGATCGAAGGTGCCGGCGGCGATTTCCTCGGCGAGGAACGCGCGCACTTCCTTGCGCAATTGCTCGCACTTCTCGGGCAGGCGGATCGGATCGAAACGAAGGGCAGCGGTCATTGTTGTCTCGTCCCCTGATCAGCGCGAAGCCACGAGCGGCCACAATTCGTCGGCGCCGCGGTTTGCCACCAGCTTGCCGAGCTCGACGGCCCAGTGGCTCTCCGAACCGAAATCGTCGCGCCAGGCCAGCGCCCGCAGCGAAAAGCGGTGCAGGATGTGCTCGCTGGTGAAGCCGATGGCGCCGTGCACCTGATGCGCGATGGCGCCGCCTTTTTCCGCGGCTTCCGCGCAGCGGATCTTTGCCGAGGCGGCTTCGAGGTAGACCTCGTCGTCGAATGACTTTGCGTTCGCGATGGCGTCGGCCGCCGACGTCGCGGCCGCAAGCGCCGCGGCGGATTCGCCGGCGAGACGGGCGAGGTTGTGCTGCACGGCCTGAAACTTCGAGATCTTCTTCTCGAACGCGACGCGCTCGTTGGAATAGCGCACGGAGATGTCGAGCATCGCTTCCAGCGCGCCCGCGATCTGAAGGCTGCGCGCGACGCCGCCCATCAGCATGAGCGTGGTCTGGTCAAAGCCCTTCGCGGGCTTGACGGTGACGGGCTGGATCTTGTCGAGTGTCACGGTATCGCTGTGGTCGTAGCCGACGTTGAGTCCGGATTCGATCCGGCCCTTGCTCGCATCGACCAAGGCAATCGAGATACCATCCTTGCCGTGCGCCAGCACCGCAAAGTGCTTCGCCGCCTTGGCAAAGGGGACGCCGCGGGCGCGGCCGGAGAGCGCGCCGTCGGCATCGAGCGTGATGCGGTCCTTCGGCGAGGCCGGCAGCACCGTCATCTCACCTTCCGGTGAGGCGATTTTCGCCTGCGCGAGCAACCAGCCCGCCAGCATGGTCTCGGCCAGGGGAACCGCGACTGCGAAGCGGCCGGCGGCGTTCAGCAGCGCAAAACCGTCGGCAAGGCTGGCGCCGGAGCCGCCGAGATCGTCAGGCACCCAGGACAAGGGCAAGCCGGCTTCGCTCAGCGCCTGCCACAGCGGCGCCTGCCACGAACCCTTCTTGTCGTTGTTGATGGTCTGCGGATCGGCGAGATCGGCGAAGATTTTCTCCGCGGTCTCGACGACGATATTGTCACTCTCCGCCACAGCGTTCCCCGTGTTTTGCCATTGGCGCGTTCCGTCCGGTCGGCGCGGCGCGCGGTCTCTTCTTGCGCCCGATGATCCGAAAAAGCCATGGCCCTGACAAGCGTTGACCGCAGGCCCATCTGCGGCTCCGGCATGGGCGCAAGAGCTGCTATGGACTAATTCCGCTTAGCGGAGTTTGCTCGATTTGCAGGGCGCGACAAACTCGCTAAACAGGGCCAGCTGCTTAAGGCTTGCATTCAATCAAGGGGAAGGAAATCCGGATGGCAAAAGACGGCTTGTGCGCAATCGTGACGGGGTCCGCATCCGGACTTGGTGCTGCGACCGCGGAAATTCTCGCGCGGAGCGGGGCGCGGCTCGTCATCAACTATTCTTCGAGCCAGAAGGAAGCCGAGGCCACGGCCGAACTCTGCCGCAAGGCGGGGGCGGCGGAAGTCCTGGTCGCGCAGGGCGACGTTTCAAAAGATGACGATTGCCGCAAGATCGTTGCCGCAGCTAGCGGATGGGGCCGGCTCGACGTGCTCGTCAACAATGCCGGCATCACCAAGCATGTTGCGCATGCCGATCTCGATGGATTGTCGGCTGAAGATTTCCAGCGCTTGTACGGCGTCAACACGATCGGCCCGTTCCAGATGGTGCGCGCGGCGCGCAGCCTGCTCGAGGCCGGCGCGAAGGCTTCGGAGCGGCCGTCCGCCGTGGTCAACGTGTCCTCGGTTGCCGGCATCAGCGGCGTCGGCTCGTCGATCGCCTATGCCGCGAGCAAGGGCGCGCTCAACACGATGACGTTGTCGCTGTCGCGCGCGCTGGCGCCGCTGATCCGCGTCAACACGGTGTGTCCCGGCTATATCGACACGCCCTGGTTCACCAAGGGCCGCGGCGAGGCCGGCGCCAAGCAGGTGCGCGACAGCGTGGTGGCGAAGGTGCCGCTGAAGGTCGCTTCATCCGCCAATGACATCGCGCAGCTCGTCTGCTTCCTGGCAACGCCGGCGTCGAGCAACATGACCGGCGAGGTCGTGCGGATGGATGCGGGGATGCATTTGATAACTTAATTCGTCATTGCGGGCGAAGCGAAGCAATCCAGAGAGCGTCCGCGCGGACAGTCTGGATTGCTTCGTCGCAAGGGCTCCTCGCAATGACGGAGTGCGAGGGCGGCGTCGTGCCCGACGTCCCGCCCCGCTATCCTTTTATCACGCCGCTCGCGACCAGCCGGTGCCAGATGAACAGCACCACCACCGCGCCGATCGTGGCCATGATGAAGCCGGCGCCCTGGTCGGGGCTGTAGTGCCCGATCGCCTGTCCGATGAAGGTCGCAAGAAACGCACCCGCAATGCCCAGGATGGTGGTGAGGATAAAGCCGCTCGGGTTGTTCGGTCCCGGCGCTAGCCAGCGCGCGATGAGGCCGGCGATGAAGCCGACGACGATGATCCACAACAGGCCGCCCATGCTCATGTCAGTGCTCCCCTTCCCGAGAATGCGTAGATCAAGGTTCGATTAGAGTCTGCCCGAGAGCTCGTTCTCGGTCGGCAGCCGTCCGTCCGGCGTCAGGTGGTCGATCACCTGTGGCAGATACTGGCTGAGGCCGGAGAGCAGCTCGTCGCGCGACAGGCCGCTCTGGGCGGACAGGCTTTGGATCTGGTCGGCGCCGAGGGCGCTGGCGAGATCGCCGGGCGCGATCGCCTTGTTCTCGCCCTTGCCGACCCAGGTGCTCGCGGTCTCGCCGTGGCCGCCCTGCTGGAGCTGGTTGAGGAGATCGCCGAGACCGCCGCTCAGCACGCTGCCGGCGGCGCCGCCCGCGAGCAGGCCGCCGAGGCCGCCCTTGAGCAGATCGCTGAGGCCGCCGCTACCACCGGGGCCGCCGGGAACAGCGCTGCTGCCCGTATTGACAGGCGTCGGAGGCGGCAGCGGCGAGCGCTGCTGCGGCGCCGGCGCCGCGTCGGGCTGGCCAGCCGTCAGATGCTTGAAGGCCTTCCAGGCGATCAGGCCGAGCAACGCCATGGTCATTGGCGACATGCCGCCGGAGGATTGCTCAGAGCTGGGCGTGCTCGGGCCGCGGGGGCCGTTCTGCATGCCGTTGAGGACGTCGAGTAGACCCATGGTGCTCTCCTTTGGCGTTCTCGTCGGCGAGTTCTCGCCGGTGACAGCCCCCGGGGCAAAAACATATGAGGCTCTCATGACGGTTACAAGGCGAATGCACCGCAACCAATGGGCAGCCGGCATTGCCTCTGCTATCGAGGGCAGGTCATTCAAGGGAGCAAGGTCAGGTGGTTGCGGATCGACCGATCGTGGTGGCCGGCGCGGGCGCCATCGGCTGTTTCGTCGGAGGCCAGCTGGCGGCCGGAGGGCGCCGCGTCGCGCTGCTGGTGCGGCCGCGGGTCAAAACCGAGATCGAGCGGTTCGGCCTGCGGCTGACCGATTTCGACGGCTCCGAGCAGAAGCTCGGCGCGGGCCAGCTCGCGTTGTCGGAGGATCCCGCGATCTTCCACAACGCCGGCATCGTGCTGGTCACGGTGAAGAGCGCCGACACCGCCGATGTCGCGGACCAGATTGCCCGGCATGCGCCGCAGGACGCCGTCATCGTCTCCCTGCAAAACGGCGTCGGCAATGTCGCGGTTCTGCGCGAGCGGCTCGGTGGCCGGCCCGTGCTCGCCGGCATGGTGCCGTTCAACGTGATCGCGATGGGCGAGGGGCGTTTTCACCGCTCGACGTCCGGCGAAATCCATGTCGGCGAGGATGAGGCGAATACGGCCGCAGCGCTGTCGGTGCCCGGCCTCGCCATGCGCGCAAGCCCTGACATCACCGGCGTGCAATGGGGCAAGCTGATCATCAATTTGAACAATGCGCTCAGCGCGCTGTCCGACATGCCGCTTGCCGCGCAACTGGCGAACCGCGACTGGCGAAGACTGTTCGCCGATCAGATGGCGGAAGGCGTGACTGCGATGAACGCCGCCGGCATCGCGCCGGTGTCGGCGACGCCGATCCCGCTGAGGTGGACGCCGACCCTGCTGAGGCTGCCCGATGTGATCTTCAATGCGATCCTGGGGCGCACGATGAAGATCGATCCCGAGGCACGCTCCTCGATGTGGCAGGACCTGAAGCAGGGCCGCAAGACCGAGATCGACTATCTCCAGGGCGCAGTCATCGCACTCGCCGAGCAGAACAACGTCGACGTGCCGCTGATGCGCCGCATTGTTGCGCTGATCAAGCGGGCCGAGGCGGCAGGCAATGGTCCGCCGCGGCTGACGCCGCAGCAGATCCGCGGGGCGGCCTGAGTGCGAGCCGGGCGGCAGGAGGAGCAACGATGACGCGTTGTCTGATGATTGGGCTCGCGCTGGCCGCGCTCTGCGCCGCGTCGACGCTCGCCTACGCAAGGCCGCCAACGGTCGTGAACTCGCCCGGCTATGACAGGCGGTTGCAGGAGAGCAGGTCGCAGTTGGGCAATTCGCCGACGACAACAGAGCCCGCGCGTGCGCCGGTGGTCAAACCGAAGCGCAGCAAGAAGAAGCAGCCGAACTGACGCCACACTCCCGCTGTCGTCCCGGATCAGCGCTCCGCTTGTCCGCGACGACAGCGGAGTTTGCTGCGCGAGGAGCTTACCCCTTCTTCGCCGGCTTGCTTGGCGCCGGGGTGAACAGCTTCTTCAGATCGCTTAAGCTTTCCGATAGCCGCGGCCATTCGCAGGAGAACGAGCCCTTGGTGCAGGGCGCGCCCTTCGGTCGCGGGCTCACGGACTGCTGCACCTTCGGCCGCTCGACCGGGACAGGCACGCGCGCGACCGGGACGGACACGCGCTCGACCTCGGTTCGCAGAGCGACCTGCTGTTGCCGCGCTTGTTCCTGCTGCTCGCGCTGCTGACGCGCGGCGGCTTGGGCCGCTTCATTGCTGCGGCGCTGATTGGCGAGGTAGGAGGTGTAGGATTCGTCGATCCTCTTCTGCTCCTCCGGCGTCGGATTGGGACCTGCGATGTCGAAGGTGCGGTCCTGGAGGAAATCGTAATAGGAATAGCCGCCGCCTGGCTTGCGGCGGCCGGCGAACTTGGCGTTGCAATCGGCAAGCGCAGCCGTCTTCTCGGTCTTGTTCGCGGCCTTCTCGGCGGCGTCGGCGCATTCCTCGAAATCGACCGGCGCGCGCTTCCACCATTGGGCGTGGGCATGCAACGGCGTCAGCAGAAGAAATCCTGCTGCGGCAACGACTAGCGCCGCACGACGCGATGCAACTACGTCCGACATTCTACGAGAGCATTCCTTGCAAAACTCAACCCGAACTGAGTCGGGTCCGATTTTTGCCCCTTTATCGCCGGCTTGTCACCCGTGGAACTCGGGAATTTCATGACTGCAATGCTGACATTTTTTGCTTGACGTGGCGCGGGAGTCACAGCCGCGCGGCACATGATCGGCTTAGACTTTATTGGTTTGAATTCGAAGGGGAATATCCGTCATGAGAGCGTTGGCCCGTCTCGCCGCAATCACATTGGCGTTCATTTCCAGCTATGCGTTCGCAGCGGACGAGGAGGCGCCCAACCGCAAGCCGGTGAGGGCGATTGCCGACGCGCGGCTCTCGGTCGGCGGCCAGGGAATGCTGCCGCTCTATCTCTCCAGCGACTGGTCGCTGCCGCTGCCGGCGATCTCGCGCGCCATCATCGTGCTGCACGGACGCCTGCGCAATGCCGACGAATATTACATGTCGGCCCATACTGCGCAGGTTGCGGCGGGCGACGACGGCAAGAGCGCGCTGATGATCGTCCCGCAGTTTCTGGCGGAGATCGATATCGACGCGCACAAGCTGCCCGCGGATACGCTGCGCTGGTCGCTGGAGGGATGGGAGGGCGGCGACGCCGCGCTGGCACCGAATCCGGTCTCATCCTTCGATGCGCTCGATGCGATCCTCGTAAAACTCTCGGACCGGCGCATCTTCCCGAATCTGAAGCAGGTCGTCGTCGCCGGCCATTCCGGCGGTGGCCAGGTCGCGCAACGCTATGCCATCGCCGGCAAAGGCGAGGCGGCGCTGTCGCGCCAGCATATCGATGTCCGCTACGTCGTCGCCAATCCCTCCTCCTACGCTTATTTCAGCAACACGCGGCCCGTGCCCGCGATCGCCGCATCCTGCCCGGGCTACAACAACTGGAAATACGGCATGGACGGGCGTCCGCCCTATCTTGCGAACGCAACGCCGGTCGCGCTGGAGCAGCGCTATGTCGAGCGCGAGGTGATCTATCTGCTCGGCACGCTCGACACCAATCCGAAGCATCCCGCGCTGGACAAGAGCTGCATGGCCGAGGCGCAAGGTCCCACGCGCTACGCCCGCGGCCACGCTTATGCGGATGCGATGGCCAAGCGCGACCGCGGCACGCCCAATCACCGGGTCTGGGACGTCGCCGGGGTCGGCCATGACGGCGACAAGATGCTGACCTCGAAATGCGGCCTCGCAGCGCTGTTCGATATTCCGGGCTGCGGGGCAGAGCGCTGACATCGACATCTTGAAGGCTTGGCTCCGGCTGTTACACTTCGTCTCGCGACGCCTCATCCTGAGACGACGCCAAGAAGACGAAGTGGAAACACCTGATGCTGCTGCCCCTGTCCGACGTGCCTCGCTGGTACGCTCAACGCAAACCGCAAGGCACGATCGCCGTCCGTCACGGGCAGGATACGCTGACATGGGACGAGCTCGAACGCGGCGCCAATCGGCGCGCACGGGCGTTCATGGCCAAGGGCGTCAAGCCCGGCGACTTTGTCGCAATCGGCTTGCCTAACGGCAACGCATTCTTTGAGACCTCGTTTGCGGTATGGAAGTGCGGAGCGACGCCGACGTCGCTGTCGTGGCGGCTGCCGCGCGGCGAAGCCGCTGCGGTGCTCGACATCCTGAAGCCGGCGCTAGTGGTCGGCGGCGAGGCCGACTGGAACGCGCCGAACCGCCTGCCGGCGGATTTCGTGCCGGAAGGTTTTTCGGACGAGCCGCTCGATCCGCCGGTGGCTCGCTACTGGAAAGCCATGACCAGCGGCGGCTCGACCGGCCGGCCGAAAGTGATCCTCGATCATCAGCCGGCCGTGACCGACACGGTCGCCGCGCCGCCGCTCAACATTCCATTCGGGGTTTCGCTGCTCAATCCCGGTCCGCTCTACCACAATGCGCCGTTCATCGTGTCGCACTACGCGCTGTTCACCGGCGGCCAGCTTACCGGCCTCGTCAAGTTCGACGCCGAGGAGACGCTGCGGCAGATCGCGCGCGAGCGCGTGCAATGGGTCAATTTCGTGCCGACCATGATGCACCGAATCTGGGCGCTGCCGGAGAACGTGCGGAACTCTTACGACATGTCGAGCCTTCAGACCGTCTTCCACATGGCGGCTCCGATGCCGCCCTGGCTGAAGGAGAACTGGATCGCCTGGCTCGGCCCTGAGCGCGTCTGGGAGCTCTATGGCGGCACCGAGCGCCAGGGCTCCTGCATCATATCAGGCACGGAATGGCTGACGCACAAGGGCTCGGTCGGCAAGATCGGGGAGATGGCGCGCTTGCGCATCGTCGGCAAGGACGGCAACGACGTCGCGCCCGGCGAGACCGGCGAGATCTATTTCCTCAACAATGACGGCAGGGATGCCACCTATCATTATCTCGGCGCCGAGCCGAAGCGCCGCGCGGACGGCTGGGAGTCGCTCGGCGACATCGGCCGGCTGGACGCCGAAGGCTATCTCTATCTCGGCGACCGTCTCGCCGACATGGTGCTGCGCGGCGGCGCCAACATCTATCCAGCGGAGGTCGAGGCTGCGGTCTCTGAGAGCCCTGGCGTGCGCTCCTGCGTCGTCGTGGGATTGCCCGATCCCGAATTGGGCCAGCGCGTGCATGCCATCGTCGAGCCCGAATCTGGCGCGGATGGTCAGACCATCGCCGACGGCATGGCAGACTTCTTGAAGGACAGGCTGAGCCGCTACAAGCACCCCGAGAGTTTCGAGATCGTCAGCGCGCCACCGCGCGATGATTCCGGAAAAGTTCGCCGCACCCTGTTGCGCGACGAGCGCGCGGCGTGGATGAAGGAAGGGCGCGCCTTCCGGATTCGGCCGGCGAAGGCGCTGGCGCACGCCGAATAAGAAGAATGCAGAAGGATTGAGACATGACGATCACCATCGCAGCGAACAGCGTGCCGAAGCCGCCGGCCGAGATCATCGAGGGCTTTCGCGGCGCGCCGACCTCGGTCATTTCAGACAATCTCGCCCGGCTGCCGGGCGCGGTCGGGCTAAAACCCTATCATCGCGGTGGCAAGCTGGTGGGGACGGCCTTCACGGTACGCACCCGCCCCGGCGACAATCTGGCTATCCACCGCGCGCTCGAGCTGGTCGGCCCGGGCGACGTCATCGTGGTCGATGGCGGCGGCGACGAGACCCGCGCGCTGGTCGGCGAGATCATGAAGAACATCGCGCAGTGGCGCAAAGCCGAAGGCTATGTCATCGATGGCGCGATCCGCGACGTCGCGGCCTTCGCCGCTGACGACTTTCCCTGCTATGCCCGCGCGGTGATCCATCGCGGCCCCTACAAGAACGGCCCCGGCGAGATCAACGTGCCTGTTACGATCGGCGGCAGCGTGATCTCGCCCGGCGACATCGTGGTCGGCGATGAGGACGGCGTGGTGTCGTTCCCCGCCGCCGGCGCCGCGGCGCTGCTGGAAGCCGTCCGCGCCCAGGTCGCGCGCGAGGAGGAGACCATGAAGGCGATCCGCGAGGGCCGCTACCAGGGCTCCTATGGCAAATCCTGATCAGATCAGAATGAAGGGGAGGGCGGCGTGAGCCAGAAGGACGAATTTCACAACATCGACGATGCCAGCGATGGCCTCTTCCGCGAACTCGCGGCGGGTGTGACCACGCGCATCTTCTCCGGCGAGCAGGCGATGCTGTCGGTGGTGACGCTGGCCCCGCATGCGCAAGGCACGCTGCATCATCACCCCGAGGAGCAATGGGGCGTGCTGCTCGACGGCTCCGCCATCCGCGTCCAGGGCGATGAGGAAATTCCGGTAAAGAAGGGCGATTTCTGGCGCACGCCCGGCAATGTGCCACACACGATGCGCGCCGGCCCCGATGGGGCCCGCGTGCTGGACATTTTCAGTCCACCACGGCCAGAATACAAGAAAGCGGGGTCGGGCTTCGGCACGACCTAAGCGCCAAAGAGCAAAAGCCAGGCGCAAAACCAAAGGGGAGGGGACTATGACGATCACACGACGCACGCTGCTGGCAGCGCCCGCTATTCTCGCAATCGCGCCAGCGGTGGCGCAGGCCGGCAAGATTACGCTGGTGGTGCCGTTTCCGCCGGGCGGATCGACCGACGCGATGGCGCGGCTGTTGCAGGCCAATCTGCAGACAAAGCTCAACCGCATCGTCGTGGTCGAGAACAAGTCGGGCGCGGCGGGCGCGCTCGGCGCGGCGCAGGTTGCCAAGAGCCCGCCGGACGGCTCGACGTTCCTGGTCACCTTCGATTCCCACGCGGTGATCCCGTCCATCCTCGACAAGCCGCCGGTCGATGTCGAGCGCGAGCTGATGCCGGTGCTGCTGGTGGGCACCGCGCCCTACGTGATCGCCGCCGGCGCCGGCCGTCCCTACAAGAGCTTTGCCGACGTGGTCGCCGCCTGCAAGTCGACACCCGGCGCGGTGAAATATGCCTCCGTCGGCATCGGCACGCTCGGCCATCTCGCCATGACGGTGCTCGGCACCAAGGCCGGCGTCGAGATCATGCACGTGCCGTATCGCGGCGGCGGCCCGGCGATGAACGACGTGCTCGGCGGCCATGTCGATCTGATCGCGGGATCGGCGGCGCTGGTCTCGGCCCAGCTCGGCACCAACATGCTGCGGCCGATCCTGCAACTCGGCCGCGAGCGCCTGCCGGCGCTGCCGGATACGCCGACTGCGATCGAGGCGGGCTTTCCGGACTTCGAGACGCTCGCCTGGTGGGGCATCTTCGCGCCCGCGGGCACGCCGCCCGACATCGTTTCGGCCATGGCGACGGCGTCCAAGGAGATCCTGAGCGAGCCCGCGACCGCCGCGCAGCTCAAGGAGACGCAGCAGATGACGCTGCTGCTCCAGGATGGCGCCGCCTTCAAGACCTTCTTCGACAAGCAGGTCGCCTATTGGGGCAAGGTGGTGAAGGACAACAATATCAAGGCGTAAGAGGCCTCTTCCCGGGATTGCCATCCCGGGTCCAGTGCGCTCGCGCGGGCTTGAGCGTCAGAGCATCTTGCCGACGATCTTTGTCATATCCGCCGCCGAAAACGCGCGCAGCGTTTCGGTGCGGACATTGCCGAGTGCGCTGAGACTAAGGCTGAGCGACATCGCGGCAGCCTCATCTGGAGCCTCGAGAACGGTTACAATGTCATATCGTCCCTGCGTCCAGACAATCTCTTTCACGGTCACGCCGAACGTTTTGGCCATCTCCTTGAAGGCGTCGGCCCGCTTCGGCGAGTCCTTGACGTTGCGGACTCCCTGATCAGTGAAGTTCGCCAGCACGACATAGGTTACCATGGTCGTCCTCCCTGGTTAGAACCCAGATCCAATTCTCGCTTGAGGCAACCGCGCCGAGCTTGCCACGGCGACTGAGACAGCGCTACTGCGCGTTGGGAACGTCAGCGGATGTGACTTATTCGGTCAGGACAACGGCCGCGCGAAACTGAGCTCATGGCCGTCGGCGTCGGTGAGATGGAAGTAGCGCTCACCCCATTCTGCATCGCGCGGCGTGGTCGACGGCTGCCATCCGGCCGCGCGTGCGCGCTCGTAGGTCCCGTCGACATCGGCGACGTAGAAGATGATGCGGCCCCACCAGGACCAGCGCTTGTCGTCCGGCTGCGCCGTCAGGTTGAGATAGCCGGTGCCGGCGCGAAAGCTGGTGAATGCAGCGGCTTCGCCGCCATACAGGAGCTCAAACCCCAGCGAACGGTAGAAGTGCACGGCGCGCCCCATGTCATGCGTGCCGAGCGTGATGGCGCTGATGCTTTCGATCATGTGATCTGCTCCGCCGAGAGGCGCCTGGAAGCGATTGTATAGCCGCCCCGTTCAGGTTGACGATGGTCTGGCCCGCCTGACGGCTGGCGAACCGCATTTTGCTCTGCTATGACGGGATCGAACCCGTACCAGCGGGTTCCGCGGTCCCGTAGCTCAGCCGGATAGAGCGGCGGTTTCCTAAACCGTAGGTCGCATGTTCGAGTCATGCCGGGATCGCCAGCTTTTCGATGACTTAGCTTGATGCCGCCAGGGGCGGAGCGTGGTGGTTTCGTAACGCCACGCATCATGAGCTGATTGATCAGCAGCCTCCTAAAGACATTCGTCACAACCATATTGCTCTGGGGAGACTGGCAACAGCAACGCGCCAGCAATTCGGGCCGTGCGTCGTCAGCGATCTCAGGGACTCCCGAAGTGCCGGCGAGCACGGCTCGAAGACATCACCACATCGAGCTATGGGCAGGGGTGTCGCTTGCCATCGTAGCCGAGATACGTTCCCGAAGCCGGGTCGTACGAGCGATATTTTTGTTCGCAATAGGACGAGCCATCAGCAGAGTCGTCGTAATCGCCGTAGAAGCCGTCGTCGTAGCCGCCATAGTAAGGCCAGCCCGAATAGGCGCCCAATGCGTAGGCGCCGCCAAGGCCAAGACCCCCGCCGTAAGCCCATGCGTGGCGGTAGCGATGCCGGAACCCGGCATGATGGAATTGACCGCCATGGAAGCCGCCGGCGGCCCGGAAGTGACCAACTCCGCCGTGGAAGCCTCCGCCGCCTCCGAAGTGCCCGCCACCGTGAAATCCGCCGCCGCCTCCGAAATGTCCGCCACCGCCCCCATGTCCACCGCCCCCATGTCCGCCGCCGCGCGCAGAGGCGGCCGCTCCCGGCGCCAAGGTTGCGCAAAGAGCGATCACGCCAAGCAATTTCAGTCGTTCCATCGTTTTTTCTCCAGCTACATGATGTCGGCCACGTCTCGACCTTTGCCGGACACTCATTGGCCCGAGACTTGCCGACGACTCCATGTTTGCCGGATGCGCGCTCGCCGTCTTTTCAATAGGCCGCGGATGTTTCAGCTTCGCACGTGAAGCCGGAATCCGAGCGAACAGGCCGCTGATATTGTTGACCTGACAGCGGTTTCGTAAAACATGGGTTGAAAGTTCGAGCCGTCCCGGGATCGCCATTTTGTCATGGGCAATCGTCGCTGTTTGCCACGCTCGTCGGCGCAAAATTTGCTAGAAGCGAAAGACGTCCTTCCTGGCCTTGCCGACGTGCCGGCCACGCCTCGCTACCCCATCCGGAGACAACAATGCCTTTCGACTTGATCCTGCGCGGCGGCCGTGTGGTCGACCCGTCCCAGAAGCTCGATGCCGTGACGGACATCGCCTTTGCCGGCGGCAAGGTCGCCGCGGTCGGGACCGGGCTCAAGGCGGATCCGGGCACCGATGTGCGCGACGTCTCGCGCTACATCGTCACGCCGGGGCTGATCGATCTGCACACCCATGTCTATTGGGGCGGCACCTCGCTCGGCATCGATGCCGAGGAATTCTGCCGCCTCTCCGGCGTCACCACGGCGGTCGATACCGGCAGTGCCGGTCCCGGCAATTTCGCGGGCTTCCGCAAGCATGTGATTGAGCCGAGCCAGGTCCGCATCCTCGCCTATCTGCACGTCTCGCATGCCGGCATCTTCGGCTTCTCGCACCGGATCATGGTCGGCGAGAGCGAGGAGTTGCGGCTGATGAACCCGATCGAGGCGGCCAAGGTGGCCGATGCCAACCGCGACCTCATCGTCGGCATCAAAGTGCGTGTGGGGCTGCACTCCTCGGGCACGTCGGGGATCGTGCCGCTCGACATCGCGCTCGAGGTCGCGAACGAGGTCGGCATGCCCCTGATGGCGCATATCGACCATCCGCCGCCGAGCTACGAGGAAGTGCTGGGCCGCCTGCGTCCGGGCGACGTGCTGACCCATGCGTTCCGTCCCTTCCCCAATACGCCGGCGACCGCGCAAGGCACGGTGAAGAAGGCGGTGCTGGACGCGCGCGAGCGCGGCGTGCTGTTCGATATCGGCCACGGCAAGGGCTCGTTCGCCTTCAAGACCGCGCGCGCGATGCTCGCCAACGGCTTCTATCCCGACACCATCTCTTCCGACATCCATCAGCTCTGCATCGACGGCCCGGCCTTCGACCAGGTCACGACCATGTCGAAATTCCTGTGCATGGGCATGGAGCTGTCGGACGTGATCGCGGCCTCGACGGAGAATGCCGCGATGGCACTGCGCCGGCCCGAACTCGGCAGCCTCAAGCCGGGCAGCGTCGGCGACGCCACGCTTGTTACGGTCAGGCAGGGCCAGTTCGACTATGAGGACGTCGTCGGCGAGCACCTGATCGGGGATCGCAAGATCGTCTCCGAAGGCGTCGTGATCGGCGGCCGCTGGTGGCATCCGAATTAGGGCTTTGCCTCTTCCCGTGAGAACGGGGAGAGGAAGCTACTCGTTCTTGTCCACATTCCAGAACATCGGCGTCGCCGGGCCGTCGATCACGCCGGTGAGCGATTTGCGCCAGGCGCTCGGCGCCTGGAACTGGCCGAGCGGGACGTAGATCACCTGGTCGTAGGCTTCCTTCTGCACCTCAAGCGCGATCTTCTTGCGCTCCTCGGGCGAGGTCGCGCGGGCAAAGGAATCGCGCAACTCCTCGAGCTTGGGGTCCTCGGACCAGCCGTACCAGCCGCCACTCGTGCCCTTGCCGACCATCGGGACGTTGACCAGCGGGTTCAATGAGTCGGCGGCGCCCTGGTAGGTAAAGAACATGTTCCAGCCACCTTCCTTCGGCGGCTTCTGGATTGCCCGGCGGGTGACCACGGTCTGCCAGTCCATCGCCTGCAGATCGACCTTGAAGCCGGCGTCGCGCAACAGCTGTGCGACCACGACCGGCTGCGCCTTCAGCAGGATCTGATCGGTCGGCGCCAGGATCACCACGGGCGTGCCGTCATAACCGGCCTCGGCCAACGCCTTCCTGGCGTCCGCCATGCCGTTGCCCTTGATCAGAGTCTCGCCGCCGGCGTCGCTGGCGAGTGGCGTGTCGCAGATGAAGAACGCGCCGCACAGCTTGTAGTATTTGGGATTGCCAATTTGCGCGTCGAGCACGTCCTTCTGGTTGATCGCCAGCATCGCGGCGCGGCGGATCTTCACATTGTCGAATGGCGGATGCAGAAAATTCATCCGGCCGAACGACTGGAAGCCGAACTTGTTCAGGATGGATACGTTGATGTCTGGATTGGACTCGAGCGCGGGCAGCATGTCGAACGGCGGCGTCTCGACGAAATCGACATCGCCTGACTGCAGCGCGTTGAGCGCGGTCTGCGCGTCCGGCATCGTGATCCACTCGACCCGGTCGACCTTGGCCACCTTGCCGCCCGAGGTCCATTCGGCCGGCTCCTTGCGCGGCACATAGTCGGTGTTCTTTTCGTAGACGGCCTTTACGCCGGGCTGGAATTCGGCCGCGACGAATTTGAACGGGCCGGAGCCGATCTGCTCGGGAATCTGCTTGGTGATCGGGGTCTCCGCAAGCCGCTTGGGCATCATGAAGGCGCAGACCGACGATGGCTTGGCGATCGTCTCCAGCACCAGGCCATAGGGCTCCTTCAGCTTGAAGACGATTGTTTTGGTGTCCGCGGCTTCGATACCGGCCGTGAAGTCCATCAGCTTGCGCGCCATGCCGTCGACGCTCGTACCCCAGCGCTTCAGGGAGGCCACGCAATCCTCGGCCGTCACCGGTGCACCGTCATGCCACTTCAGGCCGTCGCGCAAGGTGAAGGTGTAGGTCAGCTTGTCCGCGGACACCGTCCAGTCGGCCATCTGCGGCTGCACCTTGAAGCTGGAATCGATGCCGAGCAGCGTATCGTAGACCATGTAGCCATGGTCGCGGGTGATGATGGCTGTCGTGAAGCCAGGGTCGGTGACGCGAAGGTCCGATTGCATCACCGCGCTCAGGGTCTTCTTTCCTGTCGCGGCAGATACAACCGAGGTCCAGGCCAGAGGAAGTGCCGATGGCGCAACAGCCGCAAGCTGAAGCAGTTTCCGTCGCGAGACGTGAACCATTCGCTTCTCCTGACTTGACGCGAAACGAAACCAGATGGCGGTTGCCGAACACGGGCAGCGTATGGCGGGGAGCCACACGTGACAAGCAGGGGTTGCTTCTACCGATCTGGATTCGTCAGCGGACAAGCAAGGGCTGTGCCGCCGAAGCCGGCGGTAGGAGCAATCGTCGAAAGTCGTCGCGCTCTTGACGGACGCAGCTCAGTCGCGCCCCGCCTCCATGATCGCCTTGGCCAGCCGCGCCGGATCGGAGAAGCACAGCTCGTGGCTTCCCGGCACCTGCACCAGACGGAACAGGCCGAGCTTCTCCGAGAGTCGCGGATGCCAGGGATGGCTGTGCGGCATCGCGACGTCCTCGGTGCAGTTGATATAGGACTTTGCCAGCGGCATCTCCGCCGGATTGGTCTTGAGCGAGATCTTGTCGGTGAAAGTCGCGAACGGATGCGGGTTGAGCACGTCATAGGCGCGCTGCGCGGTCTCGAGGTCGGCATCGTTGATGAAGGCTTCCCGCCAGATCGGGAAGGGCAACACCACAGAGCTGTCGCCGCGTTCGGCCGCGATGGCATCGAACAGCCCGATAAAGTGCGGCGGCACCATGTCGTTGAGGCATTCGCCGTTGTTGGGCACGAAGGCATTCCAATAGACCAGGCGGCGAATGCGCTCGGGCGCGAGGTCGGCGACGCCGGTGATGATCATGCCGCCATAGGAATGGCCGAGCAGGACGATGTCCTTCAGATTGTTTTCGGCGAGATAGTCGGCAATCGACTGGATCGCGTCCTTCAGCCCGGTCGTCTTGGCATCGCCGGGGCGATTGCCCTTGATTGTCGGCGTATAGACCTTGTGGCCTTCGGCGCGGATCGGGGCCGCGACGGGTTCGAACTCGGCACCGGTGTGCCAGGCGCCATGGACGAGAACGTAGGTCGACATGTTGTAGCTGCTCCCGAGGGTGTGGTTAGATCGGCATGACGTGGGTCCTTTGCGGCGCTCGCGAGGCGCGGCGGACAATTCTTGTTGTGCGAAGTGTGAACCGGCCGGCCATTTTCCGCTTGGCTGGCGCTGAACCGGATTGGTCTCGGAGCGAACTGATGGAGCAGGTCACAAGCCGGCCGCGGCACGTCGTCTGGAACACTGCAGTGACCCGGCCGGACGAGCAGTTTTCCTATTACCGCGAGGCGATCTGCCAGGCATTCATGAACCTGACGCCGGAATCGGCGACGACGTCGCGCTTCCCGGCCAAGGTCGAGGCCATCAAGATCGGCACCGGCGCCATCAATCGCGTGGTCTTTCCCGAGCATACCGTGCATCGCTCGCGCGCCGATATCGCGGCGTCGACCGAGAGCTGCTTCTATCTCAACTTCAAGCTCGCCGGGCGCTGCCGCATGCTCCAGGGCGACAGCGAGGTCAGCCTGTCGCGCGGCCAGGTCGGCATCGTCGACAGCGACCGCGTGGTGACGCTGCTGCACGATCGCGGTCCGATGCTGGAGGTCGCTTCGTTCTGGGTGCCGTCGCGCGCCCTGCGCGACCGGCTGCCGCCGTCGTTCGATTTCAGGGCCGAGCGCGTCTCCGACGATCCCCATGTCGGTCACCTCATCGTCGAGACCGCACGCTCCCTCAACGCCGGCGCATTGCGGATGGCGGAAGAGGACAGCATTCGGCTGTTCGACGTGCTGCTCGATCTCGTCGCGCTCAGCCTGTCGCGCCGCTCGCGGGCGCAGACGGCGGAAGCCGCAAGCTTTGCGGACGCGACCGTGCTGGCGCTGCGTCGCGCCATTCACGAGCGGCTGCGCGAGCCGGGACTGACGGTCGCGGCGGTCGCCGGCGTTGTCGGCATCAGCGAGCGGTATGTCCACAAGCTGTTCGAACGCTCCGGCACGACATTTTCGGACTACGTGATCGATCGCCGCCTCGTGGGCGCGGCGGCCGATCTGAAGGATCCGGCATCGGGCGGCCGCGCGATCGGCGCCATCGCGTTCGACTGGGGTTTCTCCGATCTCTCCCACTTCGCGCGGCGCTTCAAGCAGCGCTTCGGCTGCCGCCCACGCGATTGGCGTGCGCGATAAACAGAGCTACAGCGACCTCGCGATCAGCAGCTTCATGATCTCGTTGGTACCGCCATAGATCTTCTGGATGCGGGAATCGATGAAGATGCGGGAGATCGGATATTCCTGCATGTAGCCGTAGCCGCCGAACAGCTGGAGGCATTCGTCGGCGGTCTGGACCTGCTTGTCCGAGCACCAGTATTTCGCCATCGACGCCGTGACGGTGTCGAGATCCCCGGCGACGAGGCGCTCGATGCACCAGTCGACGAAGACGCGCGCGATCGTCGCTTCGGTCTTGCGCTCGGCGAGCGTGAAGGCGGTGTTCTGGAAATCCATCAGCGGCTTGCCGAACGCCTTCCGTTCCTTGGTGTATTCGGTGGTGAGCTTGACCGCGCGCTCCATCGAGGCGACCGCGCCGACCGCGAGCGCGAGGCGCTCCTGCGGCAATTGCTGCATCAGCTGGACAAAGCCCTGGCCTTCCTCCTTGCCGAGCAGGTTTTCCGGCGGCACCGTGACGTTGTCGAAGAACAGTTCTGACGTGTCGGAGGCATGCAGGCCGATCTTGTCGAGGTTGCGCCCGCGCTTGTAGCCGTCGGCGCCCGCGGTCTCGACCACGATCAGCGAAATGCCCTTAGCGCCGGCTTCACCCGTGCGTGCCACGACGACGACGAGATCGGCGGCCTGGCCGTTGGTAATAAAAGTCTTCTGGCCGTTGATGACGTAGGAATTGCCCTGCCTCTTCGCGGTGGTCTTGACGGCCTGCAGGTCCGAGCCGGTGCCGGGCTCGGTCATTGCGATGGCACCGACCATCTCGCCGGAAGCCATCTTCGGCAGCCAGCGCTTCCTCTGCTCCTCCGAGCCGTAATTGAGGATGTAGTGCGCGACGATGGCGCTGTGCACGGAAACGCCGGTGGTGAGCTCCGGCACCGTGCTTTCGAGATCGTCCAGCACGGCGGCGTCATAGGCGAAGGTGGCGCCGAGGCCGCCATATTCCTCCGGCACGCTGGCCAGCAGCGCGCCCATCTCGCCGAGCCCGCGCCAGGCGAAGCGGTCGACCATCTTCTGCTCGCGCCATTTCTCGGCATGCGGCGCCAGATCCTTGGCCAGATATTTCCGGAACTGGTCGCGGAAGATTTCGAGCTCTTCGGTCATCCAGGAGGAGCGGTAGGACATGGTCACCTCGGTCAATGCGGCTTTCCGGCTTGGTAGGCTGGTCGGCGGCGGCAATTATTGTGTTTTCAGGCTGCGCCGGTGACGCTACCAAGGCGGCCGGAAAACGCGTCTGTCGGGATGGCTGATTGTGGCGACCAAAACTGAAGAGCTCAAGCTCGACATCGAGCGCATCGGCACGGTCTCGGCGATCCTGACGCAGCCGGACAATGCGCGCGCCTGCTACGTCCTCGCGCACGGCGCCGGCGCGGGGATGCGGCATGCATCGATGGACAAGATTGCGGAGGGGCTGGCGGATCGTGGCATCGCGACGTTCCGCTTCAATTTTCCCTACATGGAAAACAAGCAGGGCCGTCCTGACCAGCCGGCGGTCGCCCACGCCACCATCCGCGCGGCAGTCGAGGACGCAGCGCGGCTCTGCCCCGGCTTGAAGCTCGTTGCCGGTGGAAAGTCGTTTGGCGGGCGCATGACCTCGCAGGCGCAGTCCAAGGCGCCGCTGCCTGACGTCAAAGGGCTCGCCTTCCTCGGCTTTCCCCTGCACGCCGACAAGAAGCCGTCCACGGAGCGCGCCGAGCACCTGGCCCATGTCGAGATCCCGATGCTGTTCCTGCAAGGCACGCGCGACGGGCTTGCCGATCTCGGCCTCCTCAAGCCCGTGATTGCGCAGCTCGGCCCGAAGGCGACGCTGCACGAGGTCGCCGGCGGCGATCATTCCTTCGCGGTGCTGAAGAAGTCCGGCCGGACCAATGAAGAGGCCCTCACAGAGGTGCTCGATACGCTCGCGGCCTGGATCGATGAGCTCGCTTAAGGCTCAAGCGGAATAAAGCCCCTTGTCGCGCGCCTTCTGGATCGCGAGCGCGGCGATCAGGTCGAGCGTCGGCGTCGACAGGCCGGCGGTGCGGGCGAAGGCGGCGGGCGCCTTCACCAGCACGTCGATCTCCATGGCGCGGCCGAGCTCGTAGTCCTGGAGCAGCGACGGCTTGTGGTTGGGGGCGGGGCCGCTGCGCGTCACGCGCTTGACCTCGGGGATGAAGTGCTGCGCGATGTCGTTGGCCTCGTTCAGCATGCGCGGAATGACCTCGGCAAAGGCCGGGTCGTCACGCACGCCGCGCGCGGTCTGGCCGGTGAGCAGGCACAGCACCGACAGTGACATGTTGGTCAGGAGCTTTGACCAGATCGCCTCGCGGATCTCCGCCACCGGCGGCGATTCCAGCCGTGCATCGTTGAGAACGCCGCGAAGCCTGGTGATGCGCTCGCAATTGCGGTCGTCGCATTCGCCGATCAGCAGGCGGTTGCGGTCCGGCGTCAGGTTCTGCACCACACCGGGCGCGGTCACCTCGTTGGAGGAGAAGACGACGCCGCCGACGATCCGCTCTTTCGGGATGCAAGCGCGCAAGCGCCCGCCGGGGTCGAGGAAGGAAATGTCGGGCGGCGTCGGATGCCGCGGCGGCAGGCCGATGCCGTACCACCAGGGAATACCGTTCTGCGCAAAGACGATCGCGGTGTCGCCCTGGAGCAGCGGTTTGATGCTGGCGACCAGCCCCGTCAGCGCGGTCGCCTTGAGTGTGCTGATCACGACGTCCTGCGGGCCGAGCTGGGCCGCATCGCCGGAGGCGTTCACCTTGGCGGTGACCTCGGAATCGCCGACGCGCAGCTTCAGGCCATTGGCGCGGACCGCCTCCAGATGGGCGCCGCGCATCACGCACGAGACCTCATGGCCGGCGCGGGCCAGCCTGACCGCGATATGGCTGCCGACGGCGCCCGCGCCGAAAATGCAGATGCGCATGGTGTGATGTCCCGTCCCTGATCCCTTGATGTCGCCCGGCAGCAGCATGACACAACCCGCCATGCGATGGACGCGGCTGCCCTACGCCGGAAAGATATGGATCGGGATGAGTTGCCTCAGTCATAGTGGGCGGCAAACAAGATGCCCGGAGGATCGCCGATGACTGCCAACCCCGTCCTGTGGACCCTCGATGAGCGTGGGGTTGCGACCGTCACGTTGAACCGGCCTGAAGTGAACAATGCCTATGACGGCGCATTGATCGCAGGCGTGCTCGCGGCCATGGACGATCTCGGCGGGAAGTCCAACCTTCGCGTCGTCGTGCTCCGGGGCAATGGCAAGCATTTCCAGGCCGGCGCCGACCTCAAATGGATCAACGGCGTGCGGCCGCAATCGCCTGAGGCGAACGAGGCGGCGTCGCGGGCGACCTTCGAGGCCGTGCAGCGGCTCAATACCTTGCCAATCCCGACCGTCGCGCTGGTGCAGGGCGGTTGTTTTGGCGGCGGCACCGGCGTGATTGCCGCTTGCGACGTCGTGATCGCGGCGGACAATGCGCTGTTCTCGATCACGGAGGTGCGCTGGGGCCTGACCGCCGCCATCATCATCCCGCAGCTTTGCGATGCCATTAGTGTACGGCAAGTCCGCCGTTACGCGCTGACCGGCGAACGCTTCGGCGCCGAAGATGCCCGCCGCATCGGCCTCGTCCACGAGGTCGTCCCGCTTGCCGACCTCGAAGCCGCCGGCGCCAAGGTGGTCGAGCAGCTCCTTGCCAACGGACCGGAGGCGATGGCCGAGACCAAGCGGCTCGCGCTGGAGAGCTCGTTTGGCGGGATGGCGGTGGACGATGCCGCGTACACGCGGCTGGTGCACCTGCATTCACTCAAGCGTCAAAGTGCGGAGGCGGCGGAAGGGCTGGCGTCGTTCGCCGAGAAGCGGGCGGCGAATTGGGGTGGCGGCTAGGGGAAAGGGGGGCTCGCCTACCGTTTTGATCTCAGCAAGTGGCGAACTTTCATGAGCGCAAAACCCAGCAGATTCAGTCCGCGCCATTTGTGAGGCTCTCTTGCCCGCTTGTCGTCGGCAGCAAGACCGATGCCCCAAATCCTGTCGACAGGGCTGGCCTCCACAAGCACCGCATCGCCCGTCGCCAGCAGCCAGTCTTCAAGCTCGGCGTTTTGGCCGAACTTCGCAAAATTGCCGCGTACCGCCGTCTCGAAGCGATGTGCAATCCAATGCTCTTCATCAAAGCCGCGCACGGCCCGGCCAAGGCTCTTCGCCTCAGAGGGGCTGGACGAAGACAGAATGGCGGCGAGAGTCTCTTGATCCCCGAACAGCTCGGCCTTCCGGACCATCATGTAGTGTTCGGCGGTCGCATATGTCCGAGCGTCAACGGAGAACGTTGCCGGCCACCACTGGCTGAGCACGTGCTTATCGATCCTTTGATCCTTCGGGGTATGCCCCCAAAACAGCAGAAATTCGGGAGCCCACCCGGAGTCGATTGCGCTCTTCAGGGCCCCAACGTCCTCAATTTGCATCGACGTTCCCTTCCGTCACTTCGGTCACAAGTCGCACCGTTCAGCAGCCGCGGCAGATGTTGTTGATGCTGCGATAGACGGCATCGTCGTCCTGCCGCATCTGGCGCATCGATTCGAGCGTCTTGCTTTCCGCGCGCGGCTCCGGCTTGCGCTTGGCGGCCAGCGCGGCTTCCTGACGTTGGTAACACGCCTCGCGCTCCGGCTTGGCCCGGATGAACCGGCATTGCGCGACCTCGGCGCGGGCCGGGGCCGTACCTCCCATGATGCAGATCGCGATGGCGGCGGCCACGTGTATCCTTGATCCCATCGTAATTCCCTCGAACCACTCATTATCAGACAGCAATCCGATACCATCTGCATCGGACCTCCGTCCCAAATTTCGTCGGCGACGGATCGAGGCGAATCTCCGTAATTCCGCGGGGCCTTCCTTAAGGGTTCAATCATTCCCCGCCATTAGGGTTACGACAATTGTCACGCCATGGTGTCGAATGCACAGACGAGTTTTGGGACTTTGGAAAGCCGGATCGATCGTCGCCGCGGCGGCAGGGCTGCTGGTTCTGCAACCGGCTGCCGCTTCACCGCGATTGATCTCTCTGGCATTCAATTCCCAGCTGGGGAGCCCGCAGCAAATCGGGGCCGATGAGTTTCGCCAGAAGCTGGTGGCATCGGCCGGCAAGCGCATCGTGATCGACGAGCGTGCCACCAACGCGCTCGGCAGCGAGAACGCCATCCTGGCGGCGACCCGGGCCGGCTCGGTCGATATGGCGGTGCTGTCGGGGTCTGTGGTCAGTTCGGTCGTCCCCGAACTTGGCGTGTTCGACATTCCCTTCCTGTTCCGCGACACAGCCCACGCGAAGGCCGTGGCACAAGGTCCGGCCGGCGCGGCAATCGCCACCAAATTCGCTGACAAGGGGCTGACGCTGCTGGCAATCGGCCGACAGGGATTTCGCAACGTCACGAATTCCAAACGGCCGGTTCGCACGCCCGAGGATATCAAAGGTCTCAAGATTCGCGTCATTCCGAACGAGATCTACCAGATGACGTTCAAGGCGCTCGGCGCCGAAGTGGTCCCGATGGAATTTCCGCTGGTCTATACCGCGCTGAAGGACGGCCGGCTCGATGGGCAGGAAAATCCGGTGCCGACCATCGCCGGCTCCCGGCTCTACGAAGTCCAGAAATACCTCACGCTGACCGGTCACTTCTTCGCGCCGATCGCGTTCGTCGCCAACCGTGCCATGTTCGAACAGCTTCCGCCGGCCGACCAGGCCATGCTGATCGCGCTGGCGAAGGAGGGAGCGGAGGCGACCTGGCAGGCGAAGCTCGATGCCGCATCGCTCGAGCAAGTGCGTAGCGGCGGCATGGACGTCATCGAGACATTCGATCGCCAGCCCTTCGTCGACGCGGTCAAGCCGCTCGATCAGGAATTCGAGAAGCGGTTTGGCAAGGATCTGCTCGCCGCCATCCGCTCCACCCGTTGAAGAATTTCGGATTTGCCATGAAATTATCGCACATGATGTCCCGCGTCGGCGTTCGTCCGCGCGTGTTCGGCGGCTTCGCGCTGGTTCTCAGCTTTCTGGTCCTGCTCGCGGGCTTCGCCATGGTCCAGGTCGAGCGGATCGGCGGAACGGTCAATGAGCTCGTGACCAGCGCTGCCGGCGACGCCGGCATGTCACAGGCGCGGGCCGCGCTTCTGGAGGCGAACTCGGCGGTCGAGAAATTCATCCGAACCTGGAATGTCGGCGACAAGGATGCCGCGGCCAAGGCCATCGACGGCGTCGGCAAACTGGCCGATCAGGTCGACCGGCAGTTCGGCAAGCTGCAAGCGATCGCGGAAGGCATCGGCCCGGTCAAGACCGCGCTGGAAACCTATCGCTCGTCGTTCACCGCGGCAGCGGAGGCGGCGGATCGGCTGCGCGCCGCGACCACGAAAACCGACGCCCAGGGTGCAGCCGCCGGCCTCAATGTCAGCGGTATCCAGGTTGCGCTCGCCAACCGGTCCGAAGACGCGGAACGGCTGGTCAACCCGATGCGTCTGGCCGGCGTCGTTGACGCACTGCGGATCACCGTGATGCGCTATGGCTCCACTTTGTCGACGGGCGATGCCGACGACGCCAGGCAGGCGTTGTCCTATGCCCAGCTGGCGATCGCAGACACCGAGGCTGAGCTGGCGGGGGCGAGCGACGCCAAACTGAAGGCGCTGGTCGCCGCGCTCAAGACCGCGATCACTGCCGACGCGGCCGCGCTGGACGAGGTCATCAAGGTGGCCGCCGATCTGCGCGCCAGGCAGGCCGAATTGAAGAAAGCCAGTGCGGCAATCGACGACCACGTCAACAAGATCAACGCGAAGCTCGGCACCGTGCGCGCCGAGCAGGGCGACAAGACCGCGGCAGCGGTCGATCAGACCAAGCAGACCGTCATCGCGACCGCGGCCGGCGCGCTGCTGCTGGGAGCGGTGCTGGCGTGGTTGATCGGCGCCAGCGTGTCCGGTCCGATTCGCAGCATGACCGACCGGATGCAATCGCTGGCGGCGGGCGAGCTCGATGAGCCGATCCCGGGCGGCGACTCGCGCGACGAAATCGGCCGCATGGCGCGCGCCGTCGAGGTGTTCCGCGAAAACGCGCTGGCGGTTCGCCGCATGGAAGGTGAGGCGACGGCACAGCGCGAAGCCAGCGAGGCTGACCGCGCCCGCATGATGTCGGATCTTGCCGGCCGCTTCGAGCAGGGCATGCAGGGAGTCATTTCCGGTGTCGGCGGCCGTGCCGACGACATGGGGCGCAGCGCCGAGGAGTTGGCAAAGGTCGCCGAACGCGGACGCGGGCTCGCCGAAGCGGTCGCGACCCGCGCCGAGCAGGCATCGATGAATGTGCAGACCGTCGCCTCCGCCACCCAGCAACTCGCGGCCTCGATCCGTGAAATCTCGAGCCAGGTGCACCGCTCCGTCGCGGTCTCGAACAGGGCGACCGACGAGACCAACCGCACCTCCGAATTGATGCATGGGCTGTCGGATGCGGCTGAGAAGATCGGCACCATCATTCAGCTGATTCAGGCCATCGCCAGCCAGACCAATCTGCTGGCGCTGAACGCGACCATCGAAGCGGCGCGCGCCGGCGACGCCGGACGAGGCTTCGCGATCGTCGCCAGCGAGGTCAAGAGTCTCGCCACCCAGACGGCGCAGGCGACCGAGCAGATCGCCAGCCAGATCGCGACCATCCAGAGCGCGACCGGCCAATCGGTTCAGGCGATCAGGCAGTTCGGCTCCACCGTCAAGGAACTGGCCGACATCGCCACGGCGATTGCCGCGGCCGTCGAAGAGCAGGGCGCGGCCACTGGCGAAATCGCGCGCAACGTCGAGGAGGCGGCCAACGGCACCACGGCGGTGACGCAGGAAATCGGTCAGGTTCGCGCCGTGGCGGGCGAGACCGACGCCGGTGCCGAAGCCGCCCTGACGGTCGCAGCCGCCCTGAAGCAGCAGGCGGATTCGATGAGGTCGAACGTCGACGATTTCCTCCACACCATCCGCTCGGCGGCCTGAACCCGGAGAAGCCGGCGACGCCATGGGGGCGCACGAGGCGGCCTTACAGCACCGGTAGCAGCGCGCTCTTCAATTCGCGCAAGAGAGCCTGCACCGCGGCGGCGTTGCGCCGCCGCTCGGGGATCGCGGCCTTGATCCACAGCTCGGGAATTGGAAAGTCGCGCAGCACCGGCTTGAGCGTACCGTCGCGCAGGGCATCCGCCACGAGATAATGGGAGATCAGCGCGATGCCGTTGCCGGCGATCGCGCTGCGCGCCAGCACATGGCCCTCGTTGGAGGAGAGCAGCGGGCTGACCTGGATGCTGATGCGCCCGCGCGGGCCGTCGAAGATCCACTCCGGTCCCGTCGGCAGGAAGCTGAGGCAGCGATGGTCGACGAGGTCGCGCGGGTGCTTTGGCGCGCCGTGTTTCTTCAAATAGGCCGGTGAGGCGCAGAGCAGCCGCTTCAGCGGACACAGCGGCTCGTCGACCACGCCGCCGAAGGAATGAGGGAAGGCGCCGATGGCGATGTCAAAGCCTTCGGTGACGGGATCGACCGGGCGGTCGATCAGCACGATCTCGAGTTTCAATCGCGGGTTCTGCGTCTGGAAGGCGCTGAAGGCGTCGGCAAGGCGCGCCACGGTGAGCGAGGTCGGCGCCTTGATGCGGAGGTGATCGACGAGATCGTGTCCCTTCTCGCCCATTCGCGAGAGCAGGTCGGTGGCATCGGCGACGACACTGCGGGCGCGATGCACATAGCGCTGGCCGGCCTCCGTCAGGCGCAGTTGCCGGGTCGAGCGATGGAACAGCGGCGCGCCAATCCGTGCCTCCAGTTGCGTGACGCGCTTGGCGACGACCGAGGTCGAGACATTGAGTTTGCGCGCGGCGGCAGAGAATCCGGCCGTATCCGCCGTGGCGAGGAAGGCCTGAAGGTTTACCAGGATGTCCATGTCGACCTTTCTCGATTCGAGAAAGCTGATCGCGTATTTTGGTGGATTGTAGCTCGCCCTGCGTTAATTCATAGTCGGCTTCAAGCAAGAGATTTTGGGAGCGGACGCGCATGCGGGCCATGATGATCGAAGAACCGGCACGCCAGGTGCCGCTCTACGGCGAATATGAAGTCGTCGTTCTCGGCGGCGGCCCTGCCGGCATCGTGGCGGCGGCGTCAGCGGCGCGCGCGGGTCGAAAGACGCTGCTGATCGAGCGCTACGGCTTCCTCGGCGGCATGGGCACGGCTGCCGGCGTCACCAATTTCTGCGGCCTGCATGGCAATGTCTACGGCCAGGCCCACCGGCTGGTGCAGGGCATGGCGTCCGAGCTGCTGGCGCGGATCGATCATTTGAACGGCCTCAACGCGCCGCATCTGATCCTCGGCAAGGTCTTCGCCCAGGCCTATGACACCGCGGCCTACAAGATCGCGGCCGACGAGCTGCTCGCAAGCCACAAGGTGCACATCCTCTTCCATGCGCTCGGTGCCGGCGTCGTGATGGGCGATAACAGCCGCATCGATGCGCTGATGGTCGAGACCAAGGCCGGACGGCAGGCGGTCCGCGCCGAGATCTTCATCGATTGCTCCGGCGACGGCGACCTCGCGGTCTGGGCCGGGGCGCCGTTCGAGCTCGGCGACGAGCACGGCCATCCGATGTACCCCTCGATGATGCTCCGCCTCAACGGCATCGATCCCGACAAGGCGGGCGATGCCTGGCGGACCATCCCGCAATTGATGGAGAAGGCGATCGCCGCCGGCACCCACACATTCCCGCGCAAGAGCGCGATCGTGCGGCCGCAGAAGTCAGGCATCGAATGGCGGGTGAATTTCACGCAAGTGGCGCGCGAGGACGGCCATGCCATCAACGGCATCGAGCCCGACGACCTCACCCGCGGCGAGATCGAGGGCCGCAAGCAGGCGCTGGCCGCATTCGAGTTCCTGCGCAGCACCGTGCCGGGCTTTGAAAAATCCTACATCGTCGATTTGCCGCCGCAGCTCGGCATCCGCGAGACCCGCCGCATCAAGGGCGGCTACCAGCTCAGCGGCGAGGACGTGCTCGGCTGTGCCTCGTTCGCGGATTCGATCGGCGTCAATGGCTGGCCGATCGAGGCCCATGTTCCCGGCGACGTCGTCTTCACGTTCCCGCCAATCCCGGAATCGCGCGGCTATAACGAGCTGCCTTACCGGATGCTGGTGCCCGAAGGCGTCGACAATCTCCTCGTCGCTGGCCGCTGCGCCTCGATGACCCATGAGGGCCAGTCGGCGGCGCGGGTTTCCGGTGCCTGTTTCGTGATGGGGGAGGCCGCAGGTTCCGCCGCGGCGCTCGCGCTCTCAGGAAACCGCATCCCGCGCGACATCCCCATTGAAAAATTACAGGAAACGTTGAAACAACAGGGCGCCTTCATCGGGCGGGACCAGCCCGTGCCCGAAGGTTTGTGACGGTTGTAACATTACGACCGAGAGAACGACGACGGAGGACACGGGATGATCGGGATTGCGCGGCTCGCACTGGCTGGCCTGATGGCGATCACAGCGATGGGCACGGCCCGGGCCGAAGACGCGCTGAAGGCCAGGGTCGGCGTGCTCCGCCTGTCGTCGTCCGCGCCCGTCTTCATTGCGCAGGACAAGGGCTATTTCCGCGAGGCCGGTCTCGACGTCGAGCTGAAGTTCTTCGATGCGGCGCAGCCGATCGCGGTCGCGACGACCTCGGGCGACATCGATTTCGGCGTCACCGCCTTCACCGCCGGTCTCTACAATCTCGCCGGCAAAGGCACGCTGAAAGTGATCGGCGGCATGAGCCGCGAGAAGGCCGGTTATCCCCTGATCGGCTATTTCGCCAGCAACAACGCCTATGCCGCCGGGTTGAAGACTCCGAAGGACCTCGCGGGCAAGCGCATAGCCGTGACGCAGGTTGGCTCATCCTTTCACTATTCGCTGGGGCTGCTCGCCGACAAATTCGGCTTCAAGCTCGCAGACGTGAAGATCGTGCCGCTGCAATCGCTGTCGAACGCAGCCGCCGCCTTGAAGGGCGAAACCGTGGATGCGGCGCTGCTGCCGATCTCCACCGCGCGAAAGCTGATGGACGAGGGCGGCGCGAAGTTTTTGGGATGGGTCGGCGACGAGACGCCCTGGCAATTGGGCGCGGTGTTCGCCTCGCCCAAGACGCTGACCAACAAGGTGCTGGTGACAAAATTTCTCGGCGTGCTCGCGAAAGCCGACCGCGAATATCACGACGTCATCCTCGCCGCCATGAAGGACGGCGTCGCGCCCATCAACGACAAGACCAAGCCGCTGCTGGAGATCATCGCCAAATACACCAACTTGCCGGTCGAGCAGGTGGTCGGCAATTGCGCCTATATCGATCCCGACGGCAAGCTGGACGTCAAGAACGTCGACAACCAGATCAAATGGCTCCAGGAGCAGGGCTTTGCCGACAAGGGCTTTGATGTGAACACGATCATCGCCAAGGATTTTGTGAAGGCGGACTAAACCTTTGTCATTCCGGGGCTGGTCCTTCGGACCATCCCGGAACGACGGAACAGACGACAGAGATAGAATGGACCTGATCGCCAACCACATCAGCCATCGCTTCGGTGACCTCGCCGTGCTCGACGACGTTTCCTTCACCGTCAGCGCCGGCGAAGTGGTGGCGATCGTCGGGCCTTCGGGATGTGGCAAAAGCACGCTGCTGTCGATTCTCGGCGGGCTGTTGCAGCCGACTTCGGGCGCACCCGAGCTGCGCGGGTCTCCGCCGGCGGACAGCCTCAATCCGCTGACCTTCGTGTTCCAGGATTTCGCGCTGCTGCCCTGGGCGACGGTGGAGGAGAATGTCGAATTCCCGCTGCTGCATACCCAGCTCTCGGCCGTGCAGCGCCGCGCGCTGGTCGACGATGCCTTGCGTCGCACCGGCCTGACCGACTTCCGCACAACCTATCCGAAGCAGCTCTCCGGCGGCATGCGCCAGCGCGTCGGCATTTCGCGCGCGCTTGCGGTCAAGCCCGCCATCCTGCTGATGGACGAGCCGCTGTCGGCGCTGGATTCACAAACACGCGAGCTGCTGATGGAAGATTTCGTCCGCCTGCTCGCCGATGGCGGCATGGGCGCGGTCTATGTCACCCACAATCTCGAGGAAGCCGCACGGCTCGCCGACCGCATCGTGGTGCTGTCGCGGCGGCCGGGCCGCATTCGCGAGGTCGTGACCGTACCGATGACGCGCACCGAGCGCGGCGAGATCGCTGCGCGTGAAAAGCTGCTGGCGCTTCAGAACCAGATCTGGTCGCTGATCCGCAACGAGGCGATCGACGCCGAGCGCGAGGTTCAGCATGCTTGATCGCGCGGGGATGTCTGCGAAGGACGACACGACGCGGCGCGTCCGTTTTCGCGGCGCCGGCTTCGTGCCCGCCAGCAGCCGCTTCGGCGGCTGGATCGCGCTCGCCCTCGTCATCGCGATCTGGCAGGCGGCCGGCAGCGCCGGGCTGGTCAATCCGCTGTTCCTGCCGGCGCCGGCTGCGATCGCGCGGGCGATCTACGAGCTCGCGATGTCAGGCGCGCTCTGGCAGCATCTGTCGGCCTCTATCCTGCGCATCGGCGTCGGCTGGGTGCTGGGAACGGCGGCCGGCGTCGCGGTCGGCTTCGCCATCGGCCTGTCGCGGCTTGCGCGCAGCGTCGGCATCACCTTCATCTCGGCGCTGTTCCCGATCCCGAAGATCGCACTGCTGCCATTGCTCATTCTCTGGCTCGGCATCGGCGAAGAGCCGAAGATCGCGACCATTGCGCTCGGCGTGTTCTTCTCGACCGCGATCTCGGTCTATAGCGGCGTCGATGCGGTGCCGCGCAACCTCATCCGCATGGCGCAGAGTTTCAACGTTCCCTTCGCCACCATCGTGCGCAAGGTGATCTGGCCCGGCGCGCTGCCCGCCATCCTCGCCGGCTTCCGCATCACCGCGTCCGTCGCACTGCTGCTGGTCGTCAGTGCCGAGATGATCGGCGCCCAATACGGCATCGGCGCCTTTGTGCTTCAGGCCGGCAATCTGATGCAGACGGACCAGCTGCTCGCGGGCGTGGTGATCCTGTCGGTGTTCGGGCTTGTGGTGGGGAAGGTGATTGGCTGGCTGGAGACGCGGTTGCTGCACTGGCGGTAGCCACAACCCGTGCGACCGTAGGGTGGGCAAAGCCTAAGCGTGCCCACCATCTCTTCATCAGTCGCTGAACTGTGGTGGGCACGGCGCAAGGGCGCCTTTGCCCACCCTACGAGACCGGCGGCTCACGCGTTCCCGCGATCCTCGCGAAACAGATCCAGCTTCTGCTGCACCGGGCGATCCGAGAAGCTGAACAGCACGGCGTCGTCTTCGGCTTCGTGCGTCACCCACTGCCAGCTCGGCACCACGAACAGATCGCGCGGGCCCCATTCGAAAACGGCATCGCCAATACGGCTGCGTCCCTTGCCCTCGATCGGACAGAACACGGTCGCATCGGTCGCGCGGTAGCGTGCGGTCTTGAAACCTTTCGGCAGCAACTGGATGAAGGTGCCGATGGTCGGCATTGCGAAATCGCCGGTCTCGGGGTTGCTGAATTTCAGCTTCAATCCGTGGCAGGCGTCCCACTCCTGGCTCGCGCGGGCTTTCTCCAGCGCTTCGCGGGTGTAGGCATAGGGATAGCTGAAGATCGGTGAGGTCTTGGACGATCGCTTCGCGTCGACCGGCAGCAGATTGTGGCCGTAGCGCGCAAAGCTGTCGCCGGCAGGCCTTGTGATCCTCTGCTGGTCTTCCTTGGAGCCTTCCGCAAAGGAGCAGTCGAAGAACTGCACCAGCGGGATGTCGAGGCCGTCGAGCCAGAACATCGGCTGGTCGGTCTCGTTGGAATGGTCGTGCCAGGTCATCGACGGCGTGATGATGAAATCGCCGGGCTCCATCGCGGTGCGCTCGCCGTCGACCGCGGTGTGGGCGCCCTTGCCTTCGAGCACGAAGCGCAGCGCCGACTGGCTGTGCCGGTGGGCGGGCGCGACGTCGCCGGGCACCACCATCTGCACGCCGGCATAGAGCGAGGTCGTGATTTTCGACTGGCCGCGCAGGCCGGGGTTCTCCAGCACCAGCACGCGCCGCTCGGCTTCCTTGGCCGTGATCAGTCGGCCTGCTTCCGTCATGTAGTCGCGGATGACGTCGAATTTCCACAGATGCGCGCGGCAGGCGCTCCTCGGCTCCGGCGTGATCAAATCGCTCATCACCGTCCACAGCGCGGTGAGGTTTTCGCCGTCGATCTTCTTGTAGAACGCCTCGCGTTCCGGCGTCTTGGTCACGGCTTCCATGGTGCGGCTCCCGTCGTTTTGTTGATTGACAGTATACTGACAATCTAGGTAGCGTCAACGTAATGGACGACATACAAGGTCGTCATTCCGGGCTCTCGCTTCGCGAGCCCCGGAATGACGGAAAATAAAAGGGAGGGTTCCGATGAAGCTGCACGGCTATTTCCGCTCCAGCGCCGCCTATCGGGTGCGGATCGCGCTGAACCTCAAGGGTCTCGGCGCCCAGCACCTGCCGCATCATCTTCGCAAGGGCGAGCAATGTGCGCCCGCCTATCTCGCCATCAATCCGCAAGGGCTGGTGCCGACGCTGGAGAACGATGCGGGAGCGGTGCTGACCCAATCGGTCGCCATCATCGAATGGCTCGACGAGACGCATCCCAATCCGCCGCTGCTGCCGAAGGATCCGCTGCCACGCGCCAAGGTGAGGGCGTTCGCGCTGGCGATCGCCTGCGACACCCACCCGGTGCAGAATTTGAAGGTGCTGGCGCGGCTGCGCGAGCTTGGGCTCGCCGAGGAGAAGGTCCAGGACTGGGCGGCGTGGGTCAACCGCGAGGGGTTGTCGGCCTGCGAGACGCTGATCAAGGACGAGGCGGGGCCGTTCTGCTTCGGCGATGTGCCGACGCTCGCCGATCTGTGCCTGGTGCCGCAGCTCGCCAATGCCCGCCGCTTCGGCGTCGATGTGTCGGCCTATCCGCGGCTGCTGAAGGCGGAGGCTGCGGCAAAGGCGCTGCCGGCCTTTGCAAACGCCGCGCCGGAGAAGCAGCCCGATGCCGAGTAAGCCCGCCCCTCCGATCACGATCGACGCGGTCTACGCCGCGCCGGGCTATCTGTTCCGGCGCATGCAGCAGATCGCAGTCTCGATCTTCATGGAGGAGTGCAAGGCGTTCGATCTTACGCCGGTGCAATATGCGGCGCTGATCGCGATTCACACCCATCCCGGCATCGACGCGACACGGCTGTCGGCGGTGATCGCTTTCGACCGCTCCACGCTCGGCAGCGTGATCGAGCGGCTGCAGGCCAAGGATTTTATCGAGCGCAAGCCGGCACCCGAAGACAAGCGGATCAAGCTGCTCTATCTGACGAAATCAGGCGCCGCGATCCTGCGCGAGATCATCCCCGTCGTCGAGCGCGCCCAGGCCCGCATGCTGGAGCCGCTGAAACCCGCCGACCGCAAGGCGCTGATGGGGCTTTTGGTGCAGCTCGTCGATCTCAACAACGAGGCCTCGCGCGTGCCGCTGCGCGCGGAGGACGCGCTGGAGCATCTGGGGAAGGGTGGGTGAGCGGGATGGTCGGCGGATGCGGTGACGCTGTCGCCTTTATCTCCGCTGTCATTCCCCGCGAAAGCGGGGAATCCAGTACGCCGCGGCTTCTCGGTTCAATCACAACCGCCTCTGGAATACTGGATCGCCCGCCTTCGCGGGCGATGACAGCGAGTTTGGGACTGCTACATCCGCAACAACGCCTGCCGATCGATCTTCCCCGTCCCCGTCTTCGGCAGCTCGTCGATGAAGATCACCTCGCGCGGATATTTGTAGGGAAGCAGCTTGCCCTTGACGTAATCCTGTAGCCGCCGCGTCGCCTCATTCTGATCGGTCGCGCGGTTGTTCATCACCACCACCGCCTTCAGCGTCATGCGGCGGTCCGGCAGCTCGGCAGCGAACACGGCGCATTCGCGGATGTCGGGGTGGTCGGCGAGGCACAGCTCGACTTCGAGCGGGTAGACCCACTGGCCTGAGATCTTGATGAGGTCGTCGGCACGGCCGCGGAAGAAGTGGAAGCCGTCGGCATCGCGCACGAAACGGTCGCCGGTGTAGATCCAGCCGCCCTCGCGGATGGTCTCGGCGGATTTGTCCGGTCGGTTCCAGTACAGCGGCGTGTTGGAATCGCCGCGCACCCACAAGATGCCTTCCTCGCCGTCGGCGACGTCGCGGCCGTCCTTGTCGCGCAGTGCGACCTCGTAGCCTGGCACGCGCAGGCCGGCTGCGCCGAGCTTCTTCTGTTCGGGGCGGTTGGAGAGATAGATGTGCAGCACCTCGGTCGAGCCGAGGCCTTCGACGATCTCGAGGCCGGTGAGAGTCTTCCAGCCGTTGAAGACGTCCGCAGACAAGACCTCGGCCGCGGAAAGCGACATGCGCAGCGACGAGAAGTTGGTCTTGTCTGCTCCCTCCGCTTTGGTCAGCGAGGTGTACAGCGTCGGCAGGCCGAAGAAGACCGTTGGCTTGTATTGCTCGATCGCGGCAAAGATCGATGCAGGCTTCGGTTGGCCCGGCAGCAGCAGCGTCGCGGCACCCGCGGAGAACGGGAAGGTGACGGAGTTGCCGAAACCGTAGGCGAAGAAGATCTTCGGCACCGAGAAGCAGATGTCGCCGGGCGTCAGCTTCAACACGTTCTGCGCAAAGGCGGCATCGCTGTAGGCCATGTCGTGCTGGAGATGCACGATGCCCTTGGGCCGGCCGGTCGAGCCGGAGGAGTACATCCAGAACGCCATCTCGTCGCGATGGGTGTCCGCTTCCGCGAGCTCGGCCGGGAACTGCGCGAGCCAGCCGGGCGCCGCGATCGCCGCAGGCGCGGCGTGGCCGCGCGCTTCGCCGTTGACGACGATCAGCGTGCGCAGGCAGGTCGCCGCGCAGGCCTCCGCATCGAAGCGTGTCGCGAATTCGGCATCCGCCACGGCGACCGCCGCGCCAGAATCGGCGAGATAGAATTGCAGCAGGTCCGGCGGCGTCAGCGTGTTGATCAGGAGCGGCACGAAGCCGGCGCGCACCGCGCCGAAGAATGCGGCCGGATAGGCCGGGGTGTCGTCGAGGAACAGCAGCACGCGGTCGCCGCGCTTCAGGCCGAGCGACGCGAAACCGTTGCCCCAGCGGCAAGCTTCCGCGCAGAGCTCGGCATAGCTGCGCGTCCCCGCTGGCCCGATCAGCGCGGGCTTGTCGCCGCGGCCCTTGGCGAGCTGGTCGAACAGCACGCGGCTGGCATTGTAGGTTTGCGGAATGGCAAAGCCGATTTCGCGGGCGCCCGGGCTGTCGGCGGGCACCTGATCGCGGATCTCGCTGCTCATGCGGCATCTCCGCCGTTCTTCTCGGCCTCGTAGCGCGTCATGAAGGCGGGCGACATCGTGCGCAGCCGGGGGTCGTCGATGCGGCCGGAGCGGGTGATGTAGCTGTAGGCGAAGTCCATCAGGCCGAGCTGCATGTGCTGGGCGAAGTGCTCGTACCAGAAGGCCGAGGTGCGCGCGGCATTGACGAGCTTCTGCACCACCGGTTTTCGCGCGGCCTGATAACGGTGCAGCGCGGTCGACAGATGCGCATCCGACTCCAGCGCCTTGACCAGCGCAATGGCGTCCTCGATCGCGAGCCGCGTCCCCGAGCCGATGGAGAAATGCGCCGAGTGCAGGGCGTCGCCGAGCAGCACCATGTTCTTGAACGACCAGTGCTCGTTCCAGACCCAGGGAAAGTTGCGCCAGACCGACTTGTTGGAGACCAGGCAGTGGCCGCCCAGCGTGTCGGCAAAGACCTCCTCGCAGACGCCCTTGCACTGCTCGGCATCCTTGTAGGCGAAGCCATAGGCCTGCCATGTCGCGTGGTCGCATTCGACCAGGAAGGTGCTCATAGTCGGGGAGTAGCGATAGTGATGGGCATTGAAGGCGCCGCGGTCGGTCTTCACGAAGGTCTGCGACAGCGTGTCGAAGCGTTTCGAGGTCCCGTACCAGACGAACTTGTTGGAGGAGTAGGACAGCGACGTGCCGAAATCGCCCTCATAGGCGCGCCGCACCAGCGAATTCAGCCCGTCGGCCGCGACGATCAGGTCGTGGCCGTTGAGCTGGTCGATGGCGTGGATCTGCGTGTCGAAGCGCGGCGTGACGCCGGCGTCGAGCGCGCGCTGCTGGAGGAACTGCAGGAGCTCCAGCCTGCCGATCGAGGAGAAGCCGACGCCGTCGATGGCGACGCTGTCGCCGTGAAGGTTCAGCGTGATGTTCTCCCAGCTCTCCATATGCGGCGCGATCGCATCGACCGTTTCGGGGTCGTCGGCGCGCAGGAATTCCAGGGCCTGATCGGAGAACACGACGCCAAAGCCCCAGGTCGCGTCGGCCGGGTTCTGTTCGAACAGGTCGACTTGATCCTCGGGGTGACGCTTTTTCCAGAGATAGGCGAAGTAGAGCCCACCGGGCCCCCCGCCAATCACGGCGATCCGCAACGTCTGCCTCCCTAATTGACAGTATACTTACTATCTAGGGGTACACTAATGTGCTCCGGCCGTCCGCGCCAGCGGAATTATCGAAGGCGGGGCGCGTCGAAGCTTACTCCCGGACACGCGCCAGGCGCGTGTCCGGGGCAGTGACGTCGCGAACCATAGCCAAACCGCGCGAGCTTGGCCATCCGGGGTCAGACGCAGCGCTTCACGTAGACGCCGTTCACCAGCACCCTGGTACAGCGGACCGCGGGAACCGGCTTGCGCACCACGACGGCCGCATTCGGCCCGGCACAGCCGGCGCGGTAGACGCCGCGGGCGCACACCACCGCGTTGGCATCGGTAGACTCAAAGGTCATGCTCGCGCCGAAGGCGAGGAGCGCGGCAGCAATAAGCAGAAATGAACGCATGTTGTCCTCCCGGTCTTGTCCTGATTGAAATCGGTTACTCGCAAAGGGTTTGTCGCGGCCGGCGCGCGAAAATTCATTCGCGCGCGCCCGATCGTGGTCGCGCGCTTGGCGCGCAATCCCGCGCCGCTTATCGCGCCGCGAATGGCGCCAGCACTTCCTTGCAGGCGGGCGACAGTGATGCGGCATTGCTGGAGATGCATTGCACGATGCGGCCCCCGCCCGGCGCGACGCCGGCGCAGAGCGTGCGGATGTCGGCACCGCAGGCCGAGCGCACGATGAACAGCTCTTCGCGCGGCCGCAGCGGGCGCAGAGCGATCACGGCCGGCGCCGCCGCCGCCGCCGCTGGAGCTGCGCCCGCAGGTGCTGCTGTCGCAGCAGCGCCGCCGCCACCGGTTGCGGCGCTCACCGCCTTCTCACAGGCCGGCGAAACCTTGGCCTTGTTCTTCTCGAGGCATTCGAGGGCGGGGGCGCCACCCGGCGGCACGCTGGCGCACACCTTGGGATAATCGGCGCGGCACGCGCTCTTGACCGCAGCAATCTGCGTGCTGCTCGGCTGCTTTGACGCCGCCGCTTTCGGAGCGGCTGCGGCGGCGGGGGCCGCTTCGGTCTTTGCCGGTTCGGACTTGGCGGGTGCAGCTTCAGTCTTCGGCGCCGCAGCGGGCTCGACCGAGCGAACCGCGGTCTGGCATCCCGATGACAGGCTGGACATGTTCTTCTGGAGACATTGATACGCCTCCACGCCGCCGGGCGTGACACTCGCGCAGTGCGCCATGAAGTCCGAGCGGCATGCGGAGCGGATGGCGCTCTTCTGAGCGTCGGTCGGCGCTTGCGCGAATGCGCCTGTTGCAGTTGCGAAGAGCGTTGCCGCCAGCAGCGCGCGACGCGTTGATGCATGTTTCAACGTGTTGAACATTTGGGTAAATTCCCTGCCCTGTCGGTCACGCCGACATTTTTTAAATGTAATGCAAGCAATCATTGCGGGTGATGCCGCGTGCAGCATCATTGGCTGCCTCGGCCTCTACCGCAAGTAGATTATACGGGCGCAATTGCGACGTAACTAGAGCATGATCCGGAAAAGTGCGCCGCGGCTTTCCCTCGCGACAAACGCGGAACGCGTTGGCGCGGAGATCATGCTCAAACAATACGGCGTCAGAGCTTGACCATGCGCTTGCCGCGGTTCTCTCCCGCCAGCAATCCGATCAGCGCCTTCGGCGTATTCTCCAATCCGTCGATGATGTCCTCCTGCACCTTCAGCTTGCCGGATGCGACCCAGCCCTGGAGGTCGGCGAGCGCGCGCTGGCTCTCCTTCATGTAGTCCATCACGATGAAGCCCTGCATGACGAGACGCTTCACCACGATCAGGCCGGGCACGCCACGCGGGCCGTGCGCGGCAGGCGCGCCGTCATATTGCGAGATCGCGCCGCAGCAGGCGATGCGGCCGTAATTGTTCATCTGCGGCAGGCAGGCTTCCAGAATGTCGCCGCCGACATTGTCGAAATAGACGTCGATGCCTTTTGGCGCGGCCGCGCGCAGGGCCTTGAACACCGCGCCGTCCTTGTAGTCGACGGCGGCATCGAAGCCGAGCTCGGAGGTCAGCCAGTTGCACTTGTCGGCGCCGCCGGCGATGCCGATCACGCGACATCCCTTGATCTTGGCGATCTGCCCGACGATCGAGCCGACCGAGCCGGCCGCCGCGGACACCACGACGGTCTCGCCCTCTTTGGGCTTGCCGACCTCCAGCAGGCCGAAATAGGCGGTGAGGCCGGCGATGCCGAACACGCTGAGCAGATGCGTCATCGGTTCGAGCTTCGGCATCTTGGTGAGATGCTTTGCCGGCACCGCGGCAAACTCCTGCCAGCCGGTGTCGCCGAACACGATGTCGCCGGCAGCCAGCCCCGGCGCCTTCGAGCTGACGACCTCGGCGATGCCGCCGCCGGCCATCACGCTGTTGGCCTCGACCGCGGAGCGATAGGTCGCGCCGTGCATCCAGGCGCGGTTGGCCGCGTCGAGCGAGATGTAACGCACCTGCAGCAAGGCCTCGCCGTCCTTCGGCTCCGGCATCGCACCCTCGACCATCTTGAAGTGCTCGGCACCGAGCTTGCCGCTGGGCTTTTCGACCAGAAGAATCTGGCGATTGATGCTGCTGCTCATGGCGTTTCCTCTTCGTTTGCTTGACGATTATGGATGCAGCCGCCGCAAGGAAAACGTGCAAGCCGCATTCGTTGTGCGCTGCATGAAGGCTAGATCGCGCCGACCCGTTTCGCAACGGGAACATCAGGCCATCGCGCGAGCACGCCAAGCGTGTTGCGTCGTCGTCATATCTGCGACATCATGAAGCGCCGGTGTAGGTGGGGGTAAGCGATGTCGAACAAGTTTACGCAATACATTCTGGCCGCGATGGTGCTGGGCATCGTCATGGGGGCGGCGATCTTCAACTTCCTGCCCGACACCAGAGCCGAATGGGCTTCCTCCATCAACCTGATCGCCATGATGTTCCTGCGCCTGATCAAGATGATCATCGCGCCGCTGGTGTTTGCGACCCTGGTCGGTGGCATCGCGCATATGGGCAGCGGCTCGCGGCTCGGGCGCATCTTCGCCAAGACCATGGGCTGGTTCGTCAGCGCGTCCTTCGTGTCGCTGCTGCTCGGCCTCGTCATGGTCAATCTGCTCCAGCCCGGCGCGAACTTCCCCGGCACGCTGCCGCAGGCGGGGCAATCGACCGGCTTGCCGGTCTCGGCCTTCTCGATCGAAAAATTCCTGACCCATCTGATCCCGACCTCGATCGCCGACGCCATGGCGCAGAACGAGATCCTGCAGATCGTGATCTTCGCCGTGTTCTTCTCGGTGGCGATGGGCTCGATGCCCGAACGGTCGAAGCCGATCCTGGCAATGATCGACGACGTCGCTCACATCATGCTCAAGGTGACGAGCTATGTGATGCTGTTCGCCCCGCTCGCGGTATGGGCCGCCATCACGGCCACTGTCGCCAAGAACGGCCTCGGCGTGCTGTGGAAGCTCATCGTCTTCATGGGCGGCTTCTATCTCGCGCTTGGGATCCTGTGGGTCATCCTGATGATCGTCGGCTTTATGGTGATCGGGCCGCGATACAGCCATCTGCTGAAGCTGATCCGCGAACCCCTGATGATCGCGTTCTCCACCGCGAGCTCGGAAGCGGCCTATCCGAAGACGCTGGAGGGGCTGACCAAGTTCGGCGCGTCGTCGCGGATCTCGAGCTTCGTGCTGCCGCTCGGTTACTCCTTCAATCTCGACGGCACGATGATGTACTGCACCTTCGCGAGCATCTTCATCGCGCAGACCTACCACATCGAGATGTCGCTCGCGACGCAGCTGGCGATGCTCGCGACGTTGATGATCACCTCCAAGGGCGTTGCCGGCGTACCGCGCGCATCCCTCGTGGTGATCGCCTCGACGCTGTCGCAGTTCGGCATCCCCGAGGCAGGCCTGCTGATGATCATGGGCATTGACACGTTCCTCGACATGGGACGCAGCGCCACCAATGTCATCGGCAATTCGCTCGCGACCGCCGTGGTCGCGAAGTGGGAAGGTGAGCTCGGGCCCGAGCACGAGCTCGGACCCGGCGAAGCGACGACGCCGGACATGGTTCCGGGCGAACTGCCCGCGATGGCCGGCCATTGACGGGAGTGCATCATGCGCCTTTCAACGGCGATATCGGGTGGCTTGTTGCTGGCGGCGTGCCTGCTGGCAACCGGCGCCTCCGCCCAGACCGGCGGCAGCGAAGGGCTTAGCCCGACGCTGTCGGCCATCAAGAACAGGCACACCGTGCGGCTCGGCTATCGCGAGAGCTCGCCGCCGTTCTCCTTCCTCGACCAGTCAGGCCGCCCGATCGGCTACAGCCTCGAACTCTGCGAGGCCATCGTCGAGGAGATCGGCGTCGAGGTCGACGATCCCGATCTGAAGATCGACTACGTCAAGGTCACCTCGGACGACCGCATCGACGCCGTGCTCCAGAACAAGATCGACCTGGAATGCGGTTCGACCACGGCCAATGCCGAGCGGGGCAAGCGCGTCGCGTTCTCGCCTTTGATGTTCGTCGCCGGCACCAAGCTGATGGTGCCGAAGGCGTCAAAGGTCCAGTCGTTGACCGATCTGAAGGGCAAGACCGTGGTGGTGACGAAGGGCACCACCAACGAGCAGGCGATCCAGGCGGCCGACAAGAAGTCCTCGCTCGGCCTCAACATCGTCACCTCGCCGGATCACGAGCAGTCATACCAGATGCTCGTCGACGGCAAGGCCGATGCGTTCGCGACCGACGACATCCTGCTCTCCGGCCTGATCGCGCGTCACAAGGCGCAGGACAAGTTCCGCGTCACCGGCGATTACCTGTCCTATGACCCCTACGGCATCATGTTCAGGAAGGGTGAGCCTCAGCTGACGGCGGTGGTCGACCGCACCTTCCGCAAGCTCGGCTCCAATCGCGATCTCGTTCCGCTCTACAACAAATGGTTCACCGCGCGGCTGCCCACCGGCGAACGCCTGAACGTGCCGATCTCCCTGCAGCTGGAGGAAGCCTTCAAGGCGATGGACGATTCCGCGAGCGCGAATAATTAGCGCTTACTTCCTTCTCCCCTTGTGGGAGAAGGTGGCGCGAAGCGCCGGATGAGGGGTCTCTATCCGCACGTTAAATCTACGTTGAGGAGAGAGACCCCTCACCCGTCTCGCCGCTACGCGGCGAGCCACCCTCTCCCACAAGGGGAGAGGGGACGCAGCGCACTTTGTCGCGAGAGTTCAATCAACGTTATGCCCCAAACACCCGATCCAGCGCCGCGTCGTACGTCGCCTGCACCAGCTCCGGATGCAGCTTCGCCAGCGCTTCCATCATCACGCCGGAATTGATTTCCAGCACCCGCCACTCGCCATCGACACGGATCACGTCAATTGACGCAAAGGCGATGCCGATGGCGCTCGCGGCATCGGTCGCGAGCTTCACGCAGGCCGTTCGAACCTTGTCGTCCTCCAGCAGCACCGGCTTTGCGCCGGCATCGAGATTGTGTCGCCAATCCGACCCACGCTGCTTGCTGTAGACGACGAGTGGCACATCATCGAGCAGGATCACGCGCACCTCTTGCTCGATCGCGACATAGGGCGAGATCACGAGTCCGGCGCTCATCGAAAAGACCTCGGCAGCCGCGTGGTCGAGTTCCGCCTCTGTCGTCACCTTGAACACCGAGCGCCCCGATGTCCCCTCGTTCGGCTTCACCACCACGCCGTGCGGATGGTCGTGAAGCAGCTCGAGCATTGCGTCTCGCCAATTGGGGCCAACAACGTTCTTGCCGAGCTTTGGATTGAGGAAGAGGTGATGGGGAATGCATGGCACGCCCTCAAGCGCCAGCACCTCGGAAGTGGCCGATTTGTCGTTGGCGAGACGGTGCGCGATGGCGCTGTTGAGGCCGATGTCGTAGCCGAACGCGAAGTGGCGCTTCGCGCGGCTGCGCGTCGCGAGCAGCCAGCCGCCGGCGCGGACGTCGAGCGCGATGCCATGGGTCGCGCAATAGCGCCTGATCGCCTGGACGAAGATCCGCTCGCCGCTCGCCATGTGTTCAGTCGTTCCTGTCGCCAAAAGCCGCAAAAATGCGGGAAACGGCGCCAAACCGGGGTGAAAGTCAGAGCTATTCTTAATGAAATTCTCGCGAGCGCGACGGAAATTAAGTGCTGCAATCAGGCCCTGAAGGGAAAAGAAATTGCCCGCCGCGCATGCCCGGCAGCAGATTCATTAATGATGTGGCCATTTCCGCCGCAAATGCCGGTTTGAGCGGCATCAACTGCATCCGGAACGAGGTTGATTATTGGCCTCAATGGCGTAGATCACACACGCGAAATCCTCCGCCATGGCAATGGTGTCCGCCCCGCTTTCAGGGGCCGGGCAATGCTTTTGCCCTAAAACCGCAATTATTCGGAATATCGAAAATCATGAGCGCGTTTTACCGAGAGAAGGTTCTTTCCGTCCAGCACTGGACCGACACGCTGTTCAGCTTCCGCGCCACGCGCGACACCGGCTTCCGCTTCCAGAACGGCCAGTTCGCCATGATCGGCCTCGAGGTCGACGGCCGTCCGCTGCTGCGCGCCTACAGCATGGCGAGCGCCAACCACGAGGAAGAGCTCGAGTTCTTCTCGATCAAGGTTCAGGACGGTCCGCTGACCTCGCGCCTCCAGAAGATCAAGGAAGGCGACACCATCCTGGTCGGCCGCAAGGCGACCGGCACGCTGATCACCGACAACCTCATTCCCGGCAAACGGCTGATGCTGCTCTCGACCGGCACCGGTCTCGCGCCCTTCGCCAGCCTGATCAAGGACCCCGAGGTCTACGACCAGTTCGACAGCATCGTGCTGGTGCATGGCTGCCGCCAGGTCTCCGAGCTTGCCTATGGCGAGAAGCTGGTTGCTTCCTTGCGCGAGGACGAGCTGTTCGGGGAGCTGCTGGCGGACAAGCTGATCTACTATCCGACCGTGACCCGCGAGCCGTTCAAGAACCGCGGCCGTATCACCGACCTCATCAACTCCGAGCAGATCTTCAACGATATCGGACAGGGCCCGCTCGACATCGAAACCGACCGCATCATGATGTGCGGCAGCCCGGCGATGCTGGAAGAGCTGAAGGTGATGTTCGAAGGCCGCGATTTCATCGAGGGCTCCGGCAACAAGCCCGGCCATTTCGTGATCGAGAAGGCGTTCGTCGAGCGGTAAGCGCCGTTCGGCTTGTTGAGCGCGGCACTTTTAGCCACGACATCGGTGTCATCCCGGGGCGCGCGACTTGTCCGCCGTAGCTCGAAGAGCGAAGGCGGAAGCGCGAACCCGGGACCCATAACCACAGGAAGTGGTTTGGCGACGGCTAGTGGTTATCAGCTCGCGCCATAACCTCTCCCTGTGGTTATGGGTCCCCTCGTTCGCGGGGACGACGGCAGCATCTCGCCAGCCACGCACGCTCCTCACCATCCTCCCCCGACTTTGTTATTGGCGCGTCTCGCGCGCCCCTTGTTATAAGCTCGCGCCAAAATCTCGCCGCGATGTTGCAATGCGAGAGCTGGGGGAGCTGCGCAAATCTTGTCCGTGATCGACCATGGTCCGCCGAAACCGACCGCCTTCGTGCTCGCGGGCGGCGGCAGTTTTGGAGCGATCCAGGTCGGCATGATGCATTCACTGGCGCGGCACGGGGTCGTCGCCGATCTCGTCGTCGGCTCCAGCGTCGGCGCGATCAACGGCGCCTATTATGCCGGCGACCCCTCGCTCAAGGGCGTGCTCGGGCTTGAAGCCGTCTGGCGCGGCCTGAAGCGTCATGATGTCTTCCCGGTCACCTGGAAGAGCCTCGCCGGATTCATGTGGCGGCGCGATTTCCTGATTCCCCATGACGGCATCCGCAAGCTGGTCGAGGACCACATCCCCTATCGCAACCTCGAGGATGCCGCGCTTCCGGTGCACATCGTCACCACCGATTTCGTCTCCGGAGAGAGCGTCGTGTTGTCGGAGGGGGCGACGGTGGACGCGATCCTGGCGTCCACTGCGATCCCCGGCGCGTTCTCGCCGGTCTACTACCGCAATCGGTTCCTCGCCGACGGTGCGATCTCCTCGAACACCCCGGTCCGCGTCGCGATCAGGAAAGGCGCAAAACGGCTGGTCGTGCTGCCGACCGGGCACGCCTGCGCGGTGAAGGATCCGCCGGTGGGCGCGGTTGCCAATGCCCTGCATGCGCTGACGCTGCTGATCGCCCGGCAATTGGTGGCGGAGCTCGAGGGGGTGGCGTCCGACATCGAATATGTCGTGGTGCCGCCGCTCTGTCCGCTGGTGGGATCGCCCTACGATTTTTCGCGGACCGACGACCATATTGAGCGTGCGGTCGCGAGCACCGATGCCTGGCTGGCGCGAGGCGGCCTCGAGCAGCACGGCGTCATTCCGCACGAGGCGCAGCCTCATGGTCACTGATTTGTCATTTCATTTGAATCTATTGCACTGCGAAGCCCGCCGCGGGATGGATTGATTTGCGGCATCCGGATTCGGTAGCCTCAAGGCGGGGGCCGCGTCATAACCATGGACGTGGCGCGGGCGTATCATGCCCTGTCAGACTGACGAGAGGGATGTGGTCGTGGCCAACGATAACAAGACGCAAGCTTCGCCCGAAGGGCTGATGGAAACCCTGCTGCTGCCGTTCTCGCCGCGCTTCATCGTGCTGACCATCTGCGCGGTCGTCACCGCGCTGCTGATCGGCATCGGTCTCGCCGATGGCAAGATCTTCGACATCCTGCTGATCCCGATCCTGATCTTTGGCGCGCTGACGCTGCTCGGCGTCCGCGACCTCATGCAGAAGGGCCATGCGGTTCTGCGCAACTACCCGATCTCGGCGCACATCCGCTTCCTGCTGGAAGAAATCCGCCCGGAGATGCGGCAGTACTTCTTCGAGAGCGAGAAGGACGGCATGCCGTTCTCGCGCGACATCCGCGCGGTGGTCTATCAGCGCGCCAAGATGGAGCTCGACAAGCGTCCGTTCGGCACCCAGGAGGACGTCTACCGCGAGGGCTACGAGTGGATGCATCACTCGGTCTCGCCGAAGACGCATGCCGAGGAGAAGTTTCGCGTCACCATCGGCGGCCCCGATTGCGCAAAGCCATATTCGGCATCGGTGTTCAACATCTCCGCGATGAGCTTCGGCGCGCTCAGCCCGAACGCCGTGCGCGCGCTCAATGCCGGCGCCAGGAAGGGCGGCTTCGCGCATGACACCGGCGAGGGCGGCTTCAGCCCCTACCATCGCGAGATGGGCGGCGACATCATCTGGGAGATCGGCTCCGGCTATTTCGGTTGCCGTCATCTCGACGGTACGTTCGATCCGGAGGCATTCGCCCGCGTCGCGAGCCAGGACCAGATCAAGATGGTCGAGCTCAAGATCAGCCAGGGCGCCAAGCCCGGCCATGGCGGCGTGCTGCCGGCTGCGAAGGTGTCGGAGGAGATCTCAAAAATCCGCGGCGTCACGATGGGCGAGGACTGCATTTCGCCGGCCTCGCACCGCGCCTTCTCGACGCCCGTCGGCATGATGCAGTTCATCGCCGAGATGCGACGCTTGTCCGGCGGCAAGCCGGCCGGCTTCAAGCTGTGCATCGGCCACCCCTGGGAATTCCTGGCGATCTGCAAGGCGATGCTGGAGACCGGCATCTATCCGGATTTCATCGTCGTCGATGGCAATGAAGGCGGCACCGGCGCCGCGCCGCTGGAGTTCATGGACCATCTGGGCATGCCGATGCGCGAGGGCGTCAATTTCGTCCACAACGCACTGGTCGGCATCAATGCGCGCGACCGCATCAGGATCGGCGCATCCGGCAAGATCGCGACCGCCTTCGACATGGCGCGGGCGATGGCGATCGGCGCTGACTATTGCAACTCGGCGCGCGGCTTCATGTTCTCGCTGGGCTGCATCCAGTCGCTGAGCTGCCACACCGACCGCTGCCCGACCGGGGTTGCGACCCAGGACCCGACACGTGCGCGTGCGCTCTACGTGCCGCTCAAGATCGACCGCGTGCATAATTATCACCACGCCACACTGCACTCGCTCACCGAGCTGATCGCCGCGGCCGGTCTCGAACATCCGCAGCAGCTGCGCCCGATCCACTTCAGCCAGCGGACATCGACCACCCAGGTGCGATCCTTTGCGCAGCTCTATCCGTCGCTGCGTCCGGGCGAGCTGCTCGAAGGCACCGAAGACCCGCGCTTCCGCGAAGCCTGGCAGATGGCGCGGGCGGAGACGTTCCAGCCGGCGCCGTAGGGGCCACCGCATGATCCGCCGCATCCTGCGGCGGTAAAAATTCATCGGGGATTGTGGTTGTGTTTTAACGTCTGTGTCAGCTTGGGGTGTAAATTGGCCCCATGGACGAGCGACGCGACAAAGCCAGGCACCGCGTGCTGAAAGCCGGAACCATCGAGTTCGGCGGCGGCGCGATCGACTGCACCGTCCGCAATTTCTCCGATACGGGTGCCGCGCTCGATGTCACCAGTCCGGTCGGTATCCCCGAGCGCTTCACCCTGGTGATCCAGGCCGACGGAACGCATCTCGCCTGCACGGTCGTCTGGCGCAAGGAGAAGCGGATCGGGGTGCGGTTCGGGTGAGCGGTCTGCGTTGGATCGGCGCGCGCTTAGGGCGCGCTTGTCCGGGACGACGGGTGGAGGGTTGGGTGCGCAATCACCCCGTCTCGACCTCACTCAACCGGCCCGCCAGAATCTTGTCGATCCTGCGTCCGTCGAGATCGACCACCTCGATATGCCAGCCGGCGAAGTCGAAGGCATCGCCGACATTGGGCAGCACGTTGAACTGTTGCAGCACCAGGCCCGCCACCGTGTTGTAGCGGTGCGGCGGCAGCTCGACGCCGAGCAACTCGCCGAACTCGTCGACCGGCATCCAGCCGGAGACCAGCAGCGAGCCGTCATCGCGCCTGACATAGGCCGGCTCCGGCGGTCCCTCCTCGGAATGGAAGGCGCCGACGATCGATTCCAGAATGTCAGCCGTCGTCACGATACCCTCGAAGGCGCCGTATTCGTCGTAGACCAGGCCGACATGAACCGGAGCGGCTTTCAGGATCGCCAGCACGTCGCGGGCGTCGGCTGATGCCGGAATGCCGGGCGCTTCGCGCACCAGCGCTCGCAGATCCGGCGTGCGCTCGTTCATGTAGGCGACCAGCAGGTCCTTGGCCTGGAGCACGCCGATCGGCTTGTCGCGATCGCCGTCCGAGACGGGAAAGCGCGAATGCGGGCTCTTCGCGATGGTCGCTTGAATGGCTTCCGGCGCATCGTTCAGATCGATCTCGTTGACCTCCGTGCGCGGCGTCATGATCGCGCCGACCGGCCGGTCGCCGAGCCGCATGACGCCCGCGATCATCTCTTTCTCGCCCGACTCCAGCACGCCCGCGTTCTCGGCTTCGCTGACGAGGTGATGGATCTCGTCCTCCGAGACCTTCTCCTCGGCCTTGCCGCCGCGGCCGAGCAGCGTGAGGATCAGCTTGCCGGAGAGATCGAGCAGGAAGACGAGCGGCAGCGAGATCCGCGCCAGAACGTGCATCGCGGGCGCGACCTTGACCGCGATGCTCTCGGGGTCGCGCAGCGCCACCTGCTTCGGCACCAGCTCGCCGACGATCAGGGTGGCGTAGGTGATCAGCGTGACGACGATGCCGACGCCGACGATGTCGGCAATCCCTGAGGACAGGCCGAGCTCGACCAGCCATTGCGTTAGCCGCTGTCCGAGCGTCGCGCCGGAGAACGCGCCGGAGAGCACGCCGACCAGCGTGATACCGATCTGCACCGTCGAGAGGAACTTTCCGGGGTCGGCCGCCAGCGTCAGCGCCCGCTCGGCGCCGCGCACCCCCTTGGCCGCGAGCAGCGACAGCCGGGCCGGGCGGGACGAGACCACGGCCAGCTCGGACATGGACAACAGGCCGTTAATGACGATCAGGACGACGACGATGATGATTTCGACGGACAACATTGCGCGCAAGGAAAAGGGATACCTGACCCGGCGAACGCCGGACCAAGCCCCTTATATATGAACTCGATGCACAATTTGTCCGGTTCCCGACCAAATTGCCGCAGGCGGGATCAAGCGCTCTCGCCCGGGTTTTCGAGGCTGAACGTCTCCGACTGCTCGTCATATGCGAACAGCTCGCCATAACGTCCCCAGGACACGACGGTCCTGAGCGTCTCGTCCGCATAGTCCTCGGACATGTAGTCCTCGAGCTCGTTGCGGAACCGTGCCGCGGGGGCGGTATGGGAGGGACGTTCGTCGAGCACGCGGCGAATCAATCCCATCACCGGCACGTAAGTGACGAGATGTTCGGCAAACAGCTTCTTGCGCGCGTCGGTTTCGAGATGGGCAAAACGCTTGCCCGTGTCGGTGAGCATCAGGTCACCTTCGCTCAGCTGGGCGAAGCGCAGCAGTTGCAGGGACTCGCCGAGGTGGAGGATCTCGTCGGCCTCGAGCTGGAGCTGGCTTGCGAGCACGGGCAGGTCGGCGTGTCCGTGATAGGGCGGCCCCGCCAGCGTCTCGATCAGGCCCGACAGCACGTTGGACGATACGTGGTGCAGGGTCATGCCGACACCGGAGCCCAGGATGCCTTCGACGGGGGGCGCCTTCGGTTCGGCGCGTTGGGTCATGCGCGCGTAGATGCTGTCGACGAGCTGCCGGAAATGGGGGTCGAGCCGGTTGCGCGGATGCGGCATGTCGACCTTGATCTCGGCGGCGACACGCCCTGGATTGGATGAGAACACCAGGATGCGATCGCACATCAGGACAGCCTCCTCGATATTGTGCGTCACCATCAGGATCGATTTGATCGGCAGCCGGCCCTCGATCCAGAGGTCGATCAGGTCTGTGCGCAGCGTCTCGGCCGTGAGGACGTCGAGTGCCGAGAACGGCTCGTCCATCAGCAGGAGGTCCGGATGCACCACCAGCGCGCGGGCGAAGCCGACGCGCTGGCGCATGCCTCCCGACAGTTCCTTCGGGAAGGCGGACTCAAACCCGTCAAGGCCGATCAGGTCGATCGCAGCCAGGGCGCGCTTGTGGCGCTCGGTGGCATCGACGCCCAGCGCTTCGAGTCCGAGCTCGACGTTCTGGAGCACGGTCAGCCAGGGAAACAACGCGAACGACTGGAACACCATGGCGACGCCGTTCGGCGGCCCGACGATGGTCTCGCCGCGACAGGTCGCCTGTCCCGCAGACGGGCTGACCAGACCGGCGATGATCCGCAGCAAGGTGGACTTGCCGGAGCCGGATCGGCCGAGCAGGCCGACGATCTCGCCCGAGCGGATCGTCAGGTCGACCTTGTCCAGCACCAGGAGCTGTTCGCCGCTGCCTTTCGGGAAGGATCGGCAGACACCGCGGATGTCGATGAGCGCAGAGGGTTGATCGAGCATGATGGTCTCCTCGTCAGCCGAGCCGCAGGCGACGCTCGCCGAAGGCATAGAGCGGCCGCCAGACCAGACGATTGAACAACGTCACCAGAATGCACATCGTTGCAATTCCGAGCACGACGCGCGGGAAGTCACCGGCTTCCGTGGCGGAAGCAATATAGGCACCGAGCCCGGTGGCCTTCAGATGCGTGTCGCCCCAGCTTGCGACCTCCGCGACGATCGACGCATTCCAGGAGCCGCCGGACGCCGTGATCGCGCCGGTGATGTAATAAGGAAAGACGCCGGGCAGTATCACCTTGAACCACCATCGCCATCCCCGGAGATGGAAGCTGCCGGCGGCTTC